>WBMY01006245.1:1133-26248 GCA_013397315.1 Donacobius atricapilla | reverse complement strand
TTTTTTTTTTATCCCCTCCCCAAGGCTAATATATTACGTACCTACTCAGCACAGGGCTGCCTGTTATCTGATAAGATAATTAGCATCAGACACAAGAAGAAGCATAGGTAGTTTTAAAAGGAGCATTACTGAACGTTCACAGAGAGAGTTAAAGAACATGCTTATCAGAGCTTTTCCATGCAGAAGACTTGTACTAGTATTTAACTTTGGGTCAAGAAGTTCTTTAATAAATTAGCAATGCAAATGTGTTTTACTTTATACATGTGGAATTTAAGTGTTTGGGACAGCCACAATAGAGCACTTCGGGGCTTTTTACAGATTTAATGTGGGCCAAGAGTTCTAACTCAGACTCTGAGTATTTTTTGTTTCTTCGTTTTATCCTCTGTTAAAACATCTGTTCTGCATGGCTCTTCACCTTGGCTGCAGTTCAATTTTCACTGACTTCCATGAACTCCATTATGAAACCCAGGTGCAATCCCCTCTTTGCACCAGGATCAGCCTGTGACTCCTGAGCACAGACCTGCAGCTTACAGATGCCCTCAGCCACCTCTCCTGAAGCACATGGCTACTACGGTGAGCAGCCACCACCTTGAGGAAAGTACACCTCATCCTCCAGCTTGCCCCTCCCCTGCCGATTGAATCACAAGCCCTTGAAGCCATGCTTTAGTACTTTAAAAATAGAGAAAGCTAAGACAAAGACCTCTATCAGCTCTAAAAGCTGAACAACCACTGATGCTTACCCTACATGAGGTGGTCTTTGCCCGTTGCTAAACAGCTCAACAGCTCAATCCATTGATCCATGGTAACTGAAAGGGAAGAAGCAGGACCTGAAATTGACATTTGACATTTGTTGGTTCTGGTTTTGAAGCAGCTGGCCCAAAGGCAGGAGCTCTTGTCCGAGCATGTCTGATGGATCTGCTGCAGCAAACCCTTTCTGGCCTGACAGTTGTAATAATAAATCCCATAAATGAGCTGACATTTTGGCCTGGCAGGGCCTTTCGTAAGCCTCAGCTGAGAGCAATTATTTAATGAAAACTTTTAATAGATTAATAGTTTGCCCATGAGTTTGTAGCATGGAAGGCACTGGGTTGTTTTTAGTGATGGTTGTTTTCTTTTAATAGCATATGTGGAGCTTTCTGGGGAATGTGGCAGTGTTCCTCACCTAAAAAAGCAGGGATGGGACTCTGAGAAATGTGTGGTGTCCTTGTCACTTTCATCATTTGGTATGACTGTGCAAGGTGTGATGGCAAGCAGGGGAAACTGCAGCCAAAGCAGGGGTTCAGTTCAGGTCCTTGTAACAAGAGAAGAAGGATTTTCAGCCTACCCCAAAGGGGACACAGTGTGTAGCAGACAGGAGCACCAACTGCATGGGAAATACTTCTCAGGATGTTTTTCCAATTAATTTCAAAGGAAGAAATGGTCACTGATGGAGGGAGGAGGAAAATCCTTCTCACCTGATAAGTCTCATTAGTCTGATGGAAATACCTAATGCATCAGCTCGTCATGCTTTGCTGTTTAAGCAATCAGCCATTCTATTGAAGGAGCACATTGTAAAAAACATGTGGTTGGAGTAGTACGAAGCAGGCCAACTCAACATTTCTTTTGTGTTGCCTATGGTTTTAGAAAACTTTTTGGAGTAACCGAACAGATCAGGGAGGCAGAAATACAGCTGCTCAGCCTCCAGCTCCTGCTCTTCTGTCTCCTCCCAGTTCCTCTCAGAAATGAGAGAAGGCTTGAGCAGAAGACCTGCAAGACATTCAGTGAGAGTACCAGTGTTAGAAATACTGCCTGACACAGACGTGGACGCAAAGTACTGCAAGGTACCTTGCCACTGCCAGATGCCTACTCATCTGATGTTGCAGAAGGAGCTTAATATTGCTTTATATACCTCAGCTGACACCACTCACCTTGTCACATCTTTTGTACAAGGTATTTTGTTTCACAGCCTCTGCTGAAACATCCCAGGCACTCAAGCTAAATTAGGAGAAGAAATATAACACGATCTTTCCAGGTTTGAGCAAATGGACATGGAAATGGGGTATTTGGGGCTTCAGTAACTGGAGGTTTTGATAGCCTCCTTTGACTTGAATCTTCCATCTAATCTTCCAGTTAATTTGTGGTCTGGTAAGCTGCATTCATGGATCAGTCCTTCAAAGAGTGAGATCCTACAGCTACCTCCCAAACTTTAGCTGTCCTCTGCTGATCAAGTTGACAAAAATTAATCTCTAACATCAGCTGTGGGGCAGCCAGTAACTTGATCCTCATTACTGAAGTTTCAGGACAGCACAGGGTACTGTTGCTGCCCTTGTAACTTTTGCCAGTGAAAAATGGTAGTGCATAATTTTTTGTTGGATCACTCTTGGTATTTGATACTGTAGATCATCAAATGCTGCTTACATGTATGGAGGAACTGTGCATATCAGAGGAAGCTCCTTGAAAGCATTCTGTTGTTTCTCCTAAGGTGGAGCCAGAGGAATCTCAAGGAGCAGATGTTTTCCTGTTTCCAAACTCCTCATCGCTGGAAGCTGACAAGGCTTCTTCCATACACATGTGAAACCATTGGAGAGCTGAGGAGATCACATGGTGAACTATAGTGCCTGCTTTTCTGTAGATTTTATCTGAGTTTTCATATTTATTATTGCAAGCGTAATTACTGCCTTCCCCTAATTATCTCAGTAGCTACCTGAAGCTGACATTACACTGCAGAGCAAGTGGCCAGAAGTGAACCAGACAAGTCAAAGATATCAATTGTGTTAAACAGCTGTATCAGTGTTGTTTAGAAATCACATGCAAATCAAATTGACCGTGCTATTGCTAAAGACCATCTTATTTGCAAATACAAAATCAATTCCTAAAAGATTTAATCTTAAACCAAACCAGACATGGTTTTGCACTGAAATATGAGAATGCCCATGTCTTCTACACTGGTTTTACCAAAATGGATTTAATATTATGCCTTTAGAAAAAACAGGATACTTTTCCCCTATCAGTTTAGACCTAGATGATGACTGTAGAAGCAGAAGAGTGCTTTTAAATTCTTCCTTTCGTAATTATTCCAGGTACTGAGGGCCTTTATTTGACGTTGGTTGCACCTCTGTGAACTTCTGGGCTTTTGTATTTGCCTACAGAATATGCAGAGAAATAGGAAAACTCCATCTCCATTTCACAAGGACCAGACTGTTGTCTTTGCTCTGATGGGTGCACTGCAGATGTGATGGTCCACATAAAATGATAACTGGATTTGCAATCACATGCTTGGAAAACTGGAACAAATGGGAACAGACTGTCAGTTTACCATGCACACATTGCCATGGGTCTGTTCATAAACATCTCCCCATTTTTTCCTTCCCCGCTGTGCATGGAGGTTCTGCTTCAGTGCATGGAGTCCTGGGTAGGTTTTCAAATTTGCTCCTGGAAGGCTTCCAAGGAATTGCCCTTCTTTGTTTCTAAGATTGGGCCGCCCTTTATGATCATGACAGCATACGAGTGCATGTCACAGAAGCAATGAAACTGTCAAGCAAAAGAAGGAAGCTTCTGGACACAGGACTTTCCCAGAAGCTTTATCTAGACTGAGGAATTTCCACAATGAATAAGATGTCTGTAGACATCATCACTTTCTGAAAATGTCAAACTTCCTCTGTAAGTTATAGAAACACACAAGTGCAAGTGTAACCCCTACAGATTTAATCAAGCTCTTTCTCCTGTGGGGTGCTAAGGAAGGAAAAGTGGGAGAAATTATTGTTGCTATTTTTACATGCTTGGGAGCTGCTAAGCGATTATAATAATGGGAGTCATAAATTACTTCACCAATGCATTTGGAGATGAGACAGTGAACTGACTCCTTGGAGGAATAGAGGATATGTAATCTAAATGGTAGATGCTGCAAAGGAGGGGGCTTGGGCACTGAGAAAGGAAAACTATGGGTAAAACTGGATTTCTGTTATGTTCCCCTGCCTTAATTCATTTGCATTGCAAGCAAAGCAGGCACTGCATTTGCAATCTGCAAGTTTAGTGACAGCCTTTGCACCTGCTACCTGAAGGATGGTTCAGCAAAAGAAATTCAAAAGTTTATTCAGTGGATTCTTTTTTCCTTTTGCTGTTCCCAAAAAAGCAGCTCATTCATATGCACTTGACAGTGAGAGGTAAATTTTCTGTGCAGCACAAGGTGACTTAATCACATGATTCTCAGGAACAGTAGTGGGAATGCTGCAGTAAAATCCTCATGCCAAGGCATGTGAAAACATCTGTAGATGAATCCACTGCCCTGGGGCAATGGGAATCGTGGTCAATGAATTTTGTTCCGAGTGCTGAAACAAATAAAATCCACGACACAAATCCTCTGTCTGCAGCACTGTGATTCTCTGTCTTTGAGATTCTGTGCAGACTTCTTCCTGGTGCATTGCATTAATATTAAATTAACAACACGCTACTCACATGGAACTTACATTCTAAAAAAAGCTCACATTATGCTGTAAGCCTTTATTACAAAATAATAGCAGTCGTGAGGTTAAAGTTTGTTCATACAGTTTTCTATAGAACATCTGTACATTTTTATGGAGGATAAAAGCTACGTTCCACGTGTAGCTTAGTCATATGAATTTAGATAGATAATGAGTAGTTTATTGAATTTCCTTTTAGATTTTACCATTCACTTATATTCATATAAAGCCTGCAAAACATACCAGATTTTTGTAAGTGGTACTTTGCTTTTCAGAAACTCAAATTTCTCTGTCAGTGTTCTGCAGAGGATGTGACCTGATATGAAAAGGACCTATTCCTCTAGGATTTAGCTTGTAGCTAGAGGCATAAATCAGAGATTCTCTGAAGTAGATTGTAATCCACACTGGAGAGAATAAAGAGAAATCACTAGGTCCATATGGAGCAGGACCTTGAAAAGCTTTATGAGGACCACATTCACTGGAACAGTTACCCAGCATCCAAACCATGGAGGCCCACACAAGCTTCAAAACCAAAATATTTTAGGGCTTTTGTGGCCTTCCATGATGCAGAAGCTGGACAGGATTTTTATTGAATCTGGCCTTAAATAAGCAAAAGAATTTTGTAATCAGTGCATGGTTTAACAGGAAGCCAGAAAAATTCTTTTATTATTGGAATGATATGGTGGGAAAGCTTAGCCCTAGATACAGTCCTGGCTGCTGAGCTCAAAAAAAATTTGCCTGCAAGCAAAACTAGCTGGGAGTACAGTAAACTCCTAATTAACCTGAATTGGAAAAGGTATATATTGCAATCTTGTGTTTTTACTCAAGTATATAAGTCATTCCTTACTTTACAAATGCTGACACCTCACCCCACAAAAATGTTTCCAAGACCTTAAACAGACCTGACCCTTGAACCTTGATTCCCCCTTCTCTTTTTCCCATATTGTAGAAGCACTTTCAATTATTGGTAGAGAACTCTGGATACAGTTCCAGAGCTCCTTAATGCCACTCCAGGTGTCAGACAGCAGGGACTATTAGAAAGCAGTACGTAGCAATCCTCAGCCCTGATGGTATTTCAGCATTAAGCCTCGACCCTGAAGCAGTTGCTTGCTGTATTGCCAGGAGTCTTAAAGTTTTGATAGAATGCATGTGGAGCAGCAAATAAGTGACCACTGCATGACGGTATAGATTCAAAAAGGACTACTACATTATGCTGTGCTGTGAACTTGAAATTATCCCAGTGCTCCCCAGTGAGACATATGCCATGGTGGAGCCGGCAGGAGGGACAGGATTTGTTTTTTCTCACCTTGAAGTTCTATTTTTACGTCACAGATGCAGAGATTTGGGTGACATTCAAAAATGTCCAAAGGGACATTAACCAACCTCTGAGAGCATTGTGAGGACTCAGATAAATGGACTGGGCTCATTTGGGGTATAGATGAGTGGGTCTGAGGTCATTCCTATAGCTTCAGAGTATACCTGTAAGTGATGATGATTTCACCCGGAGCAGCGTGTAAGCATTTCCACAAACAGGGTGTGCATTGTGTAGCAAAATCAAAGCTATGCAGTAATAACTACCCTGCAGCTACATGGATGATTTTTCCACAGCTGAATCCTTAGAGGGATGATGTAGTTTTTAGTCATTCATTGCCATGTGACTTATTAAAACAATTAACAGTCAAAAAAAAAGTGGTTCTTTTGAGTGGTTTGGCAAAGGCTATGCAATATGAAGTTCAAGCAGAGTGAGTTTCTACCTCTGTTGGTAGCAATGTGTGAAGTGGCCAGGGCTGTGGTTCTCTTCATAGCTCCACCTCTAGCTCACTGTTTGACCTTGGAAAAGTCTCCTGGCCACTTTGGGTTTTCAAGTCATTATGAGCTTGAAACTTGTATCAGCTTCTCTAAAAGATTTGCAGCCTCTCCAGGCAAACCTGCGTCCAGCTCTGGGGCTGAGCCTGATGGGTTTATAATTTGAGCCCTGTGTACACAAGGTTTGAGGTTTTGACATGTAACCAGATGAAACATAATGGTTTCAGCTGAGTTTTGCTTTGAATTCTTGGATTCAGCTGTACTCCTCACTTAAAAAGAAGGCCCAAAGGTGGCAGAGCTAAGTGAAGAAATTGTCCACTGAGGGCTTCTAGGAGAAAACCAGATAAGTTTCACCAAGTCTGATCTAAAATTAAAGCTCTATGTGTATAGTTAACTGTGGTTTTATATCCAGTGGAATTGCCTGTACCCTGTCCCAGGAGGAGATTATGAGACACAGGTGCGTAACATTCAAAACCTGCACCTTGAAAGAACTCTGCAGACAAACCTGGAAACCTTGTGAGTGACAACACAGATTTTCCCTTTTTGAAATTCCTTGTCTTGCCTCCATTTCTTCCCTCCCAACCGTCCGGACAGTACTGTGCAAGTGTTGCTTGTGATTTTAACAGTGAGCTACCACTCCAGGACCTGCAGGATGTATCTTCCAAATCTCCTGCAAGGTGGTATATAGATGTTTTGCTAGTCTAGTCACAACTTCACTCAAAATGCAGCTCTTGTTCATTGTCAAGGTTGCCGTGTTTTGGGTTTGTTTGCTAGACCTATGCATCTCTGTCTGGCCTTGTAGCTGTGTCCTGGACCTGCAGATGTTTTTGAGGTCTATGAAGCCAGTGGAGCCTGACATCAGCTCTAGTTTCTCAGTGATTTAAACTCATTTCCGTGCTGTCGTGCTGTGGACACTCCAGCTTATATCCCACGCCTTGGCACACAGTTAATGTAGATAGCTCAATAACACAGGCTTAGTGGAAGAGCTTTCCGCAAACAATTGTTATTTTCTTAGGCAACGTATTTCAAGGACATGAAGGCCGGGTGAGCTCTGGGTCACAATTTGCTCAGGCTGCATTTGCACCACAAGCATGGAAACAATTGCCAGTGCTAGATTTAGCTGGCCACACCATGGGCTGTGTCCCAGCTCAGAGGAAACCCGGGTAATTCCCGCTAGGCTCCTGTGCTGGAGGGACCCTCAGGGGCTGGGCTGGCTCGGGTGGGTATCATGGCCCTGATTCACACAGCCACTGTGCAGGGGAAAAGGAGCACAGGACCTTCAGGGCCAGCCAGCTCACGGGGATGTAGCTGCTCTCCAGAGCTCAGGGGAAACTTCAGAGGGCAGAGTGTGGCACTGCATTGTGAAACTTTATTTTAAAGAACTAACTGTGATTTTTATATGGAGCATTTGTGTGCCAAAAATGCAGCTCTTTTTATTTAGTGAAATATCCTTTGGAAAACTGTAAAATCATGACAGGTTTTCATATTTATTTTACATTCAGTTCAGGATTATACACGATCAGCTTTAGGGCCTTGTAGGAGCCAAGAGAATATAAAGGTTGTCAGAAAATTGGAGGCTTTATACCAGGCTGTTCTGATTTCACTGGCAGACCACTTAAAGTTACTGAGATTTAGGAAGAAGCAGAGCTTTTCAGAAATGTCAGTCTTCTGAGTTCTGCGATTTCTGACTGGCACCCACTCTCCATAGTACTGACCTCAGCACTGACAGGAGGATGGCATCAGCATCTTTAAGCTGTATTTTGTTATTATTGTTCAGAAGTTTTGCCATTTCTGAGTAGATAAG
Organism: Donacobius atricapilla; assembly: GCA_013397315.1. NCBI lineage: Eukaryota > Metazoa > Chordata > Aves > Passeriformes > Mimidae > Donacobius > Donacobius atricapilla. The sequence continues at coordinate 18,199 of WBMY01006245.1, read as the reverse complement.
TTTCCCCTGGAGATGTAGTAGCATCTGGGCTTTCTTGCAGCTGAGTTTAAAGCTGCCTGGTTCCCTGAAATGAAGTGACAGCTTTTAGTCTTCGACAGGAACGTGTGAATGTATTCAGGTTCATTTATAACACACAGAGAAGAAAATTGATATTAGGGAAAAAAAAAAAAAAAAAAAGAGGAAAGAGAAAAAATCTTTGAGAGCTTCATCTGCCCAGGGAGGTAGTATAATGCATCCACATACTTCTGTCCACGTGATCAGAGTAGTAATGGGATACACACGCACACAAGCTGGGATCCTTTTCAGTCAGTCAAATTATTCTTTTGGTCAAAGATATTTTTCTTAGTTCTAATAATAAACACTGAAATCTTGGGTTAGTGCAACACACAAAGATAGACTTTAATATACACAATGCTGGTTAGGTTGAACTGTTTCCAGTACACAATGGCCACATTGTTTCTCCTTTTTTTTTGTTTCCACAAAAGTATAAAAGAGCATCATGCTACAGACAGCACATTTTAGTCTGAAGTGGAACTGGCAGAGGATTTCAATGGAAAGTTGATTTATTTCAAGGGATTATGGGAGTCCAGGGATAAAGCTGGCACCCGGCCACAGGGAGAGCCCTTGACCTAGAAGCAGGAACAGTTTTCAAAGCTGTACATGTACATAACTGAGCAGAACACTTTAATTTAGTGCAGAGCATAACCTGAATTCCTTCTCTGAGGGAAGATGAAAGAAAGAAATTTTACTTCTTAGTAGGACGTTGGAAGCTGTATCCAAAGCTCTTTGCCTATTTTACATCATATTCTGCAGCATTGCAGGAAGCAATTGTTTGTGACAAAAGGCCACTTTCTTCCCTGCTTAACTGGGAAATCAAATTGAGCTGCCCCTCATAAAACCGACTGGATACAGAATTAATTTGCTTTTCCTGATAGATGAAACAAGTTAACAGACCACTACAGGTTACTCTCTAAATCAGCATATGAAACATAATTTCATTTGTCTTTCCTCCCCCCTTCCTCTAGGCCTTGAGCGGTAATTATAAAGGCTTTAAATCTCCCTAGTGACATCAGCTGGTTAAAAAAAATTTGGATCACAGCAATAATGTAACCCAGAGCCGGCTTTCAGCAGCGTTGTTCACACTCCAGAGAAGGCAATTCTTTGCAAAATACTCTTCCATAACTATGCTCTATTAATTTTAGTGGTAGTTTTCAGTAAGCTTCACATTGGGATCCACATCATCAGGCCTGTTCCTCAGTCAGAAGGTACAAAGCATAACAGCAGCAAGACATGTCTTTAAAACACTATTTTGGAGCATTTTGTGAAGACTGTGTATTATATCAAACATGCCATGGTAATTACATTTACCAAAACTTCCTAAGCGATAATAGGCTTCTAGCTCGGCTGCCCTTAGAATCCGTCATAAACTTCAGCCACCTAATTAAGTGCTTTATTCTGCAGCTCCCAGTCTGGCCAAATGACCACAGGCATCTGTAGGTATCTGACCTGAATCAAGGACTCTGGGTTTGAGCCCTGTATTTCCAGACAGCGCGTCTGACTGATACTGCGAAACCACAAAATGCCAGATGGTTTCAACATATTACACAGCTCCCTGTATGGGCATCCAGCGTCAGTGTGTGCCTTCATGAAAAATTTCACATGCTGAAACAACTTCTTGCACTGTGGAGACAACACTATGCCTGAAAACAAAGATTTAACGACATTGGCATTGCTCAGCCTCTTGTCAACTTCTGGTCTGGGAAAAGCTGTCAGCTGTTCTAAAATTAGAAGATAACGCAACGTTGGCTAGAATAGTCTGGATAGGCTTCTTCATTATCAGCTTCCTTGTTGAACTTTAATCCTTATTTTATGACCCTTCTGCTTGTTTGGGTATAGCTTGCATCATGGGCACAAACTGCCCATCATGGCATATTTGCACAGTGAGTTTGTGTTGCGCATTAAAATGAGACTGGTCAGCTCTAACAAGTGGGGACTGAAAGGCTTTCCCACCATCCAAACTGTGGCTTAGTCAGAGCCCACATTAGGAGGGCCTATTGCTATGTTACCTAAAGCAATCTTCACTGAGACCACCAAGCCCCCTTGCATGCTGACTAGCCTGCTGCTTTCCTTCTAACTTGCATACAAGCATGCTGGATCTCTAGGGAGATGGGAAAGGGCCATGGAGCCAGCTCTGTGCAACAGAGGGAGCCTCATTCCTTAGTGTGTGCATACACCCTTTGTCAGGCTCTGGAAGGCAGGCCCCGACCTCTTGCATTTTCTCAGCTGAGTCTTTCAAGGCTGTGAATCTCTTTAAGCACCCAAAATACTCCTCTGTGTGTACTCTGAGATGGCATCTGCAAAACCGGTGGGGCTGGTGCCTGCTTCCTTACTCAATCTGCAAAGGAGGAAGAAGGCAAAATTGGCTCTTGGAGGAAAGGGAGATGTTCAGTTAGTCCTGCTCCTTTAACATGTTCTGTTGAGAAGTAGATAAGGTACCCATGTGTACCTAGCTCCAGGTATCATAGGAGATGCAGGCAGTGCAAGTGCATGAGATGCAACCAGGCTTCATTTGTCATTCTGCAGAGTTTGAGATTCCCATCCAGAAATCCCATTAAATGCAAGGGTATTAAATCCTGCCTACAGACAGCTGCCAGAGTCTTTTCTTGGCCATACCTGTTCTGAAGCCGTAAGAATTGGGCCTTGCACACCTGATGCTGAACTGAGTGATACAAATATTTCTCCGGGCGCATGCTGAAGGAAACAGTGAGCTACCACCAGCTGATTTTATCCCTCATTAGGTCATGGGAAGTTGCACGCATTTAGGAAGGCCAGCTCTGTGCTCACCATCCCTCCACGGTGTTCAGGAATTCCTCAGAGGCTGTCACTTACAGGACAGGAACCACTGTGCTATGTAACAGAGTGCCCATTCCTTTACTCATGCTTCCTCCAAGTTCTCCATGTCCTTTCTGAAGAAGTTTTATACCTGAGATATCACAAGTACTCCAGATGTAGCTACAGTCCTTGTAATCTAGGGTATTATCCCTGAGCACATCCTTCTGGAGAACTTGGCACTGGAATGTCATGAGGAGATGGAGAGGAAAAAAGGAATGCTTTATTTTTTAAAGGGTTTTTAAAATTAATTTTATTATCTTTGTGCATTGAATGCTTTTTACAGACAGTTTACCAGAGACATTCTGTGAAGAAAGCTGTGCTTGAACTCATTTTCAGCTTATGTTGTAACACCACTCCTCGGCATTAGTACCAGTAAGTTTCTAATCAAATACATGGCAGCTGCACCACCAGGCCGACAAGGTCACTTTTATTTCACAGTCCTGTCTGTGGTTTGGTGGAGAAAAAATAATTATGAAATCCTTTGGGAAAGGGTTGTCTTGATGTGGCCAGGCACATACCATTAGTAAGCATTCATATAGCATCTTTTCTACTGATAGAAATTAATAAAAAGGAAGAACAGCAAGAAAACATGTAACTGATTTTACTATGCGTTGCTTATAGTTACTCTTTTTCATATCTACCAATTATGGCAAAGAACAGGAGAATTCTAATGACAGTAATGTTAACTGAATAAAATTTTAGTTACTTTAACTTTAGTGAATAAGTTGTCTTCCTCAACCTGATTTCCTAATATCTTAGTTGACAAGGCTCCCCATTCTGAGTATTCATTTTGTAGTTAGAGAGGGATTGTTTATAATTTACTGTTTAAGTCTGAGTGCTGTTATTTTGCACTGTCAAAGAGCATCTGTTACAGTAGATAGCTCTTCATATGTTAGTGCTACAAAAAATAAAGCATACCAGCTATGTTAGCAGCCAGTTTATGAGCACCCGGTAATGTTCAGCTGTATAAAGGTGAATTTCTTTTGAAAGGGCAGAAAATGGAATTGCATAAATAAATTCTGTGCAGTAATCTACAATGGGATGAGCTTGTGTAGGACTCATTCACACCAGCTGTGCAATCCAGGTTCAACACTGGTTCTCTGCGTGGGGTAAAATCTAGGCTAAAATTTGTTTGTAGGCATGTAATTGTTACCTGATCAGGCTTCCCAGTGTTTTAGCCACAAGTTTTCCTAATTCTGTAAGTAGAATGAATCTAAAAGATCTGATTTAGCTGTAACCATATGCAGGCAAATTCTAGCATCGTTTTCATGGTTGTTTTTGTCAGTACAGACAGGATGATGTAATTTCAAAACACATTGGAATTAATGCTGTTTGCCTTGTGACAAAACCCCAAACCTTGTCAATGAACCCTAGCAGGAGACTTGTTGTATTTAGGGCTGGTTATGAAGCTTTACTTCTTTTAAACTTGATTATACGTCTTTATTTCTACCTGTTTGTTTGCCTGAAGAGAGCAGTAAAAGCTGTAGTTTGTTAGGCTTCTCTTCAGCGTACCTTGAGAAGGCAAGCAAAGGTTCTCAACAGCAGCACTGCGCAGCTTTCATTTGCCCAAATGGTATTATACAAAGTTTTACCACTGCTGATAAGATCCTAACCCTTGCTCAGTCACGCTTTGAACTCATAGTTCACACCATCACCACAAGTATTATCCCTCTCTCTCTGGTAATATTAGTTGTGACTTCATAGATCGAATCGAACCATGTACTGATTATAGGTGCATAACCATGTTCACTATGGGCTTCCGTGCGCCTAAAATTGTAGCCTAGCCAGCTTTAATGGAGCTCTTTATTTCAGTATAAAGCTGGTCATCTAAAGGCCAGAGTATGAGTAGCCCAACTTGATCTCAGCTGTGGTTGTGGATCCTCACAATTTTATGAAATCAGGCCTCACATTACCTGTTAGAGACCACACAGCCAGTCAGTGGCATGTGCTGTACTTTTTCCAGCTACTCAGAGACTCATGGAAGTATGAGATTTAAAAGAACATTAAAAAATGTCTTCAAATGTAATAAATTTTAAACAACAAAAAATTGAACATTGCTAGTTACATCAAGCACTTATTGTTCCACTCTACCTCATGTTTCCTTTGATCTATTTTAAAGTCATTGCAAACTTTGTTAAAATCCAAATTCCACAATCCTTCCCTCCACCCCCCAAAGTGTCCTTTTGCCTTGGACTCATATTTTGAGAAGCCTACTTCTTTTGTGTTACTAAAATGCCAAGATTTTAATGGAATGCTTTATTAGGTTTCCAAGTGCTTCTGGCCAATAACAAGCAAAGTTCAGCTCAGTAGTTTTAATCTCACAAACATCAAATCTGTTTTCCCTGTATGTGAGAAGAGCCATGCAGCTCTTAAGAAGATTAAAGCTATAAATTCTAACATTACAAGGGCCAATACTTTCACAGTCCAGACCAGGATGGGTTATTTTATGTAAGGTTCTCCTCATGTGAATTTCCAATACTATTCCTTGACTTTTGACTGGGGCTCCCCTTCCTCTTATCCCACTGTGAGCTGAGGTATGCTATTTGTAGAAGGTGAATATATTACTTTTTCTTTTATTCTTCCTCTTTATTTTAATGTTAGGAGGTAAATTATATAATTTTCATTATCAATGCAGCTCAGAAAACCATCTGTTGCTCAAAGACATCAGGATCAGTAGTCAGCCACCCTCAAAGTAAGCAGCTGTAAATCTAGAATGACTATACTTTCTAAATGCAGAGAGGCTTTTACATTAATCTCCTGGACTTGCTGAGTAGCTGGTACAGTGCCCAAACGCAAGTAAACTCAATTAGTAAAAATAGACGTGATGTGGCACTTCAATATATGGCATTTAAGCATGTGTTCTACAAAGCAGAAGTGCTCAGTTCAAGTCCCAGATACTCTGCTCTTCTGTTCTGCACATACGATTCAGTTATTTTCCTGGTTGCCAAATACCTCGTGAAAAGCAATAGCAGTGTTTTGTTTTCACAAAGATGCAGTACTGCTGTCATTTACACAGGCGTAGGTCTGGAGAAACTCAGGTGACTTCAAAGGACTCTGGATGCTCAGCAACTCTGAAAAATTGCACTTAACAACTGTCACTGGAAAGCTACTGTGCAAACCAGCTTTAATGTTCTTGTGTTTTATATGTGCAGAGTTACATGAAACATACTATTACAAGCATATAAGAAAGGTTTGCAAGAAACATACTTTTTGGAGCTTTGCTCTGTGTAACAGGGTGGGTCTGGGTACATTAATTTGCAGGTTAAGACTATGGGCAAGTATATTTCTTTACCTCCTTTAGCAATATAGCAGGCTACACCTCTGTTTTTCATGGCAAGCTGATCAAAGTCAATTTATTCAAGTACAAGTTCTCTAAGATCCCTGTGCTCCACTGTGTAACAGAAGGGCTTAGGTCTGGGTGTGGTGTTCTTGACCTTCTAGTCTTTTGTCTTTCCAGCCTGTTTTGCTTCCTCTGTCTGCCTAGTTTTAGCCAGAAGAGTGATCTAAAGAGACCCTGTTTGTTTTCCGTGCACATTATGATAGGCTGCCATTGTGTAGCAACATACAGTATGCAGGATAAAACACCCTGCTTATTATGGTGTAGTTAAAAGGCCTGTCACTATTTCCATTTCAAATTCCTATTTTCAGGAGTTTACTACTGAGCCGTAACAAATTGCAGGCAGGAAACTTGGCAGTCACATTCCCAGCCTAAGAGCAAATGCTTTAACCAAGTTTAAATAAATAAATTAATTAATATTAATGGCATGTGCTTCCACCATGCAAAAGAAAGGAGGTTTTGTTATTGTTTTGTTTGTTTTATCCTTGAAAGAAACGATGACGATTAAGGAGGGTATTTACATACCTACCACCCTTACACAAGAGTTATATACCAGATCACAAGCAGTGTTACCAAGTGATGGAGATGATTATCTGGTGGTCATTCCTAACTCTCTTAAAAGGAATATCAAGAAAGAAGGGCTATTAATCAATGCATAAAAGGTATTAATTCCTAAAGATTGGGGAGGACAGAATAGAGTTCTATATCATAAATACTTCCAATGCTAACAAACCACAGCTTGATAACCATGGTGAGTGAGTGAAATTCTTTGGGGTTAGCTTAAAAGGAACAAACATCAAAGTAAACAAAATGGTAACACTGTGGAGTTGAAGAGTTTGAAGTAGAATAACTAACAGGTGTAACCTTTGAAGGGTAAATGTATTTTCAGTATATTTTAGCAATCCAGATTTTAATTATACAGCCACATATTCACAGTTTGAAGTCTTGAAATAATTAAAATCCAATTTTTGGTCTGTTGTGCAGATATCAGGGATTTCAAGCTGGCAAATTCTTCACACTTATCTTTCTGTTCATTGAAGATTTGAGCACTAGAGGGAATCTAGGAACTGATGATCATAAACTACACTAATTCAATGTGCTACTAAGGGAAGGTGCCACTACAAGAGTAGCAGATTCAAAGGAAGCAATATTCAGGTACTTAAGTCATCCATGGAACTTTTTGGCTAGTAAGAAGCATTAAAAATGTGAACATGTCAAAGGCAAATCCTCAGAAAGCAAAATAAATAGGGAGCAGCAGGTTCTTCAAAAGTAAAAGGGGCTTGGTGGTTGTTGGAATTTTTTCTTTTGTTTTGTTTTCAGGAAATTATAATTTTTGTAGGTTGAAATAGGAAAACACTGTTATTTCACCTTTGCAGAAATCTACCTTTTTGCCCCACCGATTGTTTGCCATTTCTGAAAAGTCAGCTGGCCTCAAAACTGCAGTCTTTTCTCAGGAGGTAACTGTTCTGAGACATATGCCACATAATGGAGTATTTCATCACTGCATCATTTACTGCAGACAGCATAACCTGTGTGTCTATGCTGTCAACTGCCTGGGGAGGAAACTTGGCCTTATATAACTGACTAGTTTGAACAGGAAAGGGGTGCTGATCCACATTTAGGGATCTGAGGGATTATTAGAATATAAAATAAAAAGGATTTTAGAAAATCACCAAAGGAAAAATTTTTATTTCCAGCTACAAGGAGATTTTGTGATCTCACTGGCGAGATCTTAAATGTGTGCAAGGTTGAGATAAATGTGTCTTGGTTCAGATAAATGTTTTTGGAGGCCAGACAATGACTCCTGTACAACTTGAGCCTTTTAGGGACAGTTGTAGAGCCTGCAGGCTCCTCTTCTGCAATTTTCAGGATGATTGCTACAAGGGACTCGAAGAAACTCTTCAACTTGGCAGTGACTCATGCTGAGCTAAAAGCTTCTGTGAATGTTCCTGGGAACCTCTGATACTCTGAAGAGACTCTAATGAGAGACAACAGTGATGCTGGGATGCTTGCCCAGATGATAAACTATGCAGGAATTTCTGTACAGCTGATAAACTGTGCTCAGGACCCTGTGAAGTATATACATAGTGTAACTATACCTGTAGGCTCTCAGAAATACCCTTGAAGACAGCAGCCACTGGTGTTCAGTAGTCACAAGGTCTGTCCCCTCTGCTCCCTTCTCCCAGAGTGGTACCTGGTTTGACTCAGAGTTGTTTGAGGAGTTGCTTGCTCTTTCCTGCCCTGCTGCTCCCCACTGCTATGCATTTTTAACTAGCGGGGGTAAACAGGAGGGCTCAAGAATTAGGGGATGTATATATGTGATGCATGATGAAAGACTCTGCAAAAAATATATCCTATCATATAAACATGAAAAAAAGAGGCTGAAATCATAATGCAGCAAGGGTGGCAAGGTCTCTTAAATATGACTTCAGTTTGCAAGATTTTGGGGTGTATTAAGAAAAAGTATACTTTGAGCTGTGTCCAGAGATGGATCACTTTGGAGATGAGGGAGGTGGTGGTGCCTCTACATGTAACTGTCATGTTCACTGCAAAAGGAGCAGCATTCAGGGAATAGCAGGAAGAGCAATTGCAGGGGGCAGAGGTGATCTTGGCTGAGACTCTCTCTGGGCTAACTTGCTTTGCATTTACCAGCAGGCAAACAGTGTTCCTCTATGCAGTTATTGCAGGGTAGCTGGTGTCCTTTAAATCCACACCCTTGAATGCCTCAGTAAAACATGTTCAGGAGGCCATACCCTCAAGCACAAAGCTCACTTTAAATGTATGATTCAGAACCATTAAGACAACGGGACAACTTGTACACCTTAAATTAGACACCAAGTTTACACACCTAGCTGAAGATGAGCCAAGTAAGGGAGAGAGAGAAATGACTTAATGCCTATGTTGTAAGAAATGAGATATATCATGGAAAGGGGAGAGACAGATTAAATGACAGGAAAACCATTTGGCAGTCCCACTTTTGTAGCATGTCATATGCTTCAGACCTATTATGCATGTAAGTGTGTGAAATACTCTGAGATTGGTGGGAGACACCCCATCAGGTTTGATTTTTTTATACAGGGATGGACTGGTTAACAGAGGTAGTTTATAAAATGGGAAGGGTTTTAGTCAGTCTGTGTTGCTAAACAAGTATGAAAAAATGTAGATAGAACCATGGATTTATTTTTGTTTACATTACTACTGTTTTCTCTTGTCCTTGATATGTGGAATCGTTGCTTTTCTGAGTCCTTGGCTAAGCCTTGGGAAAAGTGAGCATTCCATATTGCCTTTGGAGTAATAATACTTGTACTTCACTGTGTCACCACTGTTCTGTGGAATAAAAGGAAAATTTTTACTATCACTTATCTCCAGGCAGAAGAACAGAGAGAGTGCAGATGTCTCAGGACTAAGATCAAGACAGAGGGACTCAAAACCAGGTAAGAATTGCAGCAGAAACAGTGAAGACTTTGACTGGTTTTGGTAACAAGGTTTCCAGCTTAGAAGAAGGGGGAATATGATAGAGAGCTACAAAGATCTGTGTAGCATTGGGAGTATGGGTAGGAACTGTCCATTCCCTGTCTCAGTGCAACAGCTAGGAACACTGAATGAAGCAAGCAGGATGAGGGGATTCTTCTTGCATCAAGAACTTGACCTGTGCAATGTGACATAGCACACACCTACAATTTACAGATGCTGATAGAGAAGACTCTACAAAGCTTGTGAGATAAATCCATTGAGGGTCACTAAATGGGCAGAAACCACATTCTGCTCAGGAAGTTCCTTAAGCTGAAAATAGTGAGAGGCTGGAAAGTACATGGATAAAGTAGTATATGGTGCCCATGTCCCCCGTAGCATCTGCTTATGACCGCTGTTGTCCTAGGGACACTGTGTGGCCAAGAGGAAACGGCCTCAAGTTGCATCAGGGGAGGTTAGAATTGGATATTAGGAAAGATTTTTTTTTACAGGAAGGGTTGAAAGAATTGGAACAGACTGCCAAGGGAAGTGGTGCAGTCACTATTCCTGGCAAGTGTTCCAAAAATGTATGACTATGGCACTGGGGGCATGATTTAATGGTGAACATGATGGTGGTGCTGAGCTGCCTGTTTGGACTTGATGATCTTAAAAGTCTTTTCCAACCTTAATGATTCTATGGGAATATAAACTGTGAAAACTCTATAGTGAGAAACACTCCAGAACCAGGATCGCTTGAGAAGGAAAGCCGGTCGTGAGATGGTCCTGTCCCCAAGGTGTCCACTCCACTCTCTTGGCTATACTTGACCCCATGACAAAACAGTCCATGCATGAGCAAATCTATCCATGTGATAGAAACCTACATTTCACAAGAGTTTGAATTTTATGATCTTTGAAGAGGCCCTGAGGCAAAACCTCACCCACTTTAGGAGAAGACTAGAGATGGGCTTTCAGCAGGCAGGTGTTTCTGGTCTACCTGGTTGCCCAGGTAAGCTCCTTTTGATAAAACTTCTTTCACATGGTTGTGTTTTGCTTGTACTTGCTATGTCTCAGGGCTTCTAGAGCCTTGAATGGGTATCTTTCATTACATTAAATAGAAATAAATTGATAATATCATATGAGGATGATATGAGAGCAGACCAAGGACAGATCAAGCAGAGTAAAACAGGCATAAATGGGAACTCTGCTGTGGAAAAACTGGGAAGGGTGGAAGAGAGAGACATGATATGACATCTCAGTCAATATGAGAACCCTTTTTGCCATTAGCAGAAAGGCCTCTGCTGAAGGGTAAAGAGAGAACATGAGAATCTGGCAAATCCCTGAGGGAAAGATGCTGCCTCTGTGCAGTAAGAAGTCAAAGCGATGCCGGTCTAGTTATAAAATGGTCTGCACAAGCTGAAATAACTCTGATTTAATGTAATATACTACCTTAGACCTCCTGTCACTTTTCCCAGAAAACTTTTTTTTTTTTTTTTAAGCTCTGGAGTTTTAGTGTTCTGTGGGCATGTACCTGTCTCTCTGCAGAAGAAACATGAAAAATACCCTCTCAGCTTGTAATTGGATAAATTGAAGGTAAATGTTTACCATGCTCACTTAGGTTGTTGGTCAAAATCTTGCAGGCTGAGGAATTCCTACCCTCCAGGCAATACACTGTCATGCCTGTTGTCCATCTCTGCCTAGTGATTTTCCAATTACGAGTCAAATATAAGGGGATATAGCAATTATTTCATACCAAAATTATCCCATTTAAATTTTTGTTTGATGCTTAGGAACTGTTAAAAGTCTTCATTCCTGTATATCATGTGACTGCAATTTTTTGCTGTATGATACCTTTTGAAAACAAAGACCTACAGCTCTTTCCTGTGCAGAGGATGCCAGTATTTCAGAACCATTACTGTGTTTCTGGTTAATACTGTCTTAGTTACTACTAGTTTTCTTTTTGAAGGAGATATAGATACAAAATAACTTTGGTCTTGAACATTAAGAAACTTCCACTTCTCGCTGCTTTGAAACCGAGGCAGGAGCCCAAACTTACCTACATTGGATGAATTTGGTAAACCAGGCTTCTGAATTTGCATGACAACTTTGGGGGCAAGGCCCATGTGTATCATATTTTGTGAAGAGGTAGAGACAGTGAGAGTAGAAAATAGCTGTCATTATAAGTTGTGCATTTTCTCAACAAAACATAAGGATTTTTAGCATGTGGACAAAAAGAGCAGAGTTGGCAGCAGGATTGAGCACAGTGGCTCTGGAGCTCTGGTAGGCCAATTACCCATGAGGTAGGAAGGATTTGTTCAATAGACCATGACAGCTCAGTTGGGGCCATTAAAGGATTTAGGAGTCAAAAATCCATGTTTTCAATTTCTATGTCGGTTCAAAAAGGTAACTAGTCCATTCTAGCCCATTCCCCTCCTCTCATAAGAACTCATGGCACTTATCAAAACTTGTATAGCATTGATCAGAGAGACTAACAGGTTTTGGAAACCACAGCATCTTATATGTGGGTAAGACATTTTAAGAAAGGTCAAGAGATATTTCCCAACCCTTGGTGTTTGCAGAGTAGATGCTAATCTAATATGTCTAGACCATAACGCCCTTAAGAGATAGAAAAAAAAAAAAAAAACTGGTAAGTGAACACCTAGATAAATCTCTGTACCAGGTGTGATTTAAAGGGATGGGACAATATGTGTCTCTTATAAGGGCATGTGGTCTCTGGCTGCTCCCTGCTAGCACCTGAGAGCCCTCTCCCAGACAGTGGCCAGCAAATTCTCCGGAATGTTGGTTGAATATTAATCCTTGTTAACAGCACAGCCTCGACATCCCTTCAACAAAGCATTTCTGCAGAGCAGAGCTTCCCCTCTGCGTCCTGCTGTTGGACTTTAACCCCAAGATGAAATGATCGCATCCAGGAATAAGACAGAGTTTAGTTTCCATTTGTGCTGGGCCCTTCTGCTCACACCAGCCACATGGATAGCTGCAGTGTCCAGGGAGATACACGAAGGCCAGGATACAGATTGAGACCTCAGATGGCTGAAGAGCACAGGCCATAGAGCACCTAACAGGTCATAGTTGTTATTACTTGATAGGCGCCTAGACCAGTTAAGCACCCCTAGAGAAGGGCTGAGCACTTCTATTTTCCACTGGTTGCCACAGCTTATGGGGCTAACTGTGGTTGTGGTCCATCTTGATGTGGTCACTGGTAGGCTAACTGGTCTTCCCTTCCGAGCAGTGACCTGTAACTGACTTCTTATTCAAAAGACTAAATTGGACTCGATTTTGAGACTTCAGAAGAGTCCTCAGTTTTCTTAATTCCCCCATGAATTGCTTTGCCCAGTTTTAAAAAAGCAACAACAAAAAGACAGTATCTCATTTCAGATCTCCATCTAAAGACCTATTGTTACTTTAAAGCTATTGAAGCTATTGTTATTTAAAGAGAACTTGATTGCTTCTTTAAAAAAATCTAGACAGTGATAAGGTAAACATTTTTTAACCTAAATATCCCATTACTTAAACTGTAAGGCATGACAAATAATTAATTCTTCATCACCCTACAACTCCTACCTGCCTACAGTTTAATAAAATAAAAAATATAACGGCAGCCTTTCCTTTGAATTCACTTGCAAAGGACCACCATTTTAGAGGATGAGATTTTTCTCTGAGTCACAGTGTAGTACTACATACTTGCTTAATTTTCATGAATGCTTTACTTTCCTTTCACCAAATGTTAATTTGCATGAGATACTTGTGGCTTTAAAGAGACAGCATTGGCTCTCTGTGTCTCCAAATCGAATTTCCTTGCATCTGAAGATAATCACAGAGTTCTGGACCACATCATCAACAGCTCTGTTTTGACAGGGGATACACTCATTTCTAAGTGAATACACAAAAATTAAAGACACTAGTCATTTTTTTGTTACGTTCACACAAGTGACACTTAAAGAATATAGTCCAAACACATTATTGTTCAGATTGTGTACATTTTTAACTTTCCTGAGGAAAGCATACTTTAATTAGCCAGCTGTAATCCAAATTAGAATTTCTCATTTATTAAAGCTGTAAAAATACCTTAAATCAGCTGCATATGTCTGAAATAACTGCATTATCAAAAATTATCTGAATGTGAGAGAACTATAAATACATAGGAGGTGAATTGGACAGTCAGCAGATTCTGAGTTGGATTAAAAACATCTTAATTAAGCCAAAAACATGGCAACCAATATTTTCTGCTATAAAAATATTTGAGATTAATTTAGTTTTATGAAAGCTGTCAGAAGCCGAAATGAATAGCAGAAGTTCTCTGTTTATTTACAAGCCAATGCTATACCTGAAGAGTAAAGAGAGGCACCTTTTGAGCAGTGACAGCAAATCTTTGATTGTATTAAAAAATCCTTTTTGTTGGTGGATGAGAATGACCTGTATGTTCATGTTCTCTCGGAGTAACCTCTGCCTTGGTAACACTTGTCATTTGAGCAAATGGTGTGACAGGTCTGTGAGGTGAATTACTACTGTCCACTAGAGGCTGTAATGAGACCAACAATGTCATTTTATGACAGATTGAAGATTTGGACTGTAACGATCAATAATTCTGAGATTACTTTTCACACTCAATACACTGTCAATCACTGCATTTCCCTGAATGTTAGTGTAAAAAAAAAAACCCAACAAACTTATTACACCTCCTATTCTCCCATTTTTATAAGTACTATTAATTGTATAAGACATGCTGTGTAGATGGCACATTACAACTAGCGAATTGAAAAATATTTTCTCTGAGAAAGTGTGCATCTTGCATGCCAAATTGTTTAGTATCTTTTGGTCAGTACTATGTTCTCCTGGGAGTCCTGTCAGTTTCAGCAGATCATCAGCAGTGAATGAAAATGCTTAGGTCTACGCGGGTTCTTGTGTCCCACTCACTTGCCTTCATCAGCGCCTCGATGTTTGGTGGAATCCTTTGTGCAGGGAATATATTGAGGCCCAGTGTAGGCCCTTGGCAGGGGAGCTGCTGAGGCACAAGGACATCTTGTGACGTGTTTGCATATCCTGTGTGTTGGGCCATGTTCGTAGAGGCATCGTCCCCTCATCCCTTGTCTGTTAATGCAACCAACCTGTATCAAGTCAGAATGAAGATGAGAGTGGCTTATGAACCTGATGTGGCTGGTGGCAGTTGTGGCACTTCCCAGAGCCATGGGTTAAGTGTCTGCTGGCTCAGGACAGCACTATTGCTTTAACTTATAATGCACTTAAGATTATGGGGGTCTCTTTCCTACTCTGAAGTAGAAACATAGACAAAGACGTACAACCCTAGAGTATATAGTGGCAAAAATTGAGGGTCCTGAGGCAAACACTATAGTCACAGAGTGGAGGAACACACAAGCCTCTTACATGAGCCTGCTGCAGAAGGGAAAGTTGCCCAAAGCTTGCTTCAGCATGAATGTGGCTTCTCTTTCTCTGCGTGTGCCACACCTCTTGGCAAGGTGAATGTTTGAGAAGGAAAGATTCCTTTCTCCTGAGGTAACACTCCATACTACTGGAATAAAAAAGGTGGCAGACAGAATGCCTTGTACTCTGAATTGAACCTTGGTGATGGGTTTTTAGTTTCTCCAGGGCTTTCACTTGATTTTCAGTAATCTCCAGTCTTTCTCTCTTTTCCTTGGTTCCTTTTATTAAATCAATGAACCTTACATTAGCTGGGTGAATACAATTTTGCTGTCTGCTTTGCTGCTGTAGATTCACTCTCTCGTAGTTCTGAGTGGCATGTTTGTCTAGATACTTTGGCCTGTTCCTGCTTCTGTCTCCAGATCACTGCTAGAACAGAAAATCGTGTTGATTTTCATAGTGAACCCAAACTAAAGATACAGGAGGTGCTGTGGTAAAAGATCCTTATGTTTCATAAAACTAGTCTGTATTACAGTATCAACTCTTAAATCCAGAACACTGCAGCTTACAATGTTATTACTACATTCTTTAGCAATTACAGTAAGCCAGTACAGTCTGTTATAGAAAGGACTCCTTAGCTGATCTGCATAACGGCAGGCTGAGTCCTAGGGTACTTTGCATCTCAACTCTAAAACTAGAATTAATTTGCAGTGAAAACCGAATGCTAATATAAAATGGACATATAGGAGGTATACCTTCTAGAAACCTGGTACCTTGGAGCTTACTGTCATGGCAAATTGGCACAAGCTGCAATGAACATCTTGATCTGGATGGCCATGTTACATGTTACATGTGGCATGCACATCTCAGGCCTTTCTGAGGCCTGGGACCCCACAGCATCCAGCTCCTTGGAGCTAGCATGTAACAGCCTTTGGTATTTATGCAACATTTTTTTGCAATGTCCTTGGGGGGAGGAGTGGCCTCTGTGCTCTACTTCTCTTCCTGATGCCAAAGCAAAGAGTCAGTGGGTTCTTGTGGGCCACTGTAGGGTTGCAGGCAAACATAGCATCCCACTATCCTTTGGCTGCATTCATCCTATTCATTGCTTTCATAATTTGTTTTATTTCTTTGNCTCACAGTGGTCTGCAGACAGCTGGGAGAGATGCAAAGGGATCTTTGACGAAACCAGTGCTGAGGAATCCAGAGGGAGTTAGTACCCAAACATGCGTGGTTCAGCCCTGCCTGTCTTGTAGTTCAGTGACGGTATGAGTCAGAGTCTCTTTGGTCTGAATGAAGTGGAAGGTACTTTCTACAAAGCAACTCAAGTATATGCCAAGGATCGGATAAATAAAACTAATTCAGAAAAAGGGAGTGGGATGCAGGCTCTTGCTCTAAATCATTTCACAGTTCACCACAGCAAAATGCAATATGGCATCTTAAATAAAATCACCCTCTTCTGACTCTCGCAGAAGCTGCTTCAGAGCATTCCCTGGTTTCCAGCACAGTTTTATTTCCTCCCTTAGAGAGACAGAGCAGCCTTGACTGAGCAACCGATTTTCATGCATCCTTTAAAACAGCATTCCGTGCTATTTCTGAAGGACAGCACACGTCGCTAGCTGTCTGTTTCTTCCCCCTTANTTTGGTTTTAATTTTTTTTTTTAACATGAAGTCCAGACTGAGACAGTCCAGAAGGAAGATATTTTCTCTGGTATCTGTTTTGCATCTGTGCTTGTTNTTTTTTTCTTTATTCCCCTCCCCATCTCATTTCTTTCCGCCTGCGAAGTGATTTGAGAGCCCCGCGACGCAGCCTGCTACAGGAACGGGGACTTCTCTGGAACACTGGCGTGCGCAGGGATTAATCCCACCGTAGAGAGCCGGCCTGGCCTTTGAAGTGTTACAAGGGGAAGGAGGAGGTAAGTGTCGAGGCGAGCCCCCAGGCCCCCTCCCCGCCCCCGGGCAGCGTGCGGCGGCCCGCAAAGGGTTAAAGGCCGCC
>WBMY01006243.1:240839-266351 GCA_013397315.1 Donacobius atricapilla | reverse complement strand
CTAACCCTAACCCTAACCCAAACTCTAACCCCATTTTTAATATATTTTTTATGTTTTTCTATTCATAAATTATTAGATGTACTTATTTGAAACAAATGCAGTTAAAAGAAGATATTATCACTATGTCCCCAAAATGGCTTTGTCCATTATTCATTTGTTATCAGCTTACATCAGAGGGTAGATTTACAGAGGCTAATAACACTGTGCCACATCAAGGAAGGAAAAATCATGCAATTATTATAAAAATATCTGAATCTACTCAACACAATAAAAGTGTTCCTTTTGGAAGGAGGGAAGAATCCCAAGAGGTTCTGGTATAAGACTCTCACTATAATTAGAAAAAGACTGAGCCTCATTAACCTCTTGTTAGATTTTTTTAAGCTAATGTATTCCAGTAACTACATATTTATGTCCTTTAACATTCAGAAGCACAGAATAGATCAGGAGAGGAAAAAAAATGGCATTAAACGAGACTTGCTTACCAGTGATAAAAGGACTTTGCTGTTTTATACTTCTCTTGATACCTGAGGAGTTTTGAAAATTTGAATCTGGCAGGTCTAGCTTACAGATTTGGATTTGAACTTCTGAATCCCAGAGAAAAGTTGTGCAGATTCCCATAGTTCAAGCACTGGAACAGGCTGCCCAGGGAATTGGTGTAATCCCAATCCCTAAAGGAGTTTAAAAGATGCGTAGACCTGGTGCTTAGGGACATGGTTAAGTGGTGGACTTGGAAGCGCTGAGTTTACAGTCGAACTCAATGATATTGTAGTTCTTTGCAATCTAAACAATTCTATGATTCTGTGATGATTCTAACATGACTTCTGGTAGTACTTAGCTGAATGCCAGATATTTTTGCTACTGTATGAGATAGCTCAGGCTGAGACAGAGATCATGTCTTTGGTGCCAAAGCACATTGTGTTGTAATGCTGCAGGAGAATGGATGACTCCTGCTTCTTCTGAGCCCCTTATTTCTGTTAAACCTGTTGGAGTGGGTCCAGAGGAGGGCCACAAAGATGATCAGAGGGCTGAAGCACCTATCCTATAAGCAGAAACTGAGAAAGCTGAGGTTCTTCACTGTGGAGGACAGAAGGCTCTGGGGACGCCTAGCTGTGGCCTTCCACTAAATATAAAAAAGAAGGAGAGTGACCTTTTACATAGGCAGATAGTAGTAAGATAAGGCAGAATGATTTTAAACTAAAAGATGGATAGGTGTTAGGAAGAAATTCTTTACTGTGAGAGTGCTGAGGCACTGGCTAAGGTTGTCCAGAGAAGTGGATTCCTCTGGTGCTGATCAGGCTCCATTGCCTCTATATTTGAATTTTTTGTCACCTTTTTGTGCACTTTTCATCCTTCTTGAGCTTTTGCTTTGCATGCTATGAATAACGTTTATATCTCTGTGCTAAGAAATATATGAAAATCAAAAATCAGCTTTCTCTCATCAGTATCTATTAGAGGGTTTCAGTTTTGCTCCTGAACAGTAATTTGATATATCTAAAGTATTTAATTTGTTTTCTAGTACTTCAAATTGACTTGGTTTCATTATGACTTGCCTTCCTTTAGCAAATGGAAGTAGATGACTGCAAGAGCATTATTTACTGTCAATTATAAAGTCTGACTGGCATTGCTGAGTAGCCCACACAGCTAGTGAAATCCCCAAAGTAGGAGAACATTATATTAAAACTGGCATCTGCTTGTACTGAATCTTTCCTGTTCTACCCTTCACATTAAAAATACAAAAGCATAGACGAATCCAATGAATTAAAAATAAGCTGCTCATTTGGAGTCAGAATGCAAATCCAATAGGTAATAAATTTCAAGAACAATTAGATTAAATTCCTTTTAAAACCTTAAGAAAATATTTCATGTTTATGTTTATGTGGCATCTTAACTCTAGCTGCTGTAAGATTTATCCACAAAGTACCCTCTTCAAGAGAAAATAAAACAAAAAATAAGTTGTTTTCTTATAGAAAGGCTTCTTACTTTTCTGTTTTCCCCCCTATTGTTTTATTTGTGTCTGAAGTATTACCATAATGACTGATTTGTCATCAGCAATCAAACCTTATGTATAAAAAGTCTGATTTTTCAGCTACATGAAGGAAAAAGACCATTTGATAGTTCAGGCATTTTTCTAGATTTAGATCAATTCCCAGTTACAAATTTCATAAAACTATAAAATGGAAATACCATTTTCTCTAAGAAACCCCAACCAACTCAAGACATACCCCCTTCAAAAAGTATCCCCCAAAAAAACTCCCACCAACCAAAACCCAATTCCAAATCCTAAACCAACCACCTCCCCAAAAGCAGAGCCTGTCTTGATTTCGGAAGTCAAGACAGTGGCAGCTTCACTTTCCTCTTTTATTTCCTCTTATCCTTGTAGTCAGGAAGTGCCATGAAGGTGGCATGTTAGAGAGATGCCATCAAAAGGGTTATGGAAGCAGCTTGCCAGCGCACGGGTTATGGTTTCTTGAGGTTTATACCTTGCCAAGGAAAGTGCACAGCACTGAACACATCTGATCAGTCCACAGCCAGTAGGAGAAAGCCGTGCTTTATAATTTAAGGGACAGCCCCATCAGCAACTCTGAACCTAACACTGGGCCACTGACATGGCAGTGATCAGATAACAAGTTGGATGTTCTATTCATATTTCTGGGGCTTAAACACTAGACAATAGGTCATCCTTTCATCACGGAATGATAATATCATAGTGGAATATTCTAAGAATAAGAGCTATTGAAAATTAGATTGTACTTGAAGAAATAGTATTTACAATTCCAAAGCTGCTTTAGGATATTTTAGCTAGCTTTTGAGTAAAGCTTCATAAAGACTAAATTTTAATTTCTGTGTGACTGAACTAAAAGTTCAGACATTACTTTTAAAATAAAAAGAATTCTATGTGTTTATCGGATTTGTCCTGTATTATGATATCTGAAGCTAGAAAATAGACTTTCAAAAGCCAAATGTAATCTGGGATCAGATTTCTACTATAAGGATATTTGCATCACAGTCCACCTTTTCTCCTTGAAATTTTATTATGGAAACATGAGGAACTTGCTCTGGACTGGAAGCAAAGCTTAAACTTGAAGTTATCTTATCTATATCTACTTTTACCTTTTTTTTTAAAGAAGGACAACTTATTTATTAAAAGATGCATAGAAGTGAGAAATGTGCCATCATTATGGATAGTAAATGTGGACAGCACCTGTAAAAGAAGGAAACATACTGGGATTTTTTCACTGAGGCTGAGATTTTTTTAACTGATTTCCTGGTCTTGAAAACTCTGCTTGTGTACTAGAACTTCGCATATTTTTGCCTGGGTATTTTCTCCTAATATATGCTAGTGAGTCAGATAAGATGGAAGTACACAGTATTTAGACATATGGCAATTATTCACTTTCCAGTTAATACACTAGAAGAAATCTTCTTGACTTTACTTATAAAATTCTGAAGTTATTTTTTGCACATTGAAATTAGTGCTTTTAAGGTCATATTCCCTTTGACTTGGAAAAGTCAAAAGATAAACAAAGAAAGACCCATGGATAAATTCTAACAGAATCAACAGCAAAGTTGAATTCAAGCAAACACAAAGGCTGTGATTCAATAAAAATGTGTAAATATTTTATTAATCTGGAACCCTAACTTTGGAATAGAAAAAAATGAAACTTTAGTGTTTGTCTTTGGTAGACAAGATCTTCTTAGGGATTTCTTACAATACAAGGCAGAGGAAGGAAGCAGTCCTTTGTACCATATGAAGCAGACATATAAATGTGGAGCACAATTGCTGCATTTAAAACACTGAGTGAGGAATGAAAACTGCACCAAAATTCATAACTCTAGAAATAGAAAGTATGGTGTATTCTTTATCCCTGGAGTTGTTTTATTGTTTTTTTTTTTTTTTTAATTAAGACTGATTTAAAAGATTCTATTATTCAAAAAAAGAAGCTGTGCAAAATCACTGTGGGCTTCATAATTGCAGAAAGTTTAGGTTATAATGGCCCCTTCTGGCTTTAAAATCTGTACTCATAAAAAGAAGAAAATAATTTTTTAATCTGCAGGACTACCTTATTGTCATTTATCTGTATAAAATATTCAAAATGGATTCACTGAGGCTTAAAATTTAGATTAACATTAAAAAAGAGCTTCAGCATTTATATGAATCTCAGAAACATCAAGAATTATATTGAAAGTTAATGATAATAAGGAAATGTTAAATTTTAGAAACACATTTATGTCTTGAACTTTAATTCTGGGAGCTCAGGATAAGAATAAATTTAGACAGTCAAATGTATTTATTCTTTGCCTTGAAGAGCAGCCAAAGAACAGACTGGTGAGCTGCAAGAATACGAATACGCATATATCCATACATGGACAGAAAAAAAAGAAACAATTATTTTAGGATGTAGCAGAATTCTTAAAATATACCCTTGTGGNCAATTCATATTTTATGTGATATTCCATTCATCACATAACAAATGCAGAAATTATTTCCTAACCCGACTCCAGTGATTTTAGTCAAACTGATTAGAGTCAAACAATAAATCAGTCTCATAGGATGAAATATTTAATCAGCCAAAACCCACACTGCCTTAGTAAAGGCTGCAAACCTCTTCAGTCCAACTAGTATGATAGCATATTTAAATCCTAAATATTAAGCATATATTAAAAAGGGATGAAGATGATACTTTAAAAGATCCCAAAATGCTACAAATATGTTACAGTCAGTCATTTATACTAATTTTTCCCAAATAAACCATAATAAATAAATAAATAAATAAATAAAAATGTGAAAGCAGTTTAGATATGCTATTTTTTTATCTGAAAGAGTCATCAATGAAAATCTCTAAAAAGCCCTATGATGTTGTTGCAGTACTCAAAGTGAGCCAGAACCTTGATATACATCTACTTTTTTGAGGGAGAACTTTTGAAACAGAGAGCATTACCTCTAGAAAACACAGAAGAAAAATAAAATTACTTCAAATCTATTCCCTGTATAGCATATCCTCTCAGGATGGGGATCTTCACATCACTCTTACTCTCATTCCACCAAATTCTACTGGTCTTCTGAGATATAATAAACTTTAGAAAACCTCTCTGGGCAAAGCTTTCTGACAGAAGTCACTTAGAAATTTTGATAACACTGCACTGGAGAGCAGGCTGGGCAGAACAGGGTTCTGTCCTTTTCTCAGGTTCTTTTGGGAACAGTCCAGCAGACAGGTTGCATAAAATAAGACTGGTAGGATTTATCTGATAAGCATTTATGTCATTGATGTTTCTTGTTTTCATCTATTGATTCTGTAATATTGATGGATTAAACATATCAGCATCTTTTTTTATTGTCCTGCTCAGTTTGCAGATGGGCAGCTCTGCACTCAGAAGCAGTGGCCCTGTGGGCTGAAACAAAGAATTGATTTATCTGGGTATCGACAGTTTAAAGTGCAGGTACAAACATTTTGAATAACTAATTTTCTTCATACATGCATATTAAATGTTGGTCTAGGCCATTGGCTGACATTGTAATGTGTAATATTAAAGAATGTCAGTATATATGGTTTTTTGCCTTAAAATAACCAGACCAAACACTTTCTCCTATACCTTTTATGGAAAACCACTGTGGAAATCATTAGCCTCTTGAGCAGAAGTTGTTACCATTTTTCTCCTGCCTTGTCTCAGTAGTGGCAAGTGAGTGCCATGCCTCCCTTTTCACTTCTCTACTGAGAAGTCCAACCTGTACATAGCTGGAGTAGGAAACAACAGTGTGTTTTGAAAAGGCAGAAGGCACAAGAGTCAGAACACTAGAATATTTCTGATAAAGTCAGGGAGAGCAGGGGTGCAGATCTGGGCTGGGGATCAACCATGAGTAAGACTGAGGATTTTCATGCCTGCCATGGAGCTGACAGGCCATGACAAGCTGAGTCTGGGATCCTCTTGATCTTTCCTCTGATGGCAAGGAATGAGCACTACCAATGCCACGCGCTATCAACATAGTGCTGCTGAAATAGTAAGGGCAATGTGCCTTTATTGCAGCAAGTCTTGGGTCTGCCTGTCTGTGCAAAAACAATTAACTGGATAATTGCACCACCGTTCCATTAGGCTGAAAGAAAGAGCTGGACCACTTTTACAAAGGAATGAAGTGGTTGTTGGGCTGTTTGGTGCCAGAATAGTACAATCAAATATTGTGTGTGGAGACTGACTTTGTGGGCAAGATACCAGAAACGATCCCCTTGCAAGATTTGTAAGCAGAGGAAACTCCTGGTTTAAAACTCCTCCTAGGTCATAAGGACTGAGATGCTTGTCAGGGATTATATATTTTGCCTTTGGATACTCAAAAGCTGACACATAAAATTTCTCAGGCTTTTTGTTTTTCAGTAGTGGGAAGGAAAACAGAGGTTTCTTTTTCTTGAAACATTCAGAATCCATTTTATATAATGATTATAACTTATGAAATTACTCTGTTCATTGATATTGGGAGTGACCTTGCTGGGTGTTTAGTATTCAACAAAGAAGTAACACAGCTTGTATAGCTGTATAAAGCTTTTAGAGCAGTGTGCAGTACATGCTGATGTGCTTCTGCATGCTTCAAATCTTTGTATCCAGAACATCAAGCAAGCAGGACTCCCTAAATCTGTATGCATTCCATTGTGCCAGAGGAAATGACAAAAATCAAATATATTTTGAAAGAAACTTTAGGACTAATTAGAAATTCTAAGTGCAAAAATGAGATGTATACAAATAGGATAAATATTTTTGACTTTTTGTAAGTATAATTACTTTTTATTCAAAGAGATAGTGGTTAAAAGAGAGCAACACAAAAAACCCCTACCTACAGCTGTGTTTACATTAAAAATTAGTTTTATATATTGTAGTTTAAGTATTAATTTCTTTGAGATTGATAAATTTATCTTTTTTAAAACAAAGATATTAATGATTTTTATCAATTTAAAAGACTCTCATTTTATTAGAAAAAAAAGTTTTTTAATACTCTTATCTTTTTTACACTAGTGCAGATTTTTTTTTTTTCCGAATTTTTTAGAGTGATGGAGCTATATTTTCACAAAGTCGGTAATGCTCTGAAAAGATTATTTTTGGGATCACAATGCTTTGTGCTATAAAAGGAGCATATTGTCATTAAAATTGCTCATGCTTAGTCTCAACATTAGTTGCTCCCATACAGGGCGGGAAGAGTATGAGTAGCAAGCAGATTCACATTTCTGGGAACTGTGGTTGCATGCAGTGAATGAAAAGAGGCTGTGAAGGCAGCTGACTAGAAACATATCAGCACATTGGGCTTTGATGACAAACCCCATCCCTATATTAGGCTTTTATTGACTGAATAGTAACTTACCAAGTGCTTAAATACAATGGTTAATTGTTCTGACATGTTTGCATTTCATGATGATGTATTGATGTAAATCTCTAAGCAGTTGGTTTTGCTCTGAGTTGGGTAAAACACTTCTACACTGCCACCTATCACTGCCGCCTCTTCTACTCTATTACAGCATCACAGCTACAGGAGAAGTTCTAGAACAAGATATTCCAGTTGTATTTGGAAGAACTCAGCTGCCAAATGTTCCCCAAGATGGAGGGGGTAGCTTTTCTCATGAGTTTGGTTGTCATGTTCTTGGTCAAAAATGATTCTCACAGTGAAGGAGATCTGATAAAAAATCACAGCAAACTTTAGCTTTGCAGGAATATTTCTGTTACCATAATAAAAAAATAAAATACTCTTTGCTCCTTGGTTTCTGCTTAATATTCCCATAAATGTGGCAGTGTTTTATGAGTAACTCAGCTGCTTCTTATTTGATCCTACTGTGAACCATCTCAGGAGGCTAAATAGCAAAAGAAAAACAAAATGAAAAAGTGAGTAATTTTCTGCTGTGCCTGTTTTTTTAACAGCAATCAGATGTGCACCAGTGCAAGAAAGAGGAAAAGACCATAACTTTCCCATAGTAATTCTAATGTGACTGTTCAGTCAAACATAGCTAAAGCAATAAGCAATAAATGGACCTTAAGTGTTTTGATGCCCAACTGCTTAAAGTGGTTTTGAGCTAGAGTGATTGATGGGTTTTTGAAAGGGAATTATTGTACATTTAATACCAAGAAAAATATATGTTGCCCATTTTGTTTGCTTAGATTACTGCATTATTTTTAGGTCAATATTAAACAAAGTAAAACACTTAGGATGGATTCCTAGTAGAGTAATAGGAAATATAGTATAAAAATAAAAAATAATTCTGAGAGATTATTTGGTTGAAAAGCACAAAAATCAATATAGTAAACTTTTTCAACTGAAAATTAAAGTAAAAACTAATATTGTTATTTCATTTTCTTTCACAAGAGCAGCAAGATAACATGGTTATATTTCTTAATTTTTTTTTTATTATTATTTTCCTTTTCGGTGAAATCAAGTTAATTACTATTTGAAGAAGGCACATCAAGGTTCTCTGTTTTCCTTGGCTGATGTTTTTCCATTATAGGAGCTTACAATAGGTTTTACCTTAATGGCTTTCCTATGTGTCTGGGCTTTAAAGCTGTAATTGTAAAACATATAGTCATAGGAAGAAACTATTACATTAACTGACTATTGAACTTAAACTGGTCTTGGTTTATGTTTTTTCATAAAATAAATTGGACATGTAGAGATTTTTATTAGTGTCTGCTCCTTCTGAGTGAGGCATCGACCCAGAAGGCCTCTGCCTTGTACCAGATGAAATTACATTTGCCTTGAATTGCACACACCTTGGCTTGAACCACTCTGTTATTCCGTGATTCTGTGAAATTGTTCCAGTCACTGGCTCACTGGATTTTATATACTGGGCCAGCAGATTGATGTCTGGTTTTTTTTCTGAATTCCTTGTATTTTATGCATAAAACGCAGGAGTTTATAAGTTAGGAGTAAGTTAAATATAGTTATTCTTAAATCGAACAAACAAAAATGTTTTTAAAATAGCACAAGTAAATTTTGTTACTGTACATATGCTACTGCTGCATTGCCAAATAATTACCAAAAACCTGTTTGACAGCTTGCACACACCTTTCAGAAGGGTGAGGACTTAAAACGAGTGGTTAATACATTTTAAACATTCAGATTTTTTTTTAATATAGATATCTGCACTTTGCTTCCCCATATGAGTATATCAACTGATGTTTAATTTTGTTTCAATTTGTTGGTAAATGTAAAATATCATTTATTCAATCCTAGGTTACCCATATTCTCAGGATTCAGGCATACATTTGGGAAGAATCAGGGGATAATTAATAAAAAAATAATGCACAGTTTCGGCACTAAATTCACTTAACAGAGATAGATTTTTCATCTGTTAGAGTTGACAGTCACTGACGTTCTCCAGGAATTTTACCTAGGAGATAGCTTTTCTTCCCACTTAACATATTTTCTGCCCTTACAAATAAATATACATAAGGAGAGGCTGAAAATGTTATTGGATAAGTATTTCTTATCATGGCTACTTTTTCCTACCAGATGCTTTTTAAGAGGAATTTTGTAGCCCATAAATACATGCAACTCTCTCGATTAACAACAAAAATCATGGAGGTCTCTCAATAAAGACTGTGCTTACCTAAAAATCATAACCTATTATGATATCAGCTAGAATGAAAAAAAGATGCTATAAGAGAAGATTCAGATGCATTCCTTTCTTTACATAAAATCCTATCTAAATTATTTGTGTTCTACTGTGGAATGAGAAGCATAGTTTTCCTGGGTTTCACCAATTAAAGGATGACATTACACAAATTAGAGGCAGACCTTTAGACTCAAAATTCCTACATTATTTCAGTATGACCAAGAGAATTGTGAGAAATTTTTGACTCTCGTATGTGTAATCCAGGAAATACACCATAACTAGAAATTTGGAACTGCACCAAAATTCTGCAGCCTTTCATCTGAAATGATATATATATGCTTACTTGATTTGCTTCTGCTATCTAGAATTAACAAAGGATTTACATACTCCTCAGTATGTTACCTGAATCAATACAAGTAATTGTATTCCACCGCTAAAGGTGCTATAATATAGTGCCAAAGAAATTATAAGCAGCAAAACTGAGATATTTGTTTAACCCTCATGGCTACTTCTTACCGCAAAGAAAAATCCCAGCCAGAACAAGCTTTTGCAAACCATTGCCATTGCATGGCTGCCATGTGAAGCACCTTCCCTGGACCACAGAAATGCCCAACAGTTCCCTGGAGAGGCTTTCCTATTGACATTGATCTACAGGATTTATAAATGCAATAAATTCACACAAATAGAGATCTTAGAGCCTATGAATGTTAGAGCTTCATTATGCTGCATTTTTGAAGCCAGGAAAAGCCACTAAATAATAAACAGAAAATGCCAAGTTTCCTGTGACGTTTCTAAAGCCTATCAAAGGATTTGAAAATTAAATGAAAGGTTAGATAAAGTTTTGTTTCATAAAGTTCTATTTTCTTCACTTTTCATGTATTCATAATACTCAACAGCACATACAATCCAAAGATTTCATGTTTTGTTTTGTGTTTTGTTCTTCTGGACAAGGCAATATATGAACAGATATATACAAAACTTTTGCCAAATCATTTCCTAGACTTATGCTTTGCAGAATATATTGGCTATCATGTATTGAACATTATATCTTTCTTTCTGCCTGTCTATGCAAACACATACTTAAACCCGCTACCACCATCTGAGAGTCCTACCTCATTCCAGATTCTTTTTTAGTCACTCACATGAGCTCCGGCTGGGACAAGTCCATGAGTTTCCCCTGGCTTTTCTTGTTTACTAAGGTAGATTTTTATCTCTAATATTCCTACATTGCATATTTCAGTGCTTAATAAAGTAAAACAGTGTTGAAATAAAATAGATTTCTGTCATTGTTCAGATATGGATTTGCAGGCTTCCTAACTGTGGAGCTGTTGTTTAACCACATCCTTTACTTGAGGCTTTAATTTGATTTTTCCTCTTCAATTGTAGACAAACTCTGAGTATAAGAGCAGTTAATAAAATCAGTAAATATATTTGATATAATGTGGTGTTGAAAGCACTCATGCCAGTTCTGCACATCATTCTAAATCTATACTTCTTATAGAATACTACACACAATCAAAAAAAAAACTTTCAAACACTCTAGCTTTTTCTCTAGATGAGGTCTGTTGCTCCTAGGTTTTAGCAGTTAAAATATTTTAGTTAGAAAAGTGCTACTTTTAGATGCTTAGATGAACTTCTGCTTAAAATAATAATTTCTAGAAATGTTAGAGAAACCATATACAACGCATATATACATATATATGGTACATATGTGTGTATATATATATACCACATAAAGCATACCATATATTATTTTACACTAGAATTAATATTGTTACCAGCTTGTGTATATGTATTTTTCCTGTATGAAGCCATTATAGTTTTACTTTGCTTTTCCAAGATAAGGACAAAATATGTGTATCACAGATTTACAAAAATGTGCAAATGTTATGTAAATAAACTTTTCTACATGACTTCTGGCCGAGATTTAACTCAAATTGTTACTGGGATTGTGTGGTCAGGTCATGTATGGAATGGTAAAAGAAAAAGAGTTATTATCCATTCAAACCTAAAGCTGTCTGGAAATTTAAAGGCTCCTTAAACTCTTTTTTTTTTTTTTTTTTTTAATTTTCTGCAAAGCTACTAAGTAAAGTAGACAATGAATTTGATGGGTAGAAAAGGAAAGAGAAAGTAAAACATGCTTTATATCCTAAAGGCAAGCTGTCATGCAGAGTACTGCGTCATTCTCATTTTAGGTATTAATCTTGACAGGGTTTTCCCTTCTATCTCATTAGAGATAGAGCAAACCTGCTGAGATGCAAGATTTTGTATCTTGTAATTCTGTCCTACAGGGAAGGAATGAAAAAGATCTCATCAATATGAAGATCACCTGAAAATCCGTTCTGTGAAACTGATCTCCCTCTGTTAATAGTCAGTGCTAGGAGCAATGACTTGTATTTGCTTTTCCTAAATGAAAGACCTCCCGCATTCCCGAAGGAGGCAAAGGTGTTAAAAAGCTCCACCTATCCCAAGGCTTCTCAGACTTCCCTATTATCATCCTATAGCCACAACATTCCCTGCCTGCACCTCTGTCTTCCCTTTCCTCGCCCTCTCTCTGTTTCAGTCTGTTCTTCCATCTACCTTTCTTAAGTGACTGCTAGCAACTTAAGTCTGTTCTTGGCAGACACATAACATTTATCCCAATTAAAAATTAAATACATTGACATCAGAGGTTTCTTGGCCATTTCCTAGACACTAGAACAATAATTGCTTATATCTAGAAATTTTATTTTCATTGATATGTAGCATCAGGGCTTGGATTGAACACTTGTTATAGACTTAGCTTGCAGGACAACAAGAAAAATAAGAATTTTAAGTGAATTTTCTTTATAAGCTGCATACTCTGATCTGTTGCGCCAGAAAGTACCAGAACCTTGCGTCTAAGGGTGGCAGAACAGAGAGGGAACACTTTAACATATGTATATATGTGTGTGTATATAAAACATATCTCTATATATGTTTTACAAAAGTGTTTATATGCACACACACATATCTATATATCTACATCCTTCACATAAAACATTTTTGTATATGCCATATATACTATATACACATATATATGTTTTACATAGAACATACATACATGTTTTAGGGCTCCTTGGTAGAATGAGGACTGGCCATGTGGTTGTAGTTACAATTAGAGCTTTATTATTAAATAAATATTTTAACAGTGAGTATAGCTTATTTTTTACCTACAGCAACAGTTAGTGTAGCTTACCGATGGACAGAGCTTTTCGCAAATACCACAGCTTTCAATTAAACAGAATTTCTAGTTAACTGGACTTTTAATCACTTCCATCCTCTACAGATTAGGTCAAAATTCTTAATAATCAGCCTGTGCAACAATAATTGCAAAGTTAGACTCAAAATATTCTTAACACTAGTCACCATTTAGTGCTTGGAGACTTCCATTTTGGTGGAAGTGAACTTTGTGTACTAAGATTTGCAGATAGGAAACTAGGACGATTTCCTGGAAAAGTTGTGCTTTATAACAAGAAGACATGGAATTTTGGGAACTTGTCAGGGTAAAAGCTCCCAGTAAACCATCATGTTTTCACATGATCATGTCCTTACATGACCAGATCCTCACATTTCACATTCTCTGGCCTTCCCATATACAATCATGTGAGTTCACACAAAAGTGGGTATTTTTGTCACTGCTACTACTGGTGTTCAGTAAGTGGTGATATGTGAGGAGATTCTGGATCACTCTACAATTTTTGCATGTAATTTTTTTGTTGTGTTTCTTTGGTGCTAAATTTGTACCTGAACTATTTGAATACATCTCTATTATAGAGCTGTTTTATGATGTGTCTTCTGTCTTCAGAATATTTTTCTTGTGACAAATTGATGGTAAAATTATAAAGATTGCTTCCAGAAAAATAAGTGTTTGTGTCAATGAATCATAGTAGCTTCAAATTTACTCTAGGTTATGTGCATGTTCTGAAATCATTCCATTATCTACACGTATTTTTCTCCCTGATGTATTAGGGTGCAATGTTTTCCACTTTGATTCATACTTTGTTCTTTATACTAAGATGCTGGAGATTAGATTTTTTTTGGATGTTTTAAGGGAAACACTGTCATTTACAAGAGTAATTTGAAAAATATCAGTGTATATTTTTCAACATCTTAGCTATTTTTTTCCAAGAACTTTGTTAAATTTACTGCTATATTTGGTCTCCCTTTAAAAGAGAAATAGTATAGTATCAGTGTGTGGAGGGGTGGAAATTGGAGTTAGTATATAGAGCTTTTCAGTGATTTGAAGTTGTCTTTGAAGATGGAGGAACTAACGTCACTGAGAAATGCCTACAGACGTAAGGTCTAAGCCACAGGGTGGCCAAAGGGCAGCAAAGTTCCCTTGTGTAGTGGAAGGAATGGAACCGCCATGACCAAATGGCAGTAGAGGGGACACTCCATGTAGCATTAGGTTTTTGAGGTGTTCTTAACATTATACTTGGACTCTGCTTCTGCAATGTGAACTGCGCACGCACAATTCTGTGTCAACACCAAGGGACCTGTACGGGATTAAGTTATGATTATTAGTGTTGTGCTTGTTTGTTAATATGCAAAATTATTTATGTAAGATTTTATGCAAATTTACTGTTCCTGTGTAATTATGCATATATCACAATTGATTTTTTATTGACAGAACTTTGTATTCTGGTAACAACCTCTTGAGCCATTAATTTGCAACCCTCTTAGTAAACTAATCCAAATTTCTAGGCATTCAAACTGGTGGTGCAATTGTCCATTTATGTATGATTCAGAATCAATAAAATTTTCTAGGATTAAATTTATACTTAACATTTTTTGATTTATGCTTACTTGAAATGTCATTGTTACTGTTGTCATTAGATTTTTCTAAAAGTTCAGTGATTATAATTATGAGAAGATCAATATAAAACTGAGATGAAACAATTTTTAGGTTTAATGAAAAAAAATTGCACTGTTTTGCAAAACATTTCTTATTCATGTTTTTGCAAACATATAAATCATAGCTTTTGGCTGCAATATAGTATTATGTGTTTGTTTTTTTCCTGTCGAAGTCCCATCACAGTAATAAAGTGTGTCCCTGTGCAAGCCAAGTATTTATTTTTGTAATTCATTTAATAAGAAAACATGATCGTTCTGCATTATATTTTTCTTGTACTCTAATATGTATTTCTCTAATGAGCAAAGATCCTGGGTCTAAAAACATACCTTGAACTAAATTGATCCCTCAGATGTAACTATGATGATTATCGTGGACATTGATTGCTATAGGAAAGGTTGTTTTCTTAGTTTCTTCGTGTAAATGTAATCATGTCCCTCAAAGTTGCTTGTCCTCTAAATCAGGAGCATCACCTCACTATCAGGGACATCTCCTGAACCTGCTTTTGCTAAAAGAAAAATTACCTTAACAGCTGTAAGTTAATGCCAGCATTAAATTTGCAATTCTTCTCTTTTTTTGTTACAGCAAAATAACTGCCCAAAGTTCTGAAAGTTATAATTTACTCTAAAAATGCCAAAATTACACCATCCCGCCCTTCCCATTCCTTCTCTGTTCATTCAATTTTACCCATTTTCGCTGGGGAATATTTGAAGTGACTCAGGTTGTGAAGCTTATGGTGAGAGAGCAGCTGAATCCTAATAGAAAACTGACAAGCTGTTTGTCCAGACAGGATACCTGTCACAGCAAATTTGTCCAATCACTGGCATTTGAGCTGGGGAATGTGATGGAATGTGATTGATGCATGATCTCCTCATTCTGCCCAGTGAGTCAACAACTTGTCAGTGTGGGAAAATAAGCATGTTATAGAGTAAGATGCTAGTCCCACAGATAAGCAGGAAGAATTTGGCTGTCACCTACGGCAACTTTAGTCTTTACGTAGGTGAATGAGATAATCACAGCTGGCAGAATTTGCCTCATATTCAAGGAAGAAGCAGTCCCTTTTAAGAGAAGACTTCAAACTGATTTTATATTAGCAGTTACCGTTGTTTTCAACGAGAAATTTCTTAAGATAATTTTCAACTCCAGGTATGGAGTAAATGAGCTATATACTGCTGAATTAATTTGGTTTTAAAGAAAATTGTGTGAATAGCTATATTAAGTGAGTTCAACACCAGGATTTATATTAGAAAAAAACTTTTATCTAGACAGTTTGTTAGCAAAGACAGTCCTCCTAAAGGACAAGTGATAAAAATGACTAATGGGAAGAACTGGAGGGTGAAGCAGCATAATTTGCAATTTCTTTGCATTTTGTAAAAAAACTACATGAAATATAAACAAGTAGCATTGCTACTTGTATCTTTTTGGCTCCAAAATATATATCCAAATATATTTCAAATATCCAGTGTGGATAAATAACTGTAAAGAAAGTATTACTTTGCAGTGCTAAGAATGGTGTCAAAATAAAGCTTTCTTAATTGCCCAAAATCAAATATTGACAGTTGGTCAGAAGGACACACTGAAATATTGATCTTTCATCTCCTACATAAATGGTTTGACTGTCCCCATGTTTTATAGAATATACATTACCTGTGTGTAAATGCACTTATTCAACATTTGAATAGTTTAGGAAATCATATTTTTAAAAAATACTCTTCATTTTCAGAGGAGTATGAAAAATCTAGAAGTCATTATAATTAATGTGTGAATTCCCTCTATCCTCCTAATCATGTAAATATTTAAGACAAAATCATATTAATTTTCATTGTTGCCCAGGTGTGAATGTACAAATTAACATTTCGATGACAATCATTTCCTGGATGACTTAACAAGGGTGAGAATGAAGATAAAGCCCTAAAAATACTTGCTCATTTTAGCTTCATAGGTAGATTTAGAATCAGCTTGCTGAACTGCAGCTCCAGTCCATTGACCACTGCACAATGTAATTTTAAATCTTCCACCTGGAAATGATAATTTAGTTTGGTATCCCTCAGCTCTGGCTTAGAAGAAAAAGATTAATTCATAATTTCATTTTTTTTCAATGCTAAAAATTAAAGATGGGTATAAAAATGGATGACTCTTGGAATTAACTGCCTTTCCTCTCATGGAAAATATCCTTTTATTTTTCTAATTTTTCAACAAGTCTTTATAATAATATATAACTTTCTGGAAGCAGGATTAAAACCTAAATTTTTTTTAATCCCATCACTCTTTCCAAAAGGAAAAATGTAGGGAAAAAAAAAGTACAATAACGTAAAATACATATATGGTTAGTACAGAATTAAGATTGTACTACTGAGAAAAGAAGCACCATAAATAAAATTTCTGCAATTATATGTAACATTATTTGAATGAGGCATTTGTTTGCAGATGGGAAAATTGTATAAACCTAAGAACCTACCCCTGAGGGAATATGTATGTATTGTTTTTGCAACCTGTCAAAGCAATTAATTCTGTTTTCCTTCTATCTTTCTTTTCACTTACTGCAGTGTGTTTCTGCGGAGTTATGCAGAGTAACATATAACAGAAAACTTTTTTGGAACCAAATTGAGAATTATTATTGAAATCCATTAACAAGGATTTACTAATTCCAAGTGTTACCACTCCTATCTGTCAGTGTTACCAATCCTACCTGTGAACTGAAAAGGGGAAAGTTTCTTTTTTTACCCAAGTGGAAAAAAAATTGCCCTGCTTAATAATTCCCTTTCTTCAGTGCCGCATGCTGAATATACCTTAGTATATTGACCACAGTTCCCACAGACTTTGTTCAGAGGTCAGCCTCCTGTGAGATAGAAGAAACAAACTTCAAAGCAACTTAGGAAGACAGCACTTGTATCTTAGGAGTGTTGTGCCATTTTTTTTTTTGTAGTGCAAGAATTTATTGGAAAGAA
Organism: Donacobius atricapilla; assembly: GCA_013397315.1. Classification (NCBI taxonomy): domain Eukaryota; kingdom Metazoa; phylum Chordata; class Aves; order Passeriformes; family Mimidae; genus Donacobius; species Donacobius atricapilla. The sequence continues at coordinate 248,949 of WBMY01006243.1, read as the reverse complement.
ACTTGCATTGATGTTTTAATTAAGTTTTGACAAATGTCAGTTGAATCAAGGATTTAAAATACCAATAAAATGCATAACACAGTCTTTTGTGGTTTTGAATGGTGTGCCATTTAAGGATGAGTAAGCAAAGGATATGACTGCAGCTTGATTTTCAGACAGCTGTTGAGGGGGAAAATATGTCCCTAGTTTTCTAGAATTGAAGAAAAATTTATGAAGAACTTGAAGAATATGCTGAGCTGGAAGGGACCCATGATGATCATTGAGTCCACCTCCTAGCTCCACACAGGGCAACCTATGTATTAAACCACATGTCTAATAGCATTGCCCAAATGCTTCTTGAAAATTGACAGGCTTGAGGCAATGATCTATTCCTCAGGGAGCAGTTCCACTCCTTGATAATACTCTCAGTAAAGATCTTTCTCCTAATACCCAATCTGAAATCCCCTGATTCAGCTTTACCATTCCTTTATGTCCTACTACCAGACTACAGAGAAAGCAATCGGCACCTCCATCTCTGCTCCTCATCATGAGGAAATCGTAGACAGCAATGAGTTCATGATTCAGCCTCCTGTTCTGTAATCTGAACAAAGTCATGCCCTCTACTCCTTTAACCATCTTTCTTGCCCACCCTGGGACATGTTGCAGCATTTTTATATCCTGCTTATATTATGTGGAGCTCAACACTGAACACTTATTCAAAGTGGGGTTGAGTGTATTGAGCAGCTGCAAAAGTGATGAAGAACTGAAAGGAAAAACCAAAGACACAGCATTAAAAATGTTCATGGGGTTAACATTTTTTGTCATATGAAAGTTAAGAATATTTTTAAAAATTCTTAGAATTTTAGTTTGGTCAGTACTTGCAATTGCCCTCCCTCATGTATTTGCAATTGGTCAGTGTTTCTCTACAGATCTTTTATCTTATATCAGTTTCACAAGCTTCTTTCTATTTGAAAAAATGACGGAAGTCACTGAAAGTGACTTACTTTCTCCTAGTACTGGGACTATAAATGTTTCAAATTAAAACTTGATAACTTTTTCTTTCCTTTTCAAATAGAAAGTTTATTTTTTTCCTCCTTTTAACTTGTCTGATTTCCATAATGCATTTTGAATCTTGAATTCTGCTTGTTGCCAGCTGGCAAAGACACTGGAAATTCAAAATCTGCTTTTCTTACTTGTGGTAGGATGAATTCTCAAACTAGAGTTTCAATGTTTTCTGCTCTTGAACAAAACTGTGCTTCATAATGTAAAGGGTTACAGTATTCCTGGTGTGTTTCCTGGTGTTCTGGCGAAGGGTACCTCTGCTTTCCAAAGCCTATTTGGCTAAATCCAACTGTGCAAGAGGAGATGTGTCTGGTCCTGATATGACAGACTGGAGAGCAGATCTCTGCTCACCAGCAAGGACCTTTTCCATTCAGGCACTTTTCTGCAGCCCTGGATTTTTCTCATTCTTGGTTTGCTCTAAAAATATTTGTATAGCACTTGAAATTAATTTCATTTGTGAAGTTTAAGGCTCACATTTTTAAAAGTTATATAAAGCCCACTGACAACTTTCCAGGGCCATGATATAGTGTTTGTGTTAACTGGCTGATACTTCTCTTCAGTTTCCCATTTTTTCCCTTTCTTAATGTTTTGCTAAACCTGGATAAACAATAGACTCAAAATGTGGTTTTCTGTGGGGTCCAAACTCCTGCCACTAGCACAGCACACTGTTATTATAATGCTTACATTTTTGAACAGCAAATGTGGATACATCCCTCTTGAGAGGAACAGAAAACAATGGAGAGAAATCGGAAATGGACTGATTTTGCCCACTTCTCCTTAGGGGTTCATTCATTTTCTCTTCCAGTACCAATTTGATTACCCCACTAATACCTTCACATTGTTTCATGTTTGATTTTTTGGGATATGTGATTCTCTCCATGACTTCCCATTTTATGTCCTTCCTGCAATATCCTCCCCAGAGTCTGACATCAGGATTGTGAGAGGGTTTGCCATGCATCAGCTTAATGTGAGGTGTCTTGGGTGGGAAAGGGGTTCCAGCACTGGATTATGACACCACAGCCCCAGTGCAACCTTTCCCATTTTCCCTGTGTACGAAAGAGAGTGCCTGCAGTACACGGAACATCTTTCACCTTGGTGGAGCAGCACCTGTGATCAGGGATGTAGCAAACAAAACTTTTAGAGGAAAGGGACAAGGTATAATTAGGATTGCAGCATTTCCAATCAAATTTGGGATAATATTTTTTTTTCATTGCTTTATATTTCAAAATATTTTATAGAAAAAGTAGAGGCCTAAGGTTTGTCTTTGTTTCCCATTTTATTTTGCCACAAGATTGAGTTCTAGTTATATAAGTACTAGAGTACCATACTGGATATTCATTCTGCATAAGGTAAGTTTCCCATCAAAATTCTGATTGAATTTGTTTGTCCATATCGCAGAGATTATGACACTTGCACATTCATAAAAAATTAAAAGCAAATTGAATTTCCAAAATTTTAGCAGGATAACACCATGTTCTTCTTCTTCTTTTTCTTCTTCTTCTTCTTCTTCCTCTTCTTCTTCTTCTTCTTCCTCTTCTTCTTCTTCTTCTTCCTCTTATTCCTCTTCTTCTTCTTCTCCTTCCTCTTCTTCTTCTTCTTCTTCCTCTCCTTCTTTTTCTTCTTTGACAAGAACAAGACATTTAAAATATTGTCTCAAAAAGATCCAGAATAAACTTAGGTATTTTGAAACAATAAAGTATATTTTAATTGTGAAAAAGGATGTGCTCTTTGATTTTGACCGAAGACAAGAAAAAAAAAAAAAAAAAAAGACTTCTTTCTTTAGCTCCAAAGATTGACAATTTCATTTTGCAATTCTCAGATTTAAGTTCACATATTCTATGTGCCTTTAAAGTAGAAGTTTTCTGAGAAGTTTTTTATGATAGTAATAGCAAAGTTCATTTATGGTTATAGCAGCATTAAAAAAATTTCTTTACTATCTGCAATATTTGAATGATGGCAAAGAAGGATTTTTTTCCTTCATTAAAAATGCCACACATCCTTGTAATGCTTTCCAGCAGAGCAAAACAAACTGTGATTAGGCTGATACTGTTGCTTCTCGCATCTCATTCCTGTTTCCAGCGAATTATTTTTGTCTCAATCCACAATCTCTGCCTTTTGCATCTGCCGCTAGAGGATGGAGTAGAAAGGCTTTTGGTTTTCTTTTTATTGGGAGTATTAAATTGTGCAATATCATTCCTAAATCGTGACATACGTATGAGTGTGTTTGATAAATAGTTCTGTCCCTTGGATCCCTTTTACACAAACCCACATTTACACAAAACAAATTGAACTGAATTCATCTTGAATGAGATGCCTCAGTCTCATTTATCACCTCTTGATGGATCTGGGATCATATGGACTGGTCACAGATTCCATACTGAAACTGATGTCTAGGGCAGCAAGTTATTTGAAGTAACTGCCAGTCAGGCAAAGGAGAGGTAGTTGAGCTGAGCATGCACCATTTCATTTTTCTGACCAAATGGTGTGGCAACATTTTTCTGAGCTGCTGAACCTAGAGCAGCTCTATGGCTGCTGTATCTACCCTTACTTTACTCCTCTTACTTCTTGCAAGGCAGCAGGAGATGGAAAACACAGAAGCACATATTTGCCTCAAAAAGACCACTTAGAATTTCTTTTCAGCTTAAGATATGCTTATGAATAGCTACTTTTCATTCATTTTTTCATCATAAAATTACTAATCAGTAAAATCTGAATGGAAGTGCCAATATGCACAAAGTTAATATGTCTTTGCTGAGTCAGGAGCTAACAGAGCATTATTTTGACCAGTGTAACATAATAAATGAAAGTTTTAATTATTTTACTAGTATTAATTTGTTCTGGAGAAAAGGCTGTGATTTTGATTATCTGTAAATTAACTCATGCAGGTTCTCACTATATATATAAATGATCCATAGGAGTAATATCCTGGAAAGTTTTTTAATTATAAAATAAACCCCCTAGTAACTCAAATAGCAAGGGAATTAATATAGATTATGTAATTAATTTCTTGGGTATAGCCTTATTTTATAATTTAAAAGCTTTCTAATCATACTACTGATGCATAACATTTCTATAATTAATGCAACACTCATAACTAGGTCTAATTAGTATGCTTTCAAAATAATTTGTTGCATAAGCAAAAAAATCCCCAATATTTAGCAGTAAGGTCAGATTCTCTCATGGTGTATTTTTTCAATGTCAACATAACTGTGTTAAAAGTCATAATATGTACTTTTGCTCAAAACTGAAGAACACTAGTATTCCTTTCTTTCTTTGGTGAAAATTTAAAGACAAAATTGCAACCAAAACCAGGATTTTCTGGTTTTTTTTAACAGCTTCGATGATATTTAAACCATTCTGGAAGGATTAATGTGTGACTACAGCAGAACCTAAACTCTGATATTATTGCTGTTAAGACTAGGATGACTAAAGACCTTCTCTCTCAAAGCTAAAGGCAAAGCTGATTTTTCAGTGTGGTAGTTCCTCCTCAGTAAGTAAGTTCCCAGAAACATACATTATCATTCTAGCCCTTAGCCCTCTACCCCAGTGAGACAATCAAGCTTCCTCTCTCCATCAGGCTGCGAAAAAGTATATACTTGTAGATAATAGGAACGTGCTTGGAGTGACAGTGCAGTGTGCATAACCAAGGACCAAGCACCTGCCAAAAGGCCCTTGACTTTAAATTGTTCATTGGGACTGTCCAGACAGGATTTTTTTGTGATTTATTAGTGTAAAACGCATTAGTCTGATTTTATGTAGACTTCACTACCTGGAGCACAGAGAATGTGGGTGTTGTCCAACTAATCCTGGAGTACTACTTAACAGGAGAGGCCAGGGTACAGATGGCAGGTAATGGCAGGGAAAAAGGGCAAATTATTAGCTCTCAAATTTAGCAGTAATGGTTACATTCCACTATTATTTATTAGTTCTGATAGACTGAGAAAAATTTCTTTCCCTTGGATAAGAGATATGAAATATCATGTTTCCTGGTCTACCACCTAATTTTAATGTGTCATCCATCTTCTGTGAGTCAACACAATGAGGCAAAAAATAGTGAAGGAAAAATATTGTTTCTTATCCTCTTTGAATTCAACTCTATCTGGAGTCTCCAGTACTGATGCCTGCTCCAGCATGAGGTCGCTCCCACAGGATACAGTCTTACATGAGCACCTCTAATATGGGCCCCTTCTCACAAGATGCAGTTCCTCAAGAACTGCTCCAGCATGTATCCTTTCCAAGGGATGCGGTGGAATTTAAGAACTTCGTAAGTATTTCAGGCACTGCCTAAATACTTTGGCACGTAACTTTAGACCTTAAACTCTTGTCATTATCCTCCACCTGCTTGGAAGAATACAGTGTCTTTTGGGAAAATACACCAAGCGTTTGTGTAATGGATTTTGATCATGCAGGTGTTGACATATTTGCACATACATACCTTTTTTGCATATGCGATGTGGGATGAAGGATCAGGGAAGGATGGACATCAGCAAAGAAATCAAACTGTCATTTGAAGAGACCAAATGAGCATCTTCCTTCTCAATATTCTATAAAGGAGAGCTTTTGGTTACTAGAAATTTGAAGGTATCAAAGTGCTTACTGGCGGGGGATTATACTCTGATTAGTTTAAAAACTAATTCTTATCTCACATGAGAATATCATACTAATAGTGAACTTATTTCAGGACATAATGTTTTGGTAGGGCAGTATGTCAGTGTGGCAGGGATCTCCTTTCTGCTCTACTCTAGCTGTTGTATTTCAGCACAGGCAATATGGGCCCCTACCACAATGGCACAGAGCTCGCAGCAGGACGTGATGCAGACAGGAAAGAGGAGTATATCAGCATCTAGTAATTTAGTGGTATGGCTGCTTGGAGGCTTGATGTTACACATCAGCACTGTGTAACTAGTCACTGCTCTGCAGACTGTGCCATGAAGGGAATATCTCCTACTCCTAGGGTAGATAAAATTTTTCAGTGCTTGACAGGAAGGGAGGGAACACCTAGGCAAAACTAGTCCACTGCCACAATTTAACCTTCCAGATAATACATAACAAAAGAAATCTGTTGGGTTTGCCTTGTCCACATTACTGATGTCCTCATGCCTCTTGGTTGCGATTGTGAGATGCTCCACTGTGGACTCATATCAGAGGAAGTGCACAAGAGGAAACCTGCCCTGCCTTTTCTTGAGGAAAAAACTTAACCTTGCTTTGTTAACCAACCTTGAGATGCTTATCCAGAACTTCTCTGCCCTTGCAACTGCCAAAATACTAATGTTTTTAATTGCATAGAAAATGACCTTAAAATAAGAAAAAAGAAGTCTCTGTACCACTAATTTACATTGTACACAGGAAAAAGAGAACTTAGATGAAAAGTAGGGCCAGCCTCCCAATGAACCTGATAACCATTTCTTCTGCAAAATGAGTACATAAACATGGAGGAGGGGGAGGTTTTATTTGGTTTTATGTTTTGGAGGGTTTTTTTAAAAGAAAAAAAAATCGAAACAGCACAGCCACCTACTATTTTTTCTATACAAAACAATTTCTGCATTTCAGAACTATTTTTTCTATTTTTCTCATGCGGGCAGTCTATAAAACTGAAATTCTATGTGTTTACAGTTTCCTAATGTTAAAATGTCTGTAGAGAAAAGGTGATAGTACCAGACATTTTGTTATAAGAAGCACAAGCTTTCCTGCTGTGTTATATAGAAGGGTTTTTTAAATTTTGTTTCATTTAGCATATTTTTTAACTTTGGCATGAATTTCCCTTCAATAATATAAGTATGCCAAATCTAAAGGAAAAAAAAATCTCAGCCAATAATCAAAAATATTTTTAGAAAATGCTTGTATGCATTTTTTTATTGGCAAAAATTGTGGAATTTTCATAACTTTTACAAATGTAGTTTGAGTAAATTTTGTCGAAAACCTGCCTTTTTTTTTTTTTTTCCCAAAAGCAATTAGAAAAAGTAAGCACATAAATGTATTTTTAAGAATGTTGAGGCTTTTCAGTACCAGACTTACAGTAACTGACTCATATTTTTATTCATTGCCAATACAAGGTATATATAATGTTAGCTGCCTGGCATGGTGGTTTCTGCTGGTACTTCCCTAACTGAGGAGTACTGTTTTGTTAACCTGTGGAAATTAGGTCACGTGTGATTGTGTAAATGTATCTTGCTATATTATAATGTATTTTCTTTTTTAAAAAAATTATTTTATGAGTGACAAACACAGTTGAGGTTATTGCCAGACATCTATGAAAAAAGGGCAGAAATTACTTCACATTAATATCTGTGTTTCACAGTACCAAAATCTTCCCAGTTCCCAGATCAAGATTCGTGTATAAGGTCATCCTTACATGATTGACTTCTAGTGACATCAGTATATTAAAAAAACATGATTCTCAAATCTAAAACCATGAAGCAACACTATTGCTACTGATAAATAGTTGCACTTAGGCCACACTTGAAATATAACATTCCTCATCTCAGTCACAATTTTCACTCCACTGGGAAGATAAATGGAGCACAATCCATACATATGGAAAAAAAAAAATTTTGTTTTGTCATAACAAAAACAGTTTGCTTCTCAGTTGTCCTTAATAAACTTTGCAGCATCTTGAACTGACTTGTAACTGCCTTAAAAACAGTGTCATATAAGACATCTAGGAAAAAGACACCTAGTAAAAGGAAACATTTATCAATTTAAAAAAAAAAAAAGAAGCAGAATTCATAACTATGCATATCTATACACACAGTCTAAACTGGAGCATGAATGCCATGAGAAAAGACTGTGAAATTAATGTGCTCCTGTATTGGTTTAGCATAAATGGTAGGAAAAAACCAATTGTTAATCCATTTTGGAACTAACAGCTAAGCTGGCCAATCAGGTAAAAGGTGTACACCCCCTGGGACACCGCTTAAAAACAGGAATCTTGGGAGACCCGCCCTCTTTCCGAGGACCCCTGCCATGAGGTAATATCGCGGCCGGGCTGGGAGGGCCCCCGGGCCCAGGGGCCGGCTAGCCCCGGGAGGCCCCGGGAGTCCCCGGGAGCCGCGGCCGGGCTGGGAGGGGG
>WBMY01006243.1:208148-232912 GCA_013397315.1 Donacobius atricapilla | reverse complement strand
TGAGGAGGGGTAGAGTTTAAATCAGTCTCAGTCGGTGTTAAGAAAGAGTTAATGTTCAGGAACTTGCCCAGGCATGCACACGCCACGTGGTCTCAGCCACAGTCATGGCATCTCCGAAAGCCTCAGATCCACAAGCTGTAGAAAAAGCTCAGAAACAGCGGCCCGGGTCTTCTGTCCTTTTCCACCCCTCGGTCTTATGGGGTGCGTTTTTAGCCCAGCCTGGGCTCGGTGCTGCTCTCCGGGGACCCGGGGGCTGGAGGAGGAGGCCGGGGCCATCTCTCCCTCTCTGCGGCATCTGCCAAGCTCAGAATGCCCAAGCCCGCCCGGCTCTCCGGAGGGCTGGCCCTGATCCCGGCCCCTCGGCCCGGCCGCGGCTCCCAGGGACTCCCGGGGCTGGTGGGGCCCTGGGCCCGGACCCCTCCCCACCCGGCCACGATGTTACCTCGTGGCGGGGGTCCGTGGAAAAAAGGGCGTATCTCCCAAGATTCCTGTATTTAAGCGGTGTCCCAAGGGGTGTACACTTTTTACCTGATTGGCCAGCTCAACTGTCAGTTCCAAAATGGATCAACAATAGGTTTTTCTACTATTTATGCTAAACCAATACAGATGGGTACAACTGTATTTCATTCTACTAGCTATTGACATTATGCTCCATTTATCACCTTTTGGCATGTTGCTGAAAACCTGTTCAGAGGGAAACTGCTTCATAAATCTGTTATCCGCTGCCTATGATGTTTAAAGTTTTACAGTGGAAATTAAGAAAAATAATGAATCAGCAAATCAAGCCCTAGCTTACAATAAGATGGTGATTTCTGAGCTTTCAGTGGAAGAGTGACTGTACTTACCCTAAAGAAAGGATGGCGGTTGGTGAATGCTGGCTTACCTTGCAGTAGTTTTCAGTCAGGAGCTTGCAGGACAGGATTGCTAGGCAGCAAAATACTTGCCATTATCACTGCTTGCATACAACTCTGAGGCATCTATATTTCATTTTAAAGCCTCTGTTGATGTTTAGATTCCATGCAGGAGGTCAGTGTCTAGCAGTTCATACGCAGCCCCTCACAAGGACTAAAAGTGGGACCTTAGATTTTTTTTTTTTCTCTTGTTGACCAGAGCATTATGTTTGTGGGACAAGGTTTTGGTAGAGGGGGCTATAGAGGTGGCTGATGTGAGAAACTGCCAGAAGCTTTCCTTATGTCCAACAAAGCTGATGCCAGCTGACTCCGATGTGGACACACCACTGACCAAGGCCATCAACGATAACACCTCTGGTATAACAGAATTAAGAAGGGAGGAAAAAAATGTGCAACTGTAAGAGCAGCAGAGAAGTGGGAAGGTCTGAGAGAAACAGCTCTACAGACACCAAGGGCAGTAAAGAAGGAGGGGAAGAGGTGCTCCAGGCATGGCAGCAGAGTTTCCTCTGCAGTCCGTGGTGCAGACCAGGGTGTGAGGCAGCTGTGCCCCTGCAGCCCATGGAGGACCATGGTGGAGAAGAGCTTCACCTGCAGCCCAGGGAGGAGCCCAGGCCGGGGCAGTGAATGCTCCCAAAAGAAGCTGTTACACTATGGGAAGCCCACGCTGGAGCAGGGTCTTGTTTGATTTTAAGGTTTTGCTATTTGTGTTGTGGAATTTGAGGGCAGGGGAGGGGAGGGTAAAAACTTTGCCTTTGATGTTTCCTTTGCTCTCACTCTTACGCATTTTAATGGTATCAGATTGTGCAATAGTCAGAACTAAGGATTATCTTCACTGTGAATGGCTTTTGTGCCCTTTCATTTGATTGGCTCATACCGAAATCACCAAGAGGCTGTGGTGAATCATTCTGACTCATTACCTTGAAGTAATAGGTTAGACATTTTTGCAATTTCATCTGGCTGCAAATGTGATTTTAAATTTTTTATATTGTCTTCAAAACATGAATTCATAGAAGGATAAAACCAGAAAAAAAAAAAACCCTTTTCTTGATGCAGCTAATATTGGCTTCAACAAAATTAAGACTGGGGGGGCTTTGGCCCTGGTTTGTTTGGATTTTTTTTCTTTTTAATTTGAAGGAAAGATTTTTCTTCAGGGGACTACTACCACCATCAAAACAAAGAACCAACACATGAAACTTGCACTTCTCTGTTCTATTTTTACTGCTCTTGCAAGATTTTTTTATGTAGTATTTGGCATAAGAAATCCATCATGCTTTAATTTTCCATCTGTGAAAAGAAAATGATGTGCTATAACAATGTTTGCTATAGAACTGTATTTTGCTGTTAATGTTTTTTGCAGAAATGGTTAATTGCAAGTAACCCAGCAGTTATAGGAGTTAAACTCCAGTCTGGAGGATCTCTGGAAGTCATCCTCTGTCTGAGAGTCTGTCTGTGTGTAACTTTCAGCATTTATTTGTAAATTAGACATGAAGGCTTAACATCCACATCAAATTAAAACATCTAGCCCTAAAGAGATGATATTAATGTGTTAAAGCAGCAGTAGAGCTAGAAATAAAACCCAAGCTCTTTTTCTTCTTTGAACTACAGACTTAAGTCAATGAGGGGGTGCTTTAATATAAGCCACTACTCCAGGTAATGTGTTGAGTGTTAACTTCACTCTTTGAATACAATATACGCAATTAAACAACAACAAAAAAATCAATTTATATTATTTTCATTCATTTATAATTTCATGACATGTATAACCACTCATCTTTAAAGGAGACTCAATTTTTTTTTTTCTACCAGTTATTGTATGCATTATGGAAACTGCAGTGTATTTGAAGCATACTTAGCTTACGCTATGCTCAAAATATTTAAACTATAGTGTACTTAATGTAGGATACTTCTTCCTAAATCCAATTAAGAATAAATTTATTCCTGGAGATTTTAGAACTAATCATAACATTTCTAAATTTATAATAACTATTGCTGCCCAGTGTGCAACTTTTAGACATATAACATCTAACTTATTTTGAAAGATGTCTGACTGGAGTCCTATAGAAATGAATTGCACAGTTGTAGACTCCCCGAATATAGGGGACTAATGTGTGTGTCTCAAACACTGATATCTGGATGGCTGTGGAGGCAACCAAGGGTTGTTGCCAATAACTGACTAACACACCAGTTTCCTGGTCAAGTGTATAATTTACTAAAAAACTTTGTTTTTTGCAGATCCTCTGATTTTCTTTCAACTGCATGCATATATGAATCCTGTGTGTTATCATTCCCTTAAGAGTACGATGTCACACAGGTTAAATATACTATGAATTACATATGAAAGTAATGCATTTATTGTTATTTAATTTCCAGCTTCTTTCTTTCATGCTGAGACTATCAAAGTGAAAGAACATTACTCATAGTAGTCTCAAAGTGCTTTCAAGCATCAGCACTAGAACACTGACAGGGTGTACTAGAAAACTTTCAAACACTCTGATTTTTAAGCACTTAAGTCTGCTTGTTTATTTGACAATCTATGATATTGAATAGGTGGTTTGATAGCAAATTGGTTTTCCTGCTGAAAATATTAAAAACTCCATGGGTGGTCTTATGGCCCTTTCAGATCAAAGTGCTGTAAATGGTATAGGAGGAAATTTATACTAATGCCTGTGGCAGCCAAAGTAATGGAAGCAGCAACTTACTGGAATAAATGTAGAGGGAAGAAAAGTTGAATAAAATTAGGCAGAAATCTTGTCCGTCCCAATGGAACTAGTGACTTTGCTGTATTTTGTATAAATGTATATCTGGAAAAAATGAGAGAGGTTTTACAGCAAATGTTTCTCACTGGAAGACTGAACACATACTGAGATAATGGGATTTTCTTACAAGAAGCTGCAGTAGATGAGTCTATCATAAAGTCTTCATATGAACAGATGGAGAAAGCAGAAAGGATAAGAGCTGTCTAAGTACAAAGATAGACTTACATTTTTGGTGAGGGAGTAATGCTACAGAGTAGTTACATGACCATATATTTACTGTAGAAAAGATACACAGTACGTAAAAAAAATCAGAGGACTTAAGAAAATCAATATCTATTTTCTTTTTAATCTCTGTCATATAGATGTCATATATGATCCTTTAAAATTCCTTAAGATACTAAATATCTTGATTTCTTGCCTGTGACTTAGTGTTCCTGCATACCTGCAGGCACAGAGTAAGAAACCCAACCCAGTAGATACCTGGGATGAATGGATCAAGATGTTACCTCATGGACCAAAGGAACCCCAGGAATTGGATTTACTGGGGTCATCTCAGGCCACCCACTATGTCCAATTTTATTATAGAAGACCAAACCAACACTTAGTGAAACTGCCTGATCTAAGATTGGAATTGTCTATAGGAAGAATGTAACACTAATAAAAACATATAGACTCCAACAAATTGGTGCAATTACACTAGCCCCATCTTGTCTTGGTCCTCATTTCATCCTAAAATATTATCCCAGGGGTATTTCTTGTCTACAGAGACCAAGTATGAACAGGGATCCCCTTATCCCTCCAAGGAGGTCCCTGTAGTCTTGGCCAGCTTACCACCCTCACCCCCAACATAACATTACTAAAGGATTAGAAGCAGAAGAATGAATTGGCACTCCAAAAAAGATCATATGAACAATTCAATGAAAATTGTGATAGTCAACTCAACAGCTGGAGTAAATGAAAGAGGGTCATGGTCTGTGTTTTTTTGCTGTGGGTGGTCACAGCTAAGCCCCTAGGTGAGCTTTCTCACCTGAGTGCTGGCTTGGCAATCAGCCAACGCAACATCTGCTGCCCTTAGTGATCTACTAGTGGATGAGGAGACTACCAGGCCCCTGACGTCACAAAATAGGGGCTTTTTTCCTACTTGCCCATGGACATGGCTGCCAAGACTTTGAGGGACTCTGCTGTTTCAGCTTGTCATCACACAGCGAATTGATCCACATGAACATCCAGAAGTTGAAAGAGCAAATAAAGGAGCTGAAGGAAGAAAAGAACTCAGATGGGATCACCAATCTTTTCAAAAAGTGGGGACTGACTGGATGGGATTTATCTATTGTGAAGGGAACTTTAGGGATTTTAGCTGTTTTTGTCATAGTTTTACTGGTGTTTTCTTGCCTAGTTAAATGCCTGACAAAGTCCATAGGAGAGGTCTTTTTAATGAAGAAAGGGGAGCTGTGGAGGCCTGTGGGCCCACTAGGGGACTCCCTGGGGCTATGCCTTGGAATAATGCCCCCTAGACTTTAACCTCTCCAATGGACTCCCTGTTTTAACTGACATGCTGTCAGACAACTCCAGAACCACACCCCCCATTTGCCTGTTGACTGTTACACCTCAGCTGGCCATCCATGGTCAGGTTTCTGGCAATTTCTTTGCCCCTTGAAGCCCCATTAGTTTATACCCCTGTCCATTTACCCTTGTGTTTTCCTATTGGTCATTGTACTCCTTTTTGCCACCCACATCTCTCGGTGATTGGCTCCGCCCCCGTTCTACCCATATATAAGCCTGGATCCTCCAGCCATCATCTTTGCCTCTGGACCCCTTCAGTGTGTGGAAATAAAAGCCATTGGAGCTCCACACAAAGGCCCTTCCCGCTCTCCGTCATTTGCCAAGCTATCTGTAGCGTATGTGTCATGTGTGAGAGGTTGCTGCCTGTCTGCGCGAATGCCTTCTTTGCAGAGATGCTTCAGGAAGGTTGTAGTGAGTCATCATCGACCCACACCACAACAATTTACCTCCGAAAAGCTTTCCTTCAGATTTTCTTAGATGTACATACTGAGGTATATTGAAAAACGTATTGATTGAAATATATGTAGCCCAATAAGGGCTAAATTTTCCCCCCAGTATTTTCTACGCAGAAATAACCTTACCTCCAACACTCCTGCCACCGCAGTGTGAGTTTTATTCTGAATCAGTATAGATAGTTGCAATAAAACAAGCCACAGTTTTGTGACATGCGCAAACATGCCAAACAGAAAATTTCCAGACAATCAAATACATTCTCCCTTCTGGAATGTCAGATAACATCCTGTTTGTCTTACATATGAAAAAATCAGAGTAGTAAGCCACTGTGTCATCTAGGTTTCTGAAGAGGGGATTATAAAGAAAGGTGTGAAGATACAGAGAATAAAACAGAAATTATCCTTTCCCATTGTTTTCTACAGACTTCAGATTCTGATTCACAGCAGCTTTATTATAGAAGGTGATTTTACAGTAGCTCTAGCCCATATTAACCAGACCTTCAAGTATTTTTATTTGCAATTACTTAAGTGACACCCTGCAGCTGAATATTTTGTGATGCAGTAATTCCAAGAAGATTATTTAGTGTTATGCAAATTGATAGGCTATTTCTGAGGCTTTTATGAGAGAATAATATCTCTAAAGCAGACAGGAGAAAAAAGCATTGCTTCCAGGTCAGGTTGATGTGGTGCCTTGCATTCAGTTTCGGACAATGTGTCGCAGTACTGATATTAAATCTTGCTGTGGAGGAAAAGATAAGACTACATTGGTTATGTCTGTAGAAATGTTTACCTGATATATTGACATTAAAAAAAAAATAAATTAAAAAGACTGAGGATTGATTCAGGCTTTTCATTTTCCGTGGGTCCTGAAGTAATTTTTATAAAGATGGAGGAAAAAAAGGCAAATTTTTTTTCGGTTGGGTTTGTTTTGGATTTTTAATCAGAAAGCATATATGTTTGCAGATTATACTTAGACCTTGAAAGGTTTCATATAGGGTTCATAGTTTTCTTCTTGAAGCCCATTCTAATCATATGAAAAGCAATTTTTTTTTTTTTTGCCAGCTTTATAACTGAGCCCATTCACAATATGTCTTCACTCATAAAAAAAGAGAAGAAAGGGTGTTTAGTGCTCTACATTGTATGCCTTTTTCCAGGAGCATCCTGAACATCCAAAACGCCACTTCTAATCCTGATCACTAACTTTAGGCCCCCAAATATAACTCATTTTCTGAGAAAGAATTTTTGAAAATTACACTTGCATTTTGAAGCAAAGGAAACATTTTTTTACAGTAAAATCAGTACAATAATGTAGTCATTCCTATGATTTGGCATTTTTTAAAGTGTTAAATTGCTGATAATTCCTTAATTGACCATAACTGTTAAACAAGAATTATATGTGAAATATGTGAAAAGATGGCAAAAGGTCCAAGGCAAAGGCAAAAGAATTCATATATCTATGCTCATGACAAATGAATTTTTTATAAATAATCTACCACTTGATCAAATCTGATGAGCTGTTTCTGTATCTGAGCTCCATATTTGCAATGTCTCTGCAACTAAGGAAATTAAAAATTTGTCTAAAAGGAGCAAATTTTGGTTTTCAGTGATGAGAGAGAAATGAATCAAAATAAACAGATTTTGAGGGCCTTGGCATGCATAATTCACTCACATGACCACAGCTTTCATTTCAAATTAATTTTCTACACTTCCAGGTGGCCATGCTGGCTGCATATTATTCTTCAGGAAGTGATTTGAAAGCTAAACGAAACCAAACTCCAGGCAGAATGTAATAAGAATAGTCACCTCTATTCTCCAGGATAGATTAAGAAAACAAAAAGATATCTGTCTTTCTGTGAAATGATATGCAAGGGGAATACAGTCACATCTAAAAGGATTTGGATTGGTTTAATGTGTTCAGAGGTTCATTGACTTAATTCTGTTTCCCAATACCTTTGAATGTATATAGGTGAAATAAACAAGAAGATTTCAGAGGATTAGAAGAAAGGGGTTTTTTTCTTTATTTCTGTTGTTGGATTTGCTGATAAAAGTGATTCCAACAAGGACTGAAATACATTTTTGTCAGCAGAAAGTTCCCTTACCCAATCCAAGAAATTGCATGCACAACCAGGACACAGGACACAGTGCTCCCTGCACAACCCAGCAGTGGTTCTATTCTGCCTCAGGTTGCAGGGAAGTCCTACAGTGTTGGGGAAGATGAAATAGGAAAGCCCTATAAATATGATTCCTCAGCAAAAGATTTTGAAAATATAAAACCTATAAATGAAGTTGAAATGAAGGCGAACTTTGAGATCTAAGATGCCAAGCCATTAGTTACTGAACAACTCGAAAGTCAATGGCTTAGCCAGCTGAAGAGGAATCTCCCTTGATTGAACAATACCAAATAAAGGGATGCCAAGGGTCCAAAGGTTGGGGGGACCTCACCAAAGTAGCAGGGAAGAAAAAAGGGTCTAGAAAGTAGCTTTTAGGGTTTAAAATGTAGCACATATGGTAATGTAGTAGTTCTTACAACCTGTATGTAAATTCTATAGAATTTGTGTCTTGTACCAGTTGGTTAGTATAAATCAGAATATTCAACACAGAAACAGATATAATGTACTATAACAGGGACTTAGCTCTCTTGCTCTCTTGCCCCTGCTCTCTTCTTTCTACCTCACTCTACCTTGCTCTCTACCCCTCCCCACCCCTCTTTCTCTCGGGGAACGCTTCAGCTGTGGCTGGCAGCTGAGGCAATGCTCTGATACCCACGACCTATGCAATAAACCACGTTTCAAGAGCTGCCCTGGACTCCAGAGATATCTTGTCCCCTCCATCTCAGACCTGTCCCACTCAGTCCCCTACACTACAGGCTACACTAGAAGCTATGAAAGTATTCTCTTACCTCTTAATATGCTTGTTTCAAAAAGGAGGGCAAAGACTCAGAGGTCAACTATTCTGTAGACTAGGACCACAAGATGAAGAGAACAGCGTTGAAGTAAGAAAGGAAAATCAAAGATGAAGTATGATTTTCATGAGCTTGGAGAATTCTTTCCTTTTGTCTGTTAATAACAGCTTTTGTAAGATGTAGAATAACAATAACTGAACTTTGCAAGTGCATAGGCTAATGTTTGACATTTCTGAGAGAGTGTAAAATAATTCTGCATTTATTTTGTCTGGCTAATTCAATGCTAGACAAGTCCATTGTCCACAGGAAAATATTGCAGCTATTTTCAAATAATATTGACACATTTTGAATCATCGTCAAGAAACTGGAACTGTAAATACCTGTCCACTACTTTTAAGCATAGAGATTATTGTGGGAATAAATCATAATCCCTTTCTGTTTATTTATTGCAAAAAGTGAAGGGAAGAATTTTTGCCTTTTCAGTCAACTCCTTGCTGAGAAAGAGAGGGAGCTCTAAAACAGCTTGGAAAACAGATTGTCTTCCTTTTTGCTTATCATTTCTTATAATCAAAAATAGTGGTAATGCATCTTCAACCTGGATTACACCAGCTCAGGGACCGTAGTCTTCTTAGGTTAATTTGCATGATGATCCATATGTACCACAACAACCTTTCATTTTTTTTTTTTCATCTGCTGTTGTTTTTATAAATAATACTTTTTTTTTAAGAAGAAAAAGAAGACAGTTTTCCTTAAATAATATTAAGCTATTTCCCCAGAGATATAAAGTGCATGAGGCAAAACTCGAAGAAAAGGAAATACTGTGTTCTCTTAGCTATTAAATTTATTGTGATGCTTCAGTATGTTATGATCGTATCTCAGAGATGTCTAATTAACCACCTTCTCTCCCTCCCTGCTGCCAAGTCTAAAAAAGAATAGATCATTTGAATCTTTCCTCTGGGTAAAATAGTGCCATCGATCTTGAAACAAGATTTTCATAAGCTTTTCGGTTTAAACATTAGCATACCCTTTTTAGGGAATCTTTCTACTCTGGCACAGCATGAAAAGAAAGACTGAATTTGCCTAAGTAAGGCCAGTTTGTTACCCAGGCTGAGTGAGAAATTAGCACTTGAACAGCAGAGAGAAGGAATACTCACTTCTGCCTTCTCTGCCTAATTTGGAATGATTTGAACTCATCTACTCAATGAAGAAATCCTCCATGTTTATGTTATCTCCTAGAGGACTCTTTTGGTTGACACACCAGGTTTTTGTTCTATCTAACTGGAAATTCACCATATTCCAGAGGGAATTAAAAAATGCATTTCTCAAAATACCATCCATACAGAAAAAAATTATAACCGACCCCTACTTTGAAACCACCTTGTTGCCCTGATGAGGTGTACCAGACTGGTTAAACTGGGCTCAGAATCGAAACTACTCCATTACCAAGAGTTGCTAGAGAGTTTTAGAAGTGCAATTCAGAACCTGTGACAAGTGAAAATGTCATCAGTCTTTTCTGCCCCAGAAAAAGTGAAAGTAGAATATTCTATTGTGAGAGAAAGCCATGAGGTAAATAATTTCCATCTATTTTCCAACACTGTTTTGATTAGTGTTGTTGTCTGTGCTGCAAAAACTTTATTCTGACTTTGGGCTGCTGTATTAAATCTCTGTCATATGGGAGGACTGGAGCAAAAAATGCATGCAAGCTTCTTTTTAAATTTTAACCAGCTTAAGCTATCAATGACATAAGAAATAGTATTTTACTTATTATTCCTTAGTTTTAATAGCAAAATATGATCAAAGATGAATCAAAAAGAGATGCACTGAGAAAAACCTTACAGCAGACATGCTATGGTGTTGGTGAAACATGGTGTCGTTAACGGTGGAAGAAATTCTGCTCAATAGTCTTCATCTACTCACATTTTATAGAGTCTGTTTTTTTTATACTTTATTGCTTGTTCCATCCCATTTTTACCACAACTTGTTTTGCATATACTGTTTTAGCTTTGTTTGCCCTGCATGCTGCTTTATCTGGCTCTAAAGGTTCAGAAGATACTCTCAGTGTTTTGTGCTGGGCCTTTGGTGTTGCTGTGGTGTCACCTTGTGCCTGTACTCTCCGTTTCTCTGCTCTCAGCCCATGCTGGTGTTCCCTGCTACAGTTGCAATGGGTGTGATCCGGTGCCTCGGAAATGTCTCATTCTGCACACATGACACTTGTGCCTTTCTAGTTATTCTTCCTTCAAACTCCAGCTGCAATGTGCATAGTTTTTTAAGAGATGAGCATATTCTACTCTCGAAGAAGACAAATCACTTCCTTGTCCATCTACTTGGCCAAATATGTAACTAAAATATTTTGTACATTATGACCAAGCATATCAAACTATTTTACTGTTAACTACACTAGTAAAAATCTGTATCAATGAGAGGTTGAGGGCAGAAAATCTTTTGTTTGATTTTTTTTTTTTCCAACAGATGATTTTTCATACTGAATAAGTGCATCCTGATGCTTGCTTGCTATGGTTTAACTTCTTACTAATTTTTTCCCCAGGATATATACTTGCTGTCAGGGTAGGACATGCATTTACTGAGTAAGTATGATATGTAAATTAACTATCTGATTCTGTGAACAAGTTTTTTTGAGTTCAGGGAAGGATTGCAATAGACACATGATTAATGCATTTTCAAGGAAAAGCAATTCCTGAAACTGTTGTTGGGTTCTATTCTCTTGTACAAAAAGACTGAAATTTTCCTGAATTCTGCTGAGCTGCATATTTATTTGCACATTTAGTTAGACAAGGCTAGTGGCAATATGGAGGATAAAAGGTGTTGCTGTACAGTTTGTCATAATGTCATGAAATGAGAAAAAAATAATGCAAGAACTTCTATTTCAATTTTTAATTTTCTTATTTTTTTAAAAGGAATGGCAAATTACTTTAAAATAAAATAGTTCTTTCTATTCTTACACTGAGGAAATTCAGAGATTAAATGAGCACTTCATGCAAATTGCACATAGGCACAAGAAAATAACAGTACTTGTTCTTAGATTTTAGCAACGTCTGCCTGCTTAGAGATTAGGGAAGAAGTAGTCAAAGTGAAAGTTGTTAATTTCCTTTGCATGTGATCATTCCTGTAGTTGAACCAGACCCCTAAATTTTAGTGCTTTCATCCATCTTTCTCCTTACTTCTTAACCCAGCTTTATTATCTGCCTACCAAAGGTCTGGATGTATGACAGAAACAGAAACTGACATTTCTAGACAGACTTTTAAAAAATATTTATTTGCTCTTTTCACCATGATCTTCTTAAAAACTGAAATTAAATGGGATACTATGGAAAAAAGGAATGAATTCTAAGGTGCTAGTATAGTTACTGAGTAATGTATTGAGAACACCAGCACATAGCTGAAAGTGTATGGGGGAGGTAAGACATCAGATCTTGTTTCCTATTTCAGCTTTCAAATATTCTTTTTCTTCCTCTAAGCTTTCGCAGAAAAATCTTTCCCTAGTTCTGTCTTCACAGCAAGTAAAAAAAAACAGGGCCAGATTTCTCCTTCTGCTTTTGAGTTTTTCCACAGCATGGTTCCAGATTTTTGCAATGTATCATCACTTGTGATAGAAATGAGTTGAAGTTTGGGTCGTATGTTCTTTCAATAGGACATAAAAAAAACCTGCTAATAGAACATGCTGGGAGAAAGTTTTTGTTAGTGCCTATGCATATTTCATTGCTAACCCTTTTTATTCTGGTGCTTTTCCAAAAAAAATGAAGTAAATATTTTTCTTTCAAGTGCTGTATTTAAAAGAAATCATATTTGCAGAGTCATGTATTTCAAAATTGCTAGGATAAGTCAGGTTAGGCAATATGATTAATTCCAGTGTTGTATAAAACTTTTTAGCAGAATTAATCAAATTCATGAAAATGTTCTTCATTGGTTTGCATTTTCTGACAGAAAGGAAGAGTAAGCATTTGAACTTTTCAAATGGATCTTGTTTATTGAAGCCTACACTGCATAATACAAGAAGTCTTGACTTTTTATTAATATTATTATTTAAAAAGTTGCTGGTTTTGATTTCTAATTACAAGAAAATGCAAGTGCTTGAAGTGTCTATACATTATACGTTTCTATATCTATATTTGAGATTTACATATACATACAATGTAAGGGTCTTCACCTTTTAAAAATAGTTTTTGTACTCGCTTGAGTTACTGGTAAAACCCAGAACTCTTAATATCATTACATAAAATGTTCAATTACAAATCTTGTCAAACAGCGGTGACATCCTTTTTTTTCTTTTTTAAGGAATCAATGCCTATTAACATCTTGTATGTGTGAATCAATAGCTATTAACTTCCTGAATGTGTGGTCCTTCCCCCCCACCGCATCCTCTCCTCCGTGGACCTGCTCTGTGGTCTCAGGAGCTCCTGACAAACGAGCTGAATGGTGAAATGCCCCTTTCCCACACCACTTGTGTGGTGAAGTGTCCCCTGACTATATCAACAGCTCTTGCAAGGTAAAGGTGGAAACAGCTCTGACCATACCAGGAATATCAACTGCCTGATCAAAGTGGGGAATGAAGGGTTAGCAATTATACTTCTTAGCCATGGCAATCTTTTCCCCTGAATCATAGCCTGTGTGAAAGGGTACCATCATTATGAAACCTTTTGAAAAGGTCTGAAGCTGCCCTACACACATACTCCTTGAGGTGTAACCCTTGCCTGGTGAGAAACACTAAGGGTTTCCTGTGAGCATTCCACTGAACCCAATGGGAATTTTTGATAGGTACCTTTACACACACAAATAGAGATGTGTCTTGCTGCCTGGGTACATGCATGTGGATTGATGATGGCATGAATGTCATTGTTACAATTCTAGCAAATCCTACTGAATAATTTTATAAATGTTAAATTAGTTAATGATTAAGTACTGCTAACTCCTTTTTCACCCTTCTCTTTTTGTATCTATATGCTTTACACCCTTACCATTTCCCTGTAAATCATCTTAAATTGATTCTACTCCAATTTCCCTGCATATGCTTCATCTATGAAGTAAAAAAAATGAGTGAACTTTGCCATGGAACTCTTCTAAGTTGCACTTTCATAAATTTATATTAAAACCTACTTTTTTTCCCAATATGTTTTATAGTGATTCTTTAAGCTGTCCAAACTAAGATTCATGATAGCCTGTCAGGATTTTTTGAGAAGAGACAGAGGCTGCTAACGTATTAAGAACCAAGAGGGAAACAGCCGTGAAATTCCTCAAAGGAATTAGGGCATGTTTCTCTATAAAGATGACACAGTCAATATCCCAGCTGAAGTGCCTCCACACCGAAACCCACTTCATGGGTAGGAAGCAGGAGGATCTGGATGTTATGACCTAATTGCTATTATTGACACCTGGTGGAACAAAATGCACAACTGGAGCATTGCATCTGCTGAAAAGTGGCACAGCAAATTGTAAGCTGTTCAGGACAATCTTAGTGGTAGTCAAGAATAATTTTTTTATTCTGACCAAAAGAGAAATGTTAACAGGTCTCGTGCTCACCAACACAAAATAACTAATTAGGGATGTCAAGATTTGTGGCAGCCTGGGCTGCAGTCATGATATCCTGGTGGAATTCAGAGCCTTGAGGGACATGGGGCATGTGAAGAGTAGAGTCAGTATGCTGTACTTTAGGAAAGCAAAATTTCTGTTTTTTAAGGCAGCAATGGATGAGACCCCTTGGGAAATGGCTCTCAGGGACAATGAAGCCGAACAGAACTGTCAGCTCTTTAAGGACATTTTTTCTTAGAGCACAGGAGCTCTCGATTCCCACATGTATTAATTTGGACAAGGAAGGCCCAAGAGCATCATGACTCAATGAGGACCTCCTGGTCAAAGTAAAGAATAAAAAGAAAATGCACAGACAGAGGAAGCAGAAATATGTCCCTGGGAAAGAATATAGGAACACTATTCAGCTGTGTGGGGATTTGGTTGGGAAAGATAAAACACAGTTGGAGAAGAGAAGGCTCCAGGGAGAACTTATCATGACTTTTCATTATATAAAAAAGGATCTTATAAAAAAGATGGAGAAAGATTTTATATAAAGAAGAAAATCCTTACTGTGAGTGTAATGAGGCACCAAAACAGGTTGCCCAGAGATGCTGTGGATGCCCTGCGCCTGGAAAATTCAAGGCCTGGTTGGATAGGGCAGTGATAAAATTGGTCTGGTGGAAGGTGTCCCTGTCCATGTCAGGGCTGTTGGAACTAGATGGTCTTAAAGGTCTGTTCCAACTCAAACCATTTTATGATCTTATGATTCATTTTTCCTCATACATTTTCAGTAGTGTAGTATTAAGCCCGTTTGAGGGGAAGAAGAGCAGAGAGGAACAAGAGCTGAGAGGGGTTGTGTTCTATGGTTCCTGAGAAAGGCTATTGTGCTTTAAGAAATTTATGGTTTCACAAGAAATTTTTTTGTGTCTTTATGTCCATAAGTCTAACACTGCAGGTTAAACATGCACACAAAAAGCAATTTCTTTGTGGACCTTTTTAATTTGTGGTAAAAGCTCAAGTTGATTTTTATGTGGTTTAGAGCTTTGTAATGGAAATTATATAACTGAGTTGCTGTCACCTTGACCTGTTTTTTAAATCTCCTGTGGAAATCTGTAAAATTATACATACACCCACACAAATGTTAATAGCATAGGGTAGGCAGAGAACATTATTGTGTTTCATTTCAAACAGATGTCTTGAGGACGTTTGAAAAAATCAACTATTTAAAACATTTGAGCCTTTTTTCTGTGATTCATCCTATGAACTTGTTTTGCCATCCACTAAATAACCATTTATATTCAGGAAGAATAAAAATCTTGATATGATAAATTGATTTCAATGTCTTTTTTGCAGGTTGTGATAACTGATATAGTTGACAAAATTTATATGAGACAGAGAAAGAGAAAAGTGAAATTATATTACGAGAAAGGAAGAAATGGAGCATTATTAAGAATCTCTACAATATTATTAAAATAGAAAAGTATTAAAACATGCAGGCATGAAACCTATTTTGACATTTTTCATAAATTATTGTTACTCTAAAATATTAATATGGGCCACTAAGTCAAAAAATGCAGCTGCCATTTAGGAAAAAAATCACAATTTCTTAAGCATATCTTACAAAAAAAAATTTGTATGAAATATTTGCATCACACTTTCTGAATTTTTGGCAGATATATACAGCATGGCTCAGCAGCCGCTCATGGTTTGGGCTGACTTTTTAATGGCAGGTACAAAATGTATCAGGCTCAAAGCCCTTGTAATGATGGGGAAGGGGGAAAATTCTTTTTGTTGACTGATGGCTGAGCTGCTAAATTACTTATTCAGTTGAGAGGGAGGGAGAAATTGGTTCTTGGGGTTTAAAAACATTTATGAATAAGTGTAGGTCTGTCAAAAACAAAACAAAACAAAAAAAAAGGAAAAAAAACCCAAAAAACAAAAACAAAAACAAAACACCAAACCTTTTCTTCCCTTGGCAGGTGAAAGGAAAAAAAAAAAAGTGCTTATTATGGGCTCATTATTCTGGCAAGTTGGTAGTGTGTTATGTTGTCCATACAGTCTTTGATGTCTAAAATTACCCTGTTGCCAGTACTCTTTAATGTGATTTTTTTTCAGCATGTTTTCCATATGTGTTATCCATTGCTCTTCTTCCTTTAGATGCTTAGGCGTACTGGAAGATTTTAAAATTTACCACCTCTAAGTCCAAGATCAGGTGTGTAACCCCACAAAACTTGCAACTGCAAATAAAGTCAATTTTGGTTCATCAGTGAAGGAAGGAAATTTCTCAGTGCCTGTAATGTACACATCTTGGAGTTAAGATATTCAGAATTACGAGACAGTAGAAGAGACCATGCTGCCTGGAACATTTGACTGTTCTTTGTCATTGACTATTCTCACCATTTTTAGTTATTGCCAATTTTTAAAAATCATTATTAAATGAAGAATCTTCTCGGTAGAATCAATCACTGAAAGTATCAAATTTATTCCATTAAATACCCTAACAAATAAGGGAGGAGAGGGAAAGATTTCTGAAGACTTTGTGGTATCTCACTCCCCTGTTATGCAACTTAAAAAAAGGCCAAATATATGGTAAGGCAGAAGGCTTTGAAGTATTTCAGTATTATTCCTAAATTCTATTTTCTCCCTGCCCTAAAGATTGAGACGAGTATTGGACTTCATAGCACAGGAAAATCAGATGCAGGAACATTAAAATTAATAGAGGTAGGACAGACTTAAAAGAAGCAATGTATAATTTTTGTTTTCATGGAATATCTCATGCTACATGACTACAATGTCTCTGTAGCACCAGCAGTTCCACAATGCAGAAAATTATCTTCTTCCTCTGTATCCTTTATCAGACTTTAGACACCTATTGATTTTTATGTATGTGTGCTAGGAAAGTCAAACCAAAGCAGACACATGAATTACATGTTTATAAACGTTCATCCATTTAAAAGGTTTACATTTCAGTTCTTCATCTCCTTCTGTTAATTAAGAGTTACTTCCTCAAGCATACAAAATTTTACCTACAATTTGTATTTCATAAATTTTTACCATGAGGTGAAATACAAATAGAATTAAATGTCTGAGGGTGAATTTCCTTGAAATAAAAGTATTTAGAGCTGTATTTATGTGGCACACACTTCAAGAAAAATCCCTGAAAGAACTGTGAAAAAAAAAATATATATATATTTTTTTTTTTCAGACAGTGATTAATTTTCAGGTCCAGACATGAGAATTCCTTCTCTATGCAATCAGACATTGGCACTAGACAATGAATGCTAGTGGTCATATTTATTTACCTTGCTCTTATTTTAGCTCCCCTACATTATCATTAATTAAAAAAAAAAAAAGGCATAACACAAAACAACAACAAAAAGAAACTCCATTTATGGCATCTGAGTTTATAGTTTTGAGACAATAATTTCTAGCAATCCTTTAAGAACTTTGAAATCCACCACAACTTTTTACCCTTCATATAATAATTTTTCAAAATTAGTAAATATATATTTTTAATTTATTTTTTGCTTAAAATTGTTATATCTACATTAACCACTAGTTTTGTATCTATTTATTGAAATGGCAATGAGTGGGAGAGTTGGTAAAAATGCATATACAGGAAAATGTTTCATATCTGGAATTGAGAAAACTCCTTAAGATTCAAGATTTTAAGATTCTCAGGATTTCATGTAGCAGTTCTTTATGGCCTGACTTGCTCAGCTTGGTCACACTTTCATGATATATACCAGTAATGCAGCTCTCCTCTGATATGTGGCTTTCTCTAATGTAGGCTTGCTTGATGTTGCATTTTAGGAGAAGTAATGCAGTGAGGTAGCTATGTCTTTAAGCAAGAAAACATCTGAAGTTTAAATCTTCAACAATAGGAATCAAAAATATTGCCTTTGAAATATTTGCTTGTGGATGAGGGAGGGGGGAGAGATAGAAGGTAATTGTATTTGTTTATTAATTGTAAAATAAAAAAAAATTGTAAAGGAGAACATATTCCAAATGCATATTTGACTAAGCAAATAGGTTTTTTCTTTATTAAATTAAACAAATATATCACTTTTCACTCGGCCTAGTGTTTGCCTATTTTGAAAAGACATATTTAAATATCTAGGAGGTATTTTCCAACACCAGTTAACAAGAAAAAGCAATGTAATTTTTTTTTCCTTTCCCTGGGTGTCATCTCTAATCAGTTTAGGAATCGTACTGTGAAATCCTGAGAGGCCCAATATATAGCCAAGTGTATATCTTTAAGGAAACTCTTTTTATGATCACGTACCAATACAGGAAGTGGGCATTGGTAAAATAAATTTTGTTGAAAGGGCATGTAATTTTAAAAATTATTATTTTANGAATTCCTTCTCTATGCAATCAGACATTGGCACTAGACAATGAATGCTAGTGGTCATATTTATTTACCTTGCTCTTATTTTAGCTCCCCTACATTATCATTAATTAAAAAAAAAAAAAGGCATAACACAAAACAACAACAAAAAGAAACTCCATTTATGGCATCTGAGTTTATAGTTTTGAGACAATAATTTCTAGCAATCCTTTAAGAACTTTGAAATCCACCACAACTTTTTACCCTTCATATAATAATTTTTCAAAATTAGTAAATATATATTTTTAATTTATTTTTTGCTTAAAATTGTTATATCTACATTAACCACTAGTTTTGTATCTATTTATTGAAATGGCAATGAGTGGGAGAGTTGGTAAAAATGCATATACAGGAAAATGTTTCATATCTGGAATTGAGAAAACTCCTTAAGATTCAAGATTTTAAGATTCTCAGGATTTCATGTAGCAGTTCTTTATGGCCTGACTTGCTCAGCTTGGTCACACTTTCATGATATATACCAGTAATGCAGCACTCCTCTGACATGTGGCTTTCTCTAATGTAGGCTCGCTTGATGTTGCATTTTGGGAGAAGTAATGCAGTGAGGTAGCTATGTCTTTAAGCAAGAAAACATCTGAAGTTTAAATCTTCAACAATAGGAATCAAAAATATTGCCTTTGAAATATTTGCTTGTGGATGAGGGAGGGGGGAGAGATAGAAGGTAATTGTATTTGTTTATTAATTGTAAAATAAAAAAAAATTGTAAAGGAGAACATATTCCAAATGCATATTTGACTAAGCAAATAGGTTTTTTCTTTATTAAATTAAACAAATATATCACTTTTCACTCGGCCTAGTGTTTGCCTATTTTGAAAAGACATATTTAAATATCTAGGAGGTATTTTCCAACACCAGTTAACAAGAAAAAGCAATGTAATTTTTTTTTCCTTTCCCTGGGTGTCATCTCTAATCAGTTTAGGAATCGTACTGTGAAATCCTGAGAGGCCCAATATATAGCCAAGTGTATATCTTTAAGGAAACTCTTTTTATGATCACGTACCAATACAGGAAGTGGGCATTGGTAAAATAAATTTTGTTGAAAGGGCATGTAATTTTAAAAATTATTATTTTATTTCAGGCTAAAATCTTCTTTACCACTGTTCAGCTTTAATAGGTGACATTAACAAAAGCAATTTTTTGATTTTCCACAGAAAAAAAAATATAGATACTGCTGCTCATAAGGCTATCCTAAGCCATTTAGACTTTCAAACTTTATTATGTTGATTAATTTGTGGATAACCACCGTTAATAAGATTGTAAAGTCATTAGAAGAACAGGACAGATAAGAGAAATTGTCACTATTTTAAACCTTTTCAAACCTTAGCTTTTATGTTCCAAAAATGTAATGTAATGGAAGAATAAGGTGCATGCATAGCTTAAATCATAAGTTTATATATCCCTGAATTTCAGTTATGGTATCTGTAAAGTTCAAATATAAACTAAAAACTTGTAAATTGTGCGTATGTAGCATGATATGAATTAGAAAGAGGTTGCTTTCATGACAGAAAAAAACCCAAAACCAAACAAGTCTAATTTAAAAAATACTAAAATACTTAGACTCAATACATTTGCATTTATACTAATTCAAAATTGTAGCTTTTTCAATTTTTCTTCCATAAAATATTCTCTGTCAAGAAGTCATAAAAAATGGAATTTGTTTCAGCTGAGATGGAATTCAGGACAGAAAAGATCTGCTGATAAACTCTAGTTTTAAGTAGTTGTTTTAGCTAACCTAACATTTAAAGGTTAATGTTTAGCTAGGTAACCTAGCTAAAGATTACAGAAAAGCAGGAGTAAGAGGTAATATAGGCTATTAAATTATCATAAAAAATCAGCAGGCAGCATTAAAAAACGTAGACAATTGACTTCCCTTCAGTAGTAATAGTACAATAGGCAAATCTATTTCTCAACAAAAATCAAATGCAAGTATGAATAGTGGTGTCAGGCTGTGGATAGGAATGGCGTCAATCATTTAAAATTAAGTACTCTCATGTTTATGGTTATTTTTAGTCCTTTATTCTTGAAAAGTCAGACAAGCTGAAATACTATGTTTTAAATTTAAGAATATTGATCTGTTCTACCTTCTTGTATTTATGAGTCACTTTCAGTTTAATGTTCTTCAGCTAGCAAAATAGTGACATTTCAACCTGTTTCCTAAAAAATGTGGGATTTGTTTTAAGTAATTTTTTAATCCTAGTCTACTGATTTGCTGGGCCACAGAGTGGCTGAATTCTTTCTTCTGGCTTTGTTACTGTCTTGTTTTGAAACCCGTTTGGAAAATTAAACCCATTTGTGTTACCCTGTTCCACTTTCCGGCCCATCATTCTCCTGCTGAAACCATGCCTCACGGCAGGATGTGGGTGCTATGGAATTAAACAGTGGTAGAAAGCCTACCCCTTTTCTCTCTGACCACGACAGTTACCTTCATATTTCTACTGGTGCCTGCACTTACCCCTTTTCTGTAAGACAGAAAAAAGTTTCTCGCTGTGTTCCATTGGAAAAAAAAAAAAAAATCTTGTGAGAGATATACATAATTTCTGTTATTCCAGCAGTTTTGAGAATGGAAAACAGATACAAATGATGCTCTGTATGAACTGACTAGCTTTTGTTTAACACAAACCCAGCTGCACAGCCCCTGGGTCTCCCATTCCCATGGTGACTAAAGCCCTGGTGACCCTGGCTCTGTCCTCCAAAGGCTGCTGCTTGCTTTCTAGTGCAGTGCTGATAGCAGAGTGGGGTTAAGAAAGTAAAATAAGGGTGATTACACATATGCTCAGATGATCCCAAGCGATCCTCCTTTTCAAGTTTATCCATCACAGAGATATTACCATGCAAACAATATGCTCATTTGTATCAGGTTGACACTCGTGTATTGCTTGGAGTGCTCTGTCCCGAAGAGAATCTCTGGTCTCTGCTGCTGAGAATGAGAGTAACCGCTCTGGAAGATGTTGCAAAAATACGTTTTGGTTGCTTTTATCCCAAATGTCCAAGCTCTACCAGCTCAGTTTCTTGGCTAGCATTACATTCCCTGGTAAATAAAAGCTGCAATTATTACAGCCGTAAGACTTCTCTTTGAGATACTTTTTCTTTGCTGACAGATTATATTAAGGGAAAATTTTTTATTTTCTAAAACTTGGGGGTGGAAGTTGAGGTGGTGGTTTTTCAAATTTAGAAGCAAAAGAAAATATAAAGACGAAAACCCTAGAATAAATCAGGTGAAGCTTCATAGTCAATGTTTAGATTTGTCACACTGCAGAATTGGCCATTTTCCCCTTTTCAATGAAAAGCTCTTTGATTAATACATAATTAAAGGGTATGAGTTATCAAATTTTGTATTTTTGTATTCCTTTACCTGAATTAAAATCTCTTACATGTAGAAGACTTTTCTAACCTCTACTCTATAATTTATAGGATTCTCTTTGTGTTATTGGCTTAACTGGGTTTTGGAAAGTTTTTTTAAATGCTGTTTGTACTAATGAATTTTGTCCTATTGTTTAGCATATTCTTCTGACCATCTCTCCCAATTCAAGAAGTCACTTTGATTTAAGCAGTGAGCAGAGATGTAGTACTTGAACTCCTCACACAGAGAATGGTTTGTGAGCTGACCTTTAATTTATTCTATATTGAGGGACCCACAAAACTCACATTTCAGCAATGCAAAACTTACACTTTCCATTTCTACTCTCTACATTTCTACATGACTCGCTGCTTTATATTTTGCCTCTTTTTTTTTTTTTTTTTCCTCAGAATTTCTCTTTCAAGCAGTCACTCTAGAAGTTACTGTATTGTTTCTCATGGTTTTGGCAGCTGTACCTTTTGCCCTACCCCATCTGTCTCCTCCCAGATGCTCACTTCTACACACTTCTGGGTTTAGGTATTTTAAAAAAAAAGCAAAATTAAATACATTTTCCAATTTTTCAAATGATGATCTTGGCCCCATCTGCCCTTCTGTTCTCACCAGATGCCCAACCCTGTCCTGTTGCTTGTTTTCTGAGCTGTCTCCTATGATAAACTTAGAACTCTGTTTTGTAACAGATACCCATTTTGCAGAATTTTAGTAATCTGGTTTCTTTTTGGTATCAAGATAAACAGACAAAAGCTAAGAAAACTTGTTCTTTCTCTCAATGATTCAGCACCATGGGGAAAATGATGGTTAAAATACCTGAAACAAAAGGGAAGCAAAAGAGTGGAGCTTCTATGCTTTTCCCAAAAATACTGATTGTTGCCTTATGTCAGCTCATTTCGTACCTGACTTGCATGTGTGCAGTGAACAGGAAACCTGGGTTTGCAGTCCAGCTCACCAAGCTGCACACTTATAATTATCTAGCTACTAAAAAGCATAAGAAGTAGAAATTAATCCTGGGAAACTGAGTTCCTAGTCTTATTTTGTAGGCTTTGGAACATGCTGTGGACTGTGATACTCTGTTTAGACAGCTCTTCAAAACCAAAAATGAAAGAACACTTTGTAGAAGATTTCTTTATGTAGTGAAGCATTTATAGATGATAAATAAAACCTCCCTCAAAAAACCTATTGGTTAAACCTACCACAGTGCTTACTAACCTTCAGGACTGATATTCCATAATAATATCAAACCAGTATAAAACTTCTGCACAAAACGGGCGCCATGACAAGATGCAGTAGATAATTGTGATTAATAAGGTTCAGAAATTTACCAAATTCTAAACTAATTTAGGTTGTTTGTTTTTTAATGTGCCTTGTATTAAAGACAATACAAGTTGTTTATCAAGTGAAACTGTCAAAAAAAAAGTCAAATAGATCTCCTCACTTGTTTATTTTATAAAAAACTTTATGAGAAATACAGTAATAATAAATTGTGCAATAAGAACACCAAAGAATGTATCATAGAATCACAGAGTCATTGAATATCCTGACTTGAATGGGACCCAGGGATCATCAAAATCCAACTCCTGGCCAGGCACAGGACAGCCCAAGAATCACATCACATGCCTAAGAGCGTTGTTCAAACACTTCTTGAACTTTGTCATGCTTGGCGCTGTGATCACTTCCCTGGGGAGCCTGTTCCAGGGCCCAACCACCCTCCGGGTGAAGAACCTTTTCCTGATATCCAACCTACACCTCCCCTGACACAGCTTCAGGCCATTCCCTCAGGTTCTGTCACTGGTCACCGCAGTGCAGAGATCAGTGCCTCCCTCTTGTCCTGGTTTAGGGCAAATTCTGGGAGGGAGCCTCCGAACAGGACCCAAACAACCCCTCCCCCCACAACTGGTCCGAAAAAAAGAAAAGTGGAANTGAGGTCTCCCCTCAGTCTTCTCCCGCCTGAGCGGACCAAGTGAGCTCAGCCACTCATATAGTTCCCCTCCAGAACCTTCACCATCTTCATTGCCCTCCTTTGGACCTTCTAATAGCTTATATTGTGCTCATTTTGCAGTGCCCAAAACTGTCCCCAGCATTCAAGGTGAGGCCACTCCAGTTCAGAGCAGAGCAGGACCATCCCCTCCCTTGCCTGTCTGGAAATGCTGTGCCTGATTCGCCTCAGGACAGGGCTGGCCCTCCTGGCTGCCAGGGCACTGCTGACTCATGTTCAACCTGTCATGGACCAGGACCCTCTGGTCCTTTTCTACAGTGCTAATCTCCAGCCTCTTGTTTCCCAGTCTGTCTGTTCATCCTGGGTTGCCCCATCCCACATGTGGCATCCAACACTTAGTTAAACTTCGTACCTAGGGTGATAGCTCATGCCTCTAGCATGAGATCTCTGCAGGACCTCTCTCTGCCTTTGAGAGAGCGAACAGCTCCTCCTGTCTTGGTTAGAAAGGACAGGTGTCTGCTAGGGAGGGCAAGACCTCCCTTTGGAATGGAGAATTCAAACCCCCTCCCTTTGAATTATTAAAACTTTGATATTAAGTCGGGTCTCAGGCAAAGGTATGGGGATAGGAATAACAGCTCTTTACTAGTGTGTATACCAAGGCAAACAAACAACAACAACTACAGCATTAATGATAAAAAAAACCAGGAACCTTGAGGGGGCTTTTGTTTCACAAAGCCCGGGGCAGTCTGGTGTCGGTGCAGGGCTCCGAGAGCACCAAGCTGGAACAGTGGAAAATCCCTGGCTGGTGTGTGGGATGTACCAGAAGCTCCACGGTGGTAGCTGGAAGGGCAGGGATGTCCTGGCAGGGCTGGGCAGTGCCGGGACACAGCGTATCCAAATCGGTGCCGAAGGAAAGCGGCGGCCGTGGGACAGGGCCGACCCAGCCCAGCAGGGCAGGAGG
>WBMY01006243.1:85320-207774 GCA_013397315.1 Donacobius atricapilla | reverse complement strand
CGGTGCCGAAGGAAAGCGGCGACAGTGGAACAGGGCCGGCCCAGCCCAGCAGGGCAGGAGGAGGCGAGCTCAGAGTCCCTGGGCACACGAGGAGATGATGGGAGATTTCCTCAGTGAGCTCTTCCCGCAGCAAGAGTGGCCTGACCCTTCTCGCTTCGATGCTGAGAGCCAGAGCGTGAAGCTGCCCCCACCCCTGCCCTTTACCTGCCTAAAACCTCTCAGTATCTTTTTTTTTTTTTCCCTCGGAGACAAAAACTCTGAGAGACCACAAAAGAGTGTAACCCCGGTGTTATACTGGCCTTTGGCCACTTGTATTGTTTTGGTCAAGCACCCATAAGCACCCAGTAATTAGTCTCCTAGCGACTTTATGGGAAAAAATTCTATAAGGAAAAGAAAAAAAAAATCTAAGCCCCAACACCTCTCAATTTAGTATCAAAGACAAACCTACTATACTAAGTATACTGAGTACAGGACTAGTAGTTCTAAGTCACAAACTACTTGTAAATATCTAAGAAACGCAAAACAAACCTTTTCTTTTAATGTTCTGATCTGAGCACATATGTCTTAAAAATCCAAATCTTTCCCTGAAACTGGTTTCTTAGAATGGTAAAAGAAGGGAGGAGGTGTGAAGGCAGAGATCATCTACATGCACAGTCATGTTTGTTCCTTCTTTTTCTAGTGCAATAAGATTTCAAAAGTTGAGAGCAGAAATTACCTTTATTTCAGGCTAGGGACATGATTAGCTAATTAGATATGCTTTTGGATACTTCTTAATATTTTTTCTCTTTTTCATAGGAATATTAAAATTTTACTTTCATAACCATTTCTGGAAATATTTGGAAAGGAGTTGATTTAGCTTATTTAAAATACCTTTGTGTCTCAAAACAGGTAAAACCTAAATTTTACTCCCTTTCTGATTCAGCAGGACATACTCCTAGTAAAGCTTCTGTTGTTCCTCTGCCTGTGACACTTTACTAAATTCAGGGAATCATACTATCATAGACTGGAAAAGTTGATAGAGACACAAAAGACTGCTATGATCTACAAGTGAAATTAAAATGCATTTTATTTGTATATATAACAGAGATTTTGTAAGAACAATTGCATTTCATTCATTAGTGTTCATTCTGTAACAGATTATCACAGCAGACAACAGTTGGCACGTCTTTGTTTTTTGTGTTGTAAGATCTCATGAGAATAGCAATAAAGAAAGTTGCTGTAATGGCTATTTACATTAATATATGGGTACTGGATTTCTGCCAAGCAAGCTTTTTCACTTATATGTCTAATTACAAGAGGTTTTTTTTTTGTTGTTGTTATCTCAGCCATTCCAGCATCCATTCTAGAATACTAATCCTTACTATAAGCTGCCAAATGCTGAAGGTCTTACACATATTTGACAAACAAATGAGATTTAATATCATCAGTGTAATGATGCAAGCAATTTTCTCCTTTGTGAAGGGTAGTTAGCAGTATCATGCCTTGATGATACCACTAGATAGAAATATTACTTGATGTCACAAATCCTAAAGATTTATTATAAAAAATATTACTTCCTCACCGTCATTAATGTTTTGTCAACACCTTTTATTGTCTAAAAGACAATAGTTGCAACTAATTTGTTATAGTTGCACTTTGCTGCAGCTATAACAAATTAGATGTCACCATATATTAGAATTTTCTCTTGAATCCAAGGAGCTTAGTAAAAATTCATAACAACACTCCTCAAGATATTAATAAACAGATCAGAATCAGTATTTCACAGAGTTGGAACTGCCTGTCTCTATCTGAATTATTTCTCCCCAGCCTAGAAATTTAACTTTTGAACAGTTTTGAGCTACCAGGCCAGGGCCAGCTGCGTCAGATTTAGTCCTGAGCGGGATGCTGGTGCCACGTTTCTTACATATGATAACCTGACAATCAATTTCCACATTAGCAGTGAAGGGTGTTTGGAAAGAATAGGGCTGCAATCCAGGCTGTCATAAGAGGCTAGGGAAAATAGATTTGGAGGAATAAACATGTCATAAAAGGGGTGCTAAACAAGGCTGAGGATTTTGCTTGGAATCTTAATGTTCACAGAGCAAAACCAGTTCCATCTGCTATGTTGGTGATCAGCTTAAAAGATACCGGAGTCCCAATGATTTAGCAGTGATATTTTGATGCCAACGTCCATTAAAATACACCCTTATGAAAAATTTCCTATTTTGTACGTAACATGAATGTGCTACAGATTGCATGCAGCATACTAATATTGAAGTAGACCATCTTTCATGTTAGTCTCCTGATAAAATGCACTTGCATGGCTCAGCCTTTACAAAGAATGCTACCACATTCATCAAATATAGACCTACAAAATAGTATAATATCCTACTTTTACAAGCACTTTTCCTTCCTCATAGTTTTGGTGTGGCTATTTCATTCATTACTTTAGGTAGTGAAATTACTGCTTGCTATCCTAAACCAAATTTTCAGCTACTTTTTGTGAGATTCACATAGTAGTGTTAATTTATGGTTCCATTCTAAGAGTTATATAAAGGTCTGTTGGTAGCAGTAAAACAAATTTAGAATAAGGTCCACCTGTAAGGAAGTAGACTGGTATGGACTGAAACAGAAAGGGTACCAACTTCCTTGGCAATGCTTGTCACTTACAGCAAGTGGGAGTGGGAGAAGACTACAGGAAAACTCAAAGTGGTCTGATTCTCGTTATGAAAAAGGTCTTCTTGTGTCCAATTAGAATCTCTCCAGGAGTGAATTGCCATCTGTTATTTAGCCATCATCAGAATATTTTATAGTTTACAGTGCTAGATAGCAAATTATTCACTAAATTATTTAACAAATACAGGGTTTTTTTATTTGTGATAAGAAGTTCAGAAAGGATTATGACTAGCAGTTGATTTATTTAAATGTTAACTTCCAATTATTTTTAAATGATTGGTCCACCATCCTACAGTAATAATCCAAGGAGCATCCACATACTGTGAAGATAGGATTAATTCCTAGACTAACAATAAACATGTTTAACTTCTGTCCTAGAACTGCATGACTGTAGATCAGCCTGAATTATTTAATGTAGAGTTACTTCTGCACCTGACCTGCCAACTGATTTGCCCAGAAATTCTTCTGGTGCATAGAATTCTCTGTGTTTAAAGAGTAGAAATTTCATTTTTTGTGCATCAGTTGAATTTGCCTTATGAATGTTAATACAAGTCTCTAAAATTATGACTAAATCCCTCTAATGCTTCACATCAACTACCTTTATCTTTTCATCCTGTTATGCTGTCTTTTGAAAGAAATAATTTAAGCTACCTTTTTTGGATCCCAAATCTTTAGGCTATCTCTTTTATAGATAAATGAAATCTGAGAGGAACAAAGAGGTATAAGCTAGAAACACATGAGAGAAAACTATAGAAAAGTGATAGAAATAGCCTTATTTCAGGAAGAGAAGGACAGTGTGAAATTACTCTTCTGAGAATGATATTCCCTGTTTTATACAGAGGAAAATGAATGTATTTCATTTTCAGTGATGAAAGGTTATTTAACAGCAAATCTTATTCTTGGATATCATCATAAACCCTGAATCCCTGGTGTATTTTCAAATTGAGAACTACAACTAATGTTGAGGGTGTTATTATTAAAAAAAAAACCAAAAAAACCCAAAAAACTATTCTCTCAATATGCTTAAAATCTTTAAACAAAAGAGAGACCTAAGGAATGAGAGTGGTAACTGGTTTGTTTGATCTGTATTTTCATATTAATTACCAATTCAAGTTTTTAAATTCCGTATCACCAGATAGTCACATAGAGCAACAGCACTGGTTGTCAACTGGGCCCTATTTCCACACTACAACTTAAAATCACATCCCTTCAGTATTCCTGTCTGTTGATTATATAGGTTGCTTTGCTTGCTACAAAAAGAAATAGAAGAGTCTGGAGTTATGATTGTATTTTCTAACAAATATTTCATCTGACCTGAGAAAGAATAAAGATAAAAAACTTTTCCAGCAACAATTAGTGTTTATAAGTAACTCAAAACAGTACAGAATATTCTAGGGTGTTTGTTCACTGTGATTTATGCTATTTGCCCAAAAGGAAAAAATAGGTTATAATTAAAAATTGAAATAATGCTTTAGAAACTATGCGCTAATCATCTTTCAGGTGGATAGCATATAGTATTGATATTTCAGTCAGTCCACATAGTCTAATCACTGCTGTTCAGTGGGAAAACAGACAAAGAGAAATACCATATCCTCCCTTAAGTCTTAGTCCTTGACCACATGTAAGCTCAACAGAAACATAATTAATGTTACATAAGCCTTTTTCAGTCTTTAGCTTTTCTTACATTGATGTAAAAGTTTTCATTAATTTCTCTCATTTTTCAAAGTTTACTAATAACCATGAATTAGCATATTGAGCGTTGATGCTTTTCAACATGCAGTATTAGACCTAGAGGTCTGAGTAGAACATGAAATAATAAGAATTTGGTTTGCTGAGTGGAGTGATCCAGAAGCATAACACTTTAGAGCACTAAATTTTATATTCTTAGCTACAACTAAGCACAAAAGCTATTTAAATATTTTCTCAAAAAATCTTACAATATCTTGGGGCCTATATTAACTTGTGTTATGCCATTTTTTATCAAAAGAAAAATAGCAACAGAGAGTTGATAATAGCTTCTATTATAGCCCTGATCCCAAGTGAGCTTCCCTCATATTAAGACACAGTTCTAGGATGCTTTAAAAAGTGTTTCAGGTTTTGATATTCATATTTCACCGCATTTTTTTGAGAAAAGGAAAAAAAAGTAGCAGTAATTATTTGTTACATTCCAGTAACCAAAAATTTATTTCATATGAAAGTCTGTCCTATTGTTTAAGAACAGTTGATGGGACTTCAGTCATGTACTGTAAATTGTGTTCTGTCTTTTTTACTTGATCAACATCTGCATCCTCTATATGGCATGATATAAGTGCTTAGTTCTATCATTTTTAAGATTACATATCACACATAGTATTTTTTAAAATAATTACTTTTAGTAGCTCTTGAAATATCAATGGTATTAAACAATACAGATTTTTTAGTTCAAACTTTGCATTTTAGTTGGCACAGAAATGAAAAATGCAATGCTGCTAAAGGTGCAATTTTTCTAGATGAACCACTTATAATTTTTGGCAACAAAGTCAAACACACTCTATCTTGTCTCCTTGTCCACGCATCAAAAAAAATTTCTATCCCTTGAATAAATATATTAGTTTTATTTTCTATACGGGAATAACTTTTTGTCTTGCCTGTCTCTTTTTTTTCCATTGTACACACATAAAAAGAAAAGCTGAAATTAGTCTAACTTTTCCTTAAAGTATTCTGTAAGGATAATTTATAATTTATGAAATGATTATAAAAAATGACAAAACAATGAAAAGTGTGATTTTCTTCTTGAAAGTTTACTACTCAGGCAATGATTTATGGACATCATTAGTCCTTTTGTGATGTTGGCATTTTACACCATGTCAGTGCTTCAAACACAACCCTCATCTTTTACCTGTAAGTGCTGTGGAAGTGGAAAAGCTAATGGATGACAGGACTCCAAATTTCAAAAATGCTGACTTTTCACCAGTAGGTAATTGAAGGTCTAGAAT
This sequence comes from Donacobius atricapilla, assembly GCA_013397315.1. Classification (NCBI taxonomy): domain Eukaryota; kingdom Metazoa; phylum Chordata; class Aves; order Passeriformes; family Mimidae; genus Donacobius; species Donacobius atricapilla. The sequence continues at coordinate 202,144 of WBMY01006243.1, read as the reverse complement.
AGAGCTTGTATGCAAATAAAGTTTAGGATCAACTCCTTCTTATGATAATGATACTTCTGAGTGACAGATTAAGGGATGTACTGGTAAGGTCTTCCCAAGAACCAAGAGAGTGAAGCTTTTGAAAAGTGATGTACTCTTTTGGCTTACTCCATCAACATTTGTTTATGGGATTTTTTGTTTACTTAGAATTCAAAAAGAAAGAGGAAATCAACTCCATAGAACACTGAATCTGGAAAATCTTGGCAAATATTATTTTTCTTTTAAATAATGGTTTTATTATTATTTGAATTATGTAATGATTTTTTCTGGTAGGTGGGTCTTCTGACCCTTTTATAATAACTGTTTTTCCTTTTGATTTCTTTTCCTGCCCTCCATTGCCGAGGGAAATCTCTGGATTTTGGTAAATTTCTACAGAATACAATTTACTTTAATTTTTTCAGGTAGTTGTCTCTTTTCACTCTGTGTCAGAGCATGTACTGTACATCTGTCCTCTCACCTATACATAGAACAATAAAAAAAGAGCACACTAGGAATGTAGTCAACATATCATTGAAGAGCAGAAACAAATGATGAGATACATTAAAATGTTCTTTTTAAATAGTCCTGATAAGATTAGAAAGATGCTAGTTCTCAAGGGAGCCTCAAAAATTATTATGAATCAATTTGTATACCCCAAATTGCTCCAAATGATCCAAAATCATCAGTAAAATAGACTCATTGAAAATGAATGAAACTTGGCCGGTCTATAAACATCATTTTTCTACCTTCCTGACAGTATTTTTAATATGTCCAATCATAATCCATCATGTAAAAACATATATTTTTTGCTTCTGGAGCCAAATCACCCAGGCATTTTAGAAGGAAAGAGGTGAAAATGAAGTCTTCCTATTACTGTAGACAGACATGTACTGTGTGCAGAAAAGCCTGAAAATGAGTGAGAGTGGAAGTGTGTCGCTCTAGTAAAGCAGAAACTGAAGTAGATCCTTCATGTCTAGATGCTCTCCTGAAGCTACTTTATGAGAAGGACCTGCCATCTGTACCAGGTTTCTTTGTGTACAGCTGGTGACTTTGAAGAGCTCACCTAATGGGTGCACAAGCAAGTTAAAAACTTGTTTTCCTTTGTCTTGTATGTTACAAAATGGATTTGATTCTCCATATACAAATGGAGAGAGAGAGTTTGGGATTATTGTTGCTACACCTCTAAATAGAGTGCAAGAAACCGGTCCACTAATATCATAGAAAATCCTTTTGTTGTGTGTCATTAACTTGCAATAGCAAAAAAGTTCCTTTGTATGTATAACTTGTCATTAAATACAAAGTGTCATATAAAGGAAGAATAGGTTTTGACTCCACTTGACAGACTAATCCTCATGTAAGGTCCTTGAGCATTGCATTAATCTTCATGAAATACAGCCCCATGCTTTTCAAAAAAGAATCAGTAAGCCATTTGGCTGATTATATGTTGAACATTACCATTTTCCTTGATAGGGCAGTAAGGACAGAAAGGCTGCATTTGAAATGCCCACAGGAAATCATCAGGAGCTGCTGTCTTTACAGAGACAGAGTAAATTTGAAAGGCTGGCTTTTATACATAATTTGTATTTTAATTCCTTAACCCAAATACTAAAATTCATTTAAACAACATAAGTCCACATCAAAACCTTAAAATTGAACAATCTCTCCTGAAAGAATTCTTATGTTATACTGGAAATTACAAGATCTTATGAGAGCATTTCTTTGGAGTTTGTCAAAAGTGCTCTGTGTTTACTTCAGGTCTGTTACAGTGTGAATTTTGCTTGGAGCAATCCCTTATACCCTAGATAAATCTGGCCAATGCATTTCACTCAGTAAATCACATCTGAATTTCACCTAGAGACAAATAGAAAGTGTTTAACTTCTACATACAAACTAAGAAACAAGACTCTCATCTATTGAAAAAAGTCAGGTTTTGCATGGTCAGTGTAGAACTTGCCACTATGATTTCTGACTTGACATATTTGGTCCAGTGCCTGTAAGTCATCAACAAGTGGGTGTTTAGGACTGTGTGAGTGCAACTGTGTGTGCAGGCACGTATGTGTGTTGTGTGCATTTGTTCCAGTTTGGTTGCATCCACAGCTCAGTTTCTTACAGTGATAGGAGGAAGCAGAAAATCCAGCAGCACCTGGTATTTGCTACCTTACAGCAGGAAAGAAATGCCAGTACCTGCAGTTGTTGCAGTGATGTACTGGGTGTTTTCTACTGGAAGTTTCCAATGGTCGCCCAGGAGATTCACATCAAATGTCCTTTCTCTACATTAAATGCGAGTGACTGGAAGAGCATCAGCATAAGCCTGTTCTTCTTCCACTTGACTAATGCACCAATCACCAGGTACTGGAATTCAAATCAAAGCTTCTTTCAAAAAAAAACTCAAAAGAAACAGTAGCATCTTATTAATTTTGAAAAAATGTCACACAATAATCTTATACAGAGGAGGGGAAAAACTTCATATCTCTGACAAGTTTGAGGACACCTACTAGCAACCCTGCTTTAATAGTACAAATTATCTTCATAATTTTCATAATAGTACAATTATTTTCATAACTTGTACCAAGAAAAACAATTTTTTAATAATTTGTTGGGATTTTGTGTATTCTTGTTTTTGAAGAAAAATTCTGTAACAAACAATAATGAAAACCATTAATTTTCTAAACAATATAGCCTTTTGAGAGAGGTTTCTTTACAAGAAAGGAGTAATTGAGTCTTACAACCTAAAGGTTGGAACCTATTCTGAATTTTATCATGTTTTTACTGAATACCAAACTTTTCAAAAAAACATAGGGCAGGAAGTGGAGACAAAAATTTGCTTTTCTAATATTACACATGAAAGACCATCAGCAAATGGTTTGTGTTAATGTCCTGATGAATAGTCTCAGTTAGTGTAACACTTGCCTTTTATTACAGATATAGAGGAAGATATAAAATACTGTTGCAAATACATTAATATGTGTGTGTTAAATAAACAGCTTGTCAAAACCAAAAATATTTTAAGTCCTGAAGAGTAAATTAAATTGCAGAACCTATAGTTACATTGATGAACCCTTGTAAGACAATATTTCCCTTAATTCATTATCTAATATTTAAACTAATAAAGCACAAGCACATGTTTATTTCCATTAATTATATGAACATCTGTTTTGCACTGAATGACCTTGTAGAATATTTGCTACAGTTTTGACTGATAACCAATGCGTATTTTAAGACAGCGAGGACAAACAAAGGGCATGGAAGAGGTTCATGATGACAATGTAATTTATAAACATGCTGCATGAGCAATGCAGAGTACATGCATGCTGATGGCACAGTAATAACTGCTTATAGGAAATATTTAACAAATCATTGTGCCTTCCATAATTTCATGAAAGTTGATTGGAAAAATGTTGACATTGCAGACGGGCTGCTTAGGGAGGAATAAATTGAATATGGCATTTAAAGTCAGCCCAGCTCAACAGTGAGTGAAAGTATTAATGTTCTGCAGGTTATTCACTTGCCTACACAGAGAAACTTAGCGCATCATATTGAGACCATGATAAACTAATCCATTCAGGACTGATATTAAAGAGAGATTCTGTCTACACCCTACCATGAATTATTATAAAAGATAAAGGAATTATCTAATTAATTTCTTGTTGCTATTTGTACTTGTCTGATTTTAGGAAGGCATATTGGCTATTTTTGACTGTCAACTCTTCCATATTCTGATTTTCTTCTATCATAAGTCCAGAATGCCCTAAAGGAAATATTTACCATATTCCTTTTAAGCTTACTGTAAGAAAAATGGGTAACATTTCTATCAGCATTTACATGGATAATAAAACCATGTTTTTCAAAATCCAGATTGTTGTCCTACTTGTGTGTGTTTTGCCATCAGTAGTGTTTTCTTTGCAGGCAGGGTGAGTACAGGATGGAAATAGGTCAAAGATTTATTCTTCTTCAGGAAAAAGAACAAAATTTTAAAAATAGCAAAACATTTTGCGTTTCAGGCTGTTTGGGGGCTAAAACTGAACCTTGCGCTTATTAAGCTGAAATGAAATCAGGTGGTGTTGCTTACAAAAAATATGGTTTAGGGGAATTCATACCAAGGTCCTTAAGTGCATATTTGCCTATACAAATATGTGAAGCTTTTTGGACACCAAGACAAATATGGAGCTCAGTCTTGTCTGTGGTTTTTATTTGTTCTGTAGTAAAACGTGTCTGGGGTAAAGAACTGAGTCAAGATGCTACTGTATCTCATAGTTTATTTCAGTAGCCTATGTATTTAATTTGTGTTTGGGAAAAAACTCAGAAGTTTTCAGCTCTAGTAAATATGGGATTTTTTGAATTTGCATTTGTGTGTTGTGCTGGTTTACTATTTAGCTAGTGTTCACAATCTTTATTAGAAATTGCTTAGTGGTTTTGTTCACACCTGAGAGAGAAAAAAGCTGCTGAACTGAGCAAGCTTCCAATGTCCAGCAAATCCTGACTGAAAAACATCCCATGGACCCACATTGTCTTTCTTCCAGTATAATGAGCAAGGGATTATTCTCAAACACTGTATGCAAACCTTTATATAGCTAGTGAAAGCTAGTTTTTAAAAATACTTTTTAATAAACTGGTAGGAACCATGATGGATGTAGCCAGTGGTTTTACATGTGCGAAGTCTTTGTGTTACAGATGACCAGAAATTGACTTGGAGCAGACAAAGAGAAGCAAAGAGAGTGAGTACTAGAGAAAGAAAAAAGCAAACAAAGTTTTTATTTTGTATCTTTCATTGAAATAGCAACCCCTCTTCCAGAACCTGGAGCCAATAAAGAGTTACTCTTTGGTTCTTGAGCTGTTTCTAGAAAGACAAGAATGATGTCTTACTTTTGACGGATTAGCACAGTGGGCTGAACAATCTCATGAAAAACTTTTGCCTATGTTGTTTCTTTTATTTTGTTATGCTTAATTACAAAGCTCTTCATAGAGAGCTTCTTAACAAAAACAAATGGTCACAATGATGGTGCAAAGAAGGGAAAAGGCTGTTCCTGCTTCACTCTGAATAATTAAAAAAAAATATTAACCGTACATTAAAGTGTGTCTAGGATTAATATATTTATAAATATTTGTGCGAAAAATCATGAAGGACACCCATACGTTAGAACCTCCAAATAAGGAATGATAGTACACAGAACTCTGAGGGATATGACCAGTCTAATCTAGCAAGCACAAAGTAAATATTTCTTCTGCCCCTGTATTATCCACATTCTTTCCCAATGTCAGTAGTTTACCTATGAAAGTCAGCAGAGCTTAATCTCTTTCCACAAAATAATGAGCATGACTTATAAACAGCGTTTTGTAACTGGTACGTGGCTTTGGTGATGTTCTGCTGTGAATATTGACCATTGTTGGTAGTTTCAAATAAAGTAAAATTTTGATGAGTGCATTAAGATAAGTTTTGAAGCATGCTTCATAGTGGTCTTCCTTCTCCAAGAAATATTACACCACTGTCAAAAAGTCTTTTCATTAACTGTTCATGAATTCTCTAAAAGGAGAGAGAACACATTCTCATAAATATCAACAAATATGTTCTGATCACCTTAACTTTCTGATCATCATGTCTGTTCCAAAAAACCTCCTTCTCTAAAGGGGACTGCAAAGCCATCTACATGTTTGTGGAAACATAGACTATGTTTATATGTGTGTTGAAAGCACCATAATCCAGAATGCTGATAGCAGGCTTAGAAACACAATAGAAATAGACACCAAAGGCATCAGAAATCATGTGACATTTAAGCAAATACGCCATCATAGTTTCAATACCAAACTCTATCAAAATGTTTAATGCTGAAAAAAAAAAATCTGAGTAAACATCTTTTTCATATAGCAAACTTTTGTTTATAACAGAGAAAATAAATATCAAGTAATATGTCTTGCAGAATTTCAAAGTTGTTGTCCATTTTCTTCCTCCCATCTTCCCTTTCTTCCCATGAATAAAAGAAGAAAGTTACTTTTTAATTAGAACTGCTCTCATCATCATAGGAATGACTGGAGAACAGGAAAAATGAAGAAATAGTGAAAACGTTCATTTAAGATAAGTTTCTAAGATATCCTCAGTAGTAGAAGATAAAACAACGCAGATATTTTTTAAACGATTTCAAACACATCATTGATGTCCTATTTATTCCCTTGATTATGTTTTTCTTGAGTTTTATCCCCTCTGTGTTTCATTCAAGTGTTATCTTTTTTTTCCCTACTTTCATCCTAAAGGACACTTAAGAACTATTATTTCTCAGCTATAGGTCTATATGTATTTATACAGATATTTATAAATACACACATGTATGTGTATATATGAAAAAAATATTGATAATAAATTATGTATGCTCTACTACACTATGCATATTAGTTCTTTGTGTATCTGTACATATTAATCTACAATAAAGTTCTAAAAGTTATATAGGCTCTAAAGAAATAAACATTTTCTAGAGGGCAACAGAACAAGTTCCCAACACTGCAATAAGCATGTATTATTACAGCGAGCAATTAACCTCCTTCCACTGTTGGTCTGCAGGCTGTATTTGCCACCCTGCCAAGATTCTTTCCTAGAAATTTCTTGCAGTTACTTCTTTACCATATGCTAGGGTAATTAGGCATATGATACCTGCTAGCTTTTCAGATGCTATCACATGGCTGATAAAATTTTATTGTTAAAAAAGATCTGTTATATACAAGCAGGTGTTTATTTCATGTCTACATGAGGTTTTTTTCTCTTTAAAAAGAAATGGAGGAATTTAGGAACTTTGATTAAAGCATTACATGTGAAAATAAAAAGAATAAAGTAAGTCACTGAAAAGTGACATTTAATGAGGTAAAAATGATATGTCATTTTTCCCTCCTTCATTTTTCTCTTCCTAATCATCAGTATCAAATTAGTTTATCATATTTTAAGGAAATTTTATAAAGTGAACACAGACCAAAGCAACCACTTGTTGAAAGGCTGTAAAAAAATTGTACCATATAGTAAGGAAAAAAATTCTTCACTTTTTATACATGGATTATTTTGGTATCTCTTGGAAAAAGAAATTAGATTTGACAGAGAAAAAAATGGATGAAGAAAAGCCTTTTCCTTACTGTATAAAATTATTGCAAGCAGCAGCAAAACTGCTTTTTTTTTGCTGTGGTTTGTTCTTCTACTTTTCCATTATTATGCTTAACAGAGTTTGTATAAAATAGTCATAGTAGGAAAAATTGTTTAGTAAATATAAAGGAAATTTTCAGTAATGCTGAAATATTGGTGTTTTAGTATTGCTAGCTCAAACAACACTGGTAAGAGAGGAGATCTCTTCCGACATGTCTCTCTCCAAACACGATTTCTTATGAACTTTTCAGCATTATGGTTCCTATTATTATTCTCACAGGTACAGTGTTTGTGAAGTAAAATACTGACTATTTTTGTGTTTATTCTGTTATTGTGTTGAGGTTTTCATTTTTTAAGGAGAACTCCTGAAGATTTTGCCCTAAGAGAACTGCTTTAATACAGGATTATCCTATTGCTTTTCAATTAAATGCATAAAACAATTCATAGGCAGAGACATTTTGAAGACTTACTTAAAAGAGTGGCTAAAACTACACAAAGAAGATTCTAATTAAAAAAAAAAAAAAAGAAAATTTGAAAATACCATAAAAATGTTAGACAACTCTTATAGTAGTTCCCTTTTGATTTCTGGAAAAAAAAATTCCTCATCAATCACTTTCTTTCCCTCTACTCATGTTCCCCAACACACTCTATTCACACTCAAACACCATACTTACTTTCCTCTATAACAGTTTTGGGTAAAAAAAACCCATCAAACAAATTATTTGACACAAATGGTGGCAGGATTTGATTCCATTGAAATTAAGACTCTGAATGCAGTTAATATAGTCTGTGGACACGTAAACATTTCAGTATGGGAAGATATTCATCTGCACAGACTGCAGGTGCTTACTTTAGACACCCTACTCTGGCAATCACTACTTTGACCCGCTTTCTTTCAGTATTATGACAATAAAAATAGCATGAATAGTTAGAAACTTTTATTTAGCTGCTGACCCTTCTATCTTGGTCATATATTCCTGAAATATATGACAAAAGCTATGGTAATCATCAGTTTTAATTTTCATCTTTAATCCTCTCTTCACTTTAACAAGGAAATATGCCCAGGCAGCAGCAATGGAAATTATTTGCAGTGAAAATCTGGTAGTTTCTAACTGAGGTGATCTGCTGAGTTCAGCCATACCTTGAAATTCTCTTAGCTTTCCTTACATCTTTCCTTATGCATTTCAAACTGCAATTCTAAATCTTTCATTAACTGCTGTGAAGACCTTATCCTTATTTTTGTGGATGGTAAACTAACACCAAACACTGGACTTTGCAGCAAACCACTACAGACCGGTTGTCTTTAATCTCCAAAATCTATACTCTAATGCTAAATTAAACAACATAAAGGGAAAAATTCAGAAGCAAAGAGCCTGAAGAGTTCCTGCTTTCTGTTAGATTACATTAGATGGTATTCATGGTGTGCCTTATGTGCCTAGAGCAGGTGGATGGGGCTGTTGAGCTTTTCAGAGGAGCCAAGCTGGGGCAAAGCAGCTCCCAGCTGGCTTTCAGAAATGAACCATGCAGTGGTGGGCTGTATGGACCACACAGACTGTGCCTGAGTGCTGCGGGGAGAGAGCTTGACTGCTCCAAAAGCAAGGCCAGTGGTGTACATTTACACTGTGGCTACTCTGGGACCATGGCCATGGAACAAAGCAAGAGGACACCTGGATGATTATTTAGAGATAGCTAAAACACAGCCCAGCTGAAACAAGGATTTCTGTCCTCAGCAATGCCTCAGACTGAAATCCATTTTATATCTTTTGAAATGCAAGAAAACTAAGTAAGGTTCAAATAGAATTGTGAAGTTATAGAATATCAATAACATAAATACTTCCCCTTTATTTAAACATATTTGTATTTCCGCCTATGGCATTGTTGAAATGCATATTTGACGGTGCTCTGCAGTGAATATACTCCTCTGTAAATCTTTCCCCTCTTTCTTTCCTGATGCTGAATACCTGATATTTTCAGTCTTCTAGGGACTTTGCTTTATTCACTGAACTCTGTAGTATGATTGCCATTGGCTCAAAAATATCTCATGTTTTCAATTATGAGAGAAACACTTTTTGCTCCTGGAGGTTTATTAGTTTCCTGCTTCATGGTTTAATTTATTAGCTTTGCCTCACTAAGCTTGCAGCCAGCAAGGATTGTGACTTACTCTTAATATCAAATAGCATACATTTAATCTCCTTCCTCTAACCTTATTTATAAGGAATAGAAATAATTAAATTACATATAAATATTGAGATTTAAAGCTAGACCAAAATACACTTCATTATCACAAAAATACCAGAATAAACTAAAATTGCATCCAAAAAGCATATTATTGGTTCTATTTAATGTTAGATATATAATATGAAAACTCTTATTTGCAGATATAAGATATCATCCTATATCTGGGCTTGTTAAAAAGCATAATTAGCATGTAGAAGAGAACTAGCATATGAGCTGGAAAGATCATGAAGGATCAGTAGCAAGTAAACCATGTTTTTGAAGATTTACATTGGACTTTGGATCAACTTATCCTAAAATAAATTTGGTTTGTCCGTGCTTTACAAAGCATCCAAGTGCATTCTAGTCTAAGTACGAAGTCTTCATTAAAATACATGCAAATACTCATCTTTTATGAATTATTACTTCAGTGTCCCGTTCCTTCATTTTTATGATTCCAAAGTCCAAAAGTGAAACTCCTGAAACCAAAAGGGAAGAAAGGAACATTGTATTAAACTCAAGCTCTGGTAAAACACACCAGAAATACAAAAGGCTCTTTGCTGTTGCAAAAACTTTTTTAGCATTACTTTATCTGGATAGATTTGTAAGAAAGGAAAAAGATGCTTTCTCTCCCCTCTGGCTTCTTATCTTCTGAAGCAGTGTCCTGTGTTTTGCCCTGCAAAAAAAAATAGCGTGTATAAAATATATAGCTTCTTTCACAAGCACATGCTAATAAAAAAAAAAGAAAAAAAAGAGAAAAATAATTCTTTGTTGGAAATACTTTTAAACTTTTTTTTTCTATCAATATATCTTGGGTTTTTCCATTCTTTCACTGCTTTTTATGTATCTTACAAAAAAATTACTAAAACCACAACCAAAATGCTTTTTAAGATAACATGGATGTAAATGAAGTTCATGTTCGTAATGTAACAAAATAGAAATTATTTTAGTGTTTTCAAAATGCATATGGCATTTTCCTTATACAGTCCATGACATGTGTTTGCAACTTGCTTATACTTCTATTTTTGTGATTATCATTAATTCAGTTTCATAAGATTGAGAGCAGGCTCAGTGTGAATCAGCAGAGCCTTCCACCTGAAAGAATAATATTCTTTTACGTCATTCTTAATACTGGGATATTGGGAGTCTCTTAAGTAAAATTGAACTATTTGTGATATGGGTTCATATGGTATATGAAAAATGAGGGGTTTTTAAATGGATATCTTGTTTTTGCATATTTTTGTGGATTTCATTTTGATTTGTTGGCTTTTTTATTATTATTTATTTTACCTATTTTTGTTTGTTTAATTTAAAGAATTTAAACCAGAAGAAATGAAGTGACAACCCACAACCCCAGCTCTCACCAAAAAAAAAGGTTAGTTAAAGGTAACTATCATATCCTTCAATGTTTTGCAAGTTATCAATCTCTTCTAGAATTAACTATAATTTCTATCACAAATAATCATTTTGGATTGCAAAATCCCGATGAATTTTATCAAAATCTTAAATGCCTTGGTCCATTTCTGATTACCCTAATCTCCCTTAAATTAAAAATCTACATTTGCCCACTAAAACTGCTATCTACTAACACAAAGCCAACTACGTGTCAGAATGATAGTTATTAAAATACAGTCATTAAAATTCAGGGGAAATACCCATCTATTTTACATGCATTGAAAGATCTTATTATTATCAAAGTGCATGATTCATTCACCATTACAATAACTATTACAGGGAATGTGCAGTTTGTGATTAGAAATGACAGACAGGGCAGCATATATCATTGAATATTGACTTATAGTGATTCCAAGATAGATGTGCAGAAGATTTCAAAATAGTCTGTTAATAATAAAGGATTTCTTTCTCCCATGGTAGAGCCACAGGAAAGTAGAAGACAGGGAATGTCAGTATGACATTGACAATCATTATACATGGAAGCCTGCTGAAATAAAATATATCATGATGCTGGGATTAAATAGAAACTCTTGATTTAGAAATCCTGTACAAGGGGCGAGGGGAGTGATGCTTACAGATTTTATTTTAACTGAGGAAATCTCTATATGACATGTTTGCTATTCATGACAGAAATCCAGTTTTAAAAAAAATATATGCAGAATTTCAACATTAATAAAAAGTTTAAAAAAGAGAAGAAACAGTCAAGGATATCTGAAATGCACCCTGTGACTCATAACTAGGAAATAAAACTATTTGCAAGCATCTTTATAACTTTTTAAACTTCGTAAGAATTCACTTTCTACTAGGAAGGGAAAAAAGAAGTCTCCTACTCTTAGCTGAAGTATTGCAAGAAACTCCAATGTATTCTATCAACCAGAATGAAAATGTTTAGTTATCTCTTAGAAAAAGGGATTATATATGTCAAGAAAATGCTATTTTTCCAGATTCTACTGAAATCGGTACTTCTGTGCTTACTTTCTGATTGGTCGGTATTTGATCAAGTGTTTGTACTATTGATTCACTTGGAATATTTATGTAAAAGTTTTAGCAAAACTGTATCCTTTGTCGATAGTGTTTTGAGGGTTTTTTCAAGTCACTGTATAAAACCAAATAGATGTGCTGGGGCTAGTGGCTTTAGAACAAAATTGCGCACAGATGGTTTGTGACTTCTGAAGTCAGAATACGAGTAACTGTTCAGGATGAAAGTCCTGCTGAATGCCTGCACGAGCTATAGAACAGGGAATAAATGGAAAATGAAAGCACAGCCTGCTATGAGTGATATTGGTTGGATGTTGCCTACAGAGCACAAACCACACCAAGCATACTTCAAAAGACAGATATAGAACTGCAGTCTTTCAAAGTGCTACTAATATATCCAAGTGTCTAATGGGGTAAATTACTTCAGATATTCATTATTTAAGGGTCTATTTTCTCTTTCACTGCTCTGATTCCTTTTTTTTTTTTTTCTTTTTTCTTATGTGACTAGACTATAACTTGGAGGAAACAAATCAAAGACGTCCTACTTCTAACCACATTCCGTCAAGACTCAGGCATGCCTTCTTTAGCTCTGGGTTTTGTAGATCACCCCTTTATCAGCCCTTTACATCTCTGATGAATTGTTCTTTTTTCAAGAATTATAGTAGTGCTCAAATGTGGGGCTTTCGTCCTTCAGACGATTTTGAAATAATTTGTACTTATATGTTTTCACAGAAACAGCAGACATTGGTTTGCATCCAGATACAGTTGAAGTGCAAAATTAATTTCTAATGGGAAAATTTATTTTCTTTTTCAGTGGAGGCTTGGGGATTTTAGCTGTGAAAAGCATTTAGCTTATCCATTTTATATGGAATGAACAGATGGATAGGAATAATATGATTTTCTAAAGAAAAAGCTGTTCTCTACGCTAAGCAACTTTGAGAGAGTGAAACGTTAAAGTTTAATGACTCAAAACAAGCAGCCATTTGCAGATATAGCAGACAACTTTGCTGGGCCCAGATTTGCACATCCCAAAGGGGAGAAGATGAGTTTTGGGTGTGTGGTGGCAAAACCTCTGATCTGCGTGAGACAGAGGGGTGAGCACCCACCACAGGAGGCCCTAGGTTTTGAGCCAGATAAAGGACAAGTCTGATAAAAAACAGATCATGCAAGGTGGGATAGCGTTTTTTGTTGTGCCAAGGTTCTCCCCTGCCCCTTCCCTGGGGAAGGTCACATCCACATGGGACATTCTCATTCACACAAAGGCATGAGGGAATTCATCCCTTCTGATGGGACATAACTCCCACAGCTACGCTGACATGAGAGGCAGTTGTCATGTCTTAGAATGGGCCAAAAACCATCAGAGCCCCCTGAACTGCCCCAGACCGATTTCTGAGGCTTTCACCAGACGGCTGCCCAAGAATCCACAGTGCTGCAACAGAATCACAATGTTACAAGGGCAGCATAAAATTCCCTCCTGCCCAGGAGAGGTACCTGGGCATTCCACCTACATCTAAATGTCTATTAATCCATTGATCTTTGTTTTTTGCTGGCTTACCCCACCCCCAATGGACAAAGACTGTGACCATCACTTCAACCAATGGATATCAATCAAGTCTCTTTGCTGGATCTGTAGGTGGTGATATCTTTACACTCTTGTCCTTTCTTTTCATTTCTTTCTTTTCCTTATACATTTTCTTGGGTCTTATTTTTATGCTTTTGAGATTCTGTATCACTATAGATAATAATAACAACCAAAATGGTTACATATCTGTTTTCTATCGCAATCCCATTGTTCTATAAATAAGCTTATAAACACCAATCATTCATTCTAATCTACCCCAAGGGTTCTATTAACAAGAACTTAAGTTCAGGGGAAGGTCATAACAGCAGCTTTATGTACATATATAAAGATTTCTACTAGCCCATTATTTTATCATTCACTGAAAGCTTAAGGCATTTTTTTTGAAGAATAGAGCAATTATATTTAAGACAAACTGCATCTGTCAATTAATCCACAGTCTTTTTTTGTCCCTAGAAGAACATATATTCAGAATCTCTTAGTGACATTTTCCTTTATTTGACGGAGATTGTATGTTAAACAAATTTTAAAAAATTGCAAATCTCCAAATTTGATTGCTAGGTGATTGAAGAAAAGAAGAATTAATTCTCAACATTTTAAAAATTATAAATCATAACATCTCTCCTTATCTGCTAATGGTAGTAATGACACATTTAAGACAAAAAGGGGAATCCATATCAGTCAAATGGAACAAATTTTACATACTAAACATTTCCTTCTTCTTTAGTCAAGAATTTTCATTAGTAGTATTAAATTTACATTGAATTTCATGTCTTGTCTTGCAGTAATACCTAAGATATCATGTGACAAATTTCCTCCTCACTGTTAACAGGACAGACAATTCTTGATATTACACGACTCAGTCAACTCTCAGGCACAAGCAGGGCAAACATTATGTAAATAATGCAGTTTACTCATCTAGAATCATGTGATGGCATTTGCTTGGAATTCGATTTCTTTTCTCTTTCTTGTAAACTCTGTAACATAATAATGGAAATAATACATTATTATGCACATACACCATCATATAGGTGCTTTGTAAAGATTATGTTGTAGGCATTTTTTTGTCCTTGCTAGGAATTTGTCCTGTTTTTCAAGATCTAGAATTATGACAACAAAAGAGAGGGTTCACAGATAACTTCTGTCCTTTAACTTGAATTGCTGAGGACTTTGTTTGGTTGTGAAGTACACACTGTAACTTGTGTGAAAATTACAATTTGCTTGCTAAAAAAATAAAGATTTGCGTTTGGGCTCCTACTGTGGCTATTAAGTATAATAGAATCTAAAATATGATATTATTTTCTGAAATTGGACTACAAACACCATGGAGCATAACTGAATCAAAACCACAAGTTAACTTGAACTTCTAGAGTAATACATTTTTTAGTGTCTTTAAGTATAAAATTACTTAATGATTTTGCTCTTCCACAGGAGTTCTAATGAAAGTATCTGCAAAATTTTTAAGATATTACTTATGTAGGCTTCTTTATTTAAAATCACCTACAATTTAATGGCTTTCATGACTCTCATATGGCAGTGCTGAAAATGACAGCTTTCTCTAAGGATAATGTTAATTCAATATGATAGCACTATCCAAAAGCAAACTAAGCTGACATAGTGATTATCAACTGAAAGATCAGAGGGTCAGCTTGTTGACAGTCTTGTTGCAGGAAACTGGAAAGGAATAAGGATGAAAATGCTCCAAATTTGCTATAATCATCAGTCTGAGGTGCAAAAAGGAATAAGAAGTGGCTGGGTATGGAGGCATCAGTAATTTGCACTGTCAGTGTGGAGCAGAGTTGTCAAGACAAAACTGGCACTAGCTACATCCAGAAATAGCCTTGGCCATTGCCTCCACAGAGCTGTAATTCTGGTGGCAGGCAGCATAACCCTAGGCAAGCCTGCCCCTTCTGCTCCTGGGGGGGAAGTTTTGATCGGTAGCCAGCCAGGACTGAGTCATCCAGGGAAATGTGAAGATTTCAATCTATTGCAAGATGTCAGTGTGTAGCTTGGGTTGATACTTCTGGACCTCAACAAACTTGTTTGCTGAAATGTTAAGGTTTACACAAGAACGTTAAGAATATTGTTGGGACTGGCCAGAAAAAAAATCCCAGAAAACAAATACATAATAGGTATTTAACAGAAAACTGTTGTTTAACTTTGATTCATTGATTAATTGTGTTATTATTATATGATATTTCATGTTATTTAATAGGTTAAACAAAAATGCAGTGGTATTTAATGTAATAATGTTATTCCACAGTTACAAATCAAACACAAGTTTATTGAGAAAAAAAAAATATGGGACTCCATCATCTTTCCAGTGTTTCTGTTTACAATATTTGTTCTTAAAGATAAAGCAAATGTTCTTACCAGGAAAGTAAAAAGAAATCCCTATACAGTTTTTTATCTTCAAAGTGATGCCACCGGCATCTTGACATTTTCCAAATATTATCAATGATTCTTGTGATCACAGCTCCATATATCACACAGAGCAGCAACCAGTAGTAAATAGTTTGGGAAGACCTTGATTTTTTTGTCAGTATGCTCACTTATACTATGTGGTAGACTATATCTGAGATTTCTAACTCACCATCAGTTGTGTTGAGTATACCCATATGGCACAGAGAAGCCTTGATGCATTCTTTAGATTAATAGATCAAAAGATTAATAAATAGCCCTGGAAGATAAAATTTGATTACTCCTTGAAAAACAGCTAAAAATTCCTGTAAATATAACTTTTATGAACATTTAGTTGATCTTCAAAGAAAACCTATTTACCAAGACAAAGATGCTTATTGTTTGTTTTTTTTTTTTGATTCACTGTGAATTAAAATTAAGCTCTAGGCACTAGTCTAGCTATAAGGAGGAAACAACAGAAAAACAAGTGGAAAATATTAAATGTTGATATTGGTGCAGGACATACTGATTAAAAAATTAAAGATATGTGTGTTAGAAAACAATATATAAATATATCATTTTTTATACAGGTGAATTTTATTTCTGCTTTTTAATGAAAATACTATTACTAATCAAAACAAGTGGGTTTTTTTTTTCTAGTACAGTAAGCTTGCATTCACATGAAAAGAAACAATTTATTTTTCTTTTTTTATTAGGTAGTGAAACCAGTTATCTCTCTATTTGGTGGAAAATCATGAGATCTAGGAGAATTTTAACTATCATAAAGCAGCATAAAGTAGAAGTTGAAAATAAAAATGGAGTCAACAAAAAAGTTTCTAGTTAGCAAGTACTGTGAAATTTTAAAATGCCTTACCAATGAGAGACAAAAAGTTTGAAATAGCCGAATAGGGAGAAAAAATATCATCTCATTCACTCTCTAATAGTAAGGAAGGAGTGAAAAAACGCCACAACTATTCAGGGCTAGATTTGATGGGGACAGTGAAATCTCCCTAAAAATGTTATGGACACAAATTTTTACTCTCATTCTATTATTTTTTGCACCTGTTACATCTTTTCCTATCCCTACAATCATGCATGTACATATGGTTTCTCTCTTCCTCTTTCATCCTAATCCTTCAGCAATTCCAAATAGAATATATTCAGGGACATCATAATTATTGTGCATGCAAATGCAGTAATGTTGTGATTATGTTGCTAGAGTGGTATCACTTTTTCTGAGCTGTGGACCAACTCTTGCACAAATTCAACTTGTAGCTTTCTAGCAAGCTTAGTGTCTACATGCCGTCCCAGGATTTCTTAGCTGTACCCTACAGTTACTGCACAAGACAGAATTTTTCTGAATTGTGAATTTTTACTCATTCAGGGTACAGTTTTTTACAGAAAAGGTTTTTAAGATGTTTAGACTTGTCATGAGGGTTCAATGTAGTCCAACACAGTGAGTGTTTAGGAGAATGAAGAGATGGTTGACAGCTTTCATTGCAACTGGAAAGAATTTCCCCTACCATGCTGCTTGGTTACATTAAATGCATTAGAGGGACACTGTTGGACACGAAATCAAAACGCATGACCCCAGAGTTTGTCAAAAGGCTGAAACTGCATTTATTAACAATTTGACCTCTTTATATATGAGGTCGCTAGAACTGAACTGATTGGTGTTAGAGGTAACACCCATTCAATCACATTGGCCAACACAGAAAGACATCAAATGGTCTTCACCTCCAAAAAGGAATGAAAAACAAGACAGGATTAGCAAAAACATCTCTCTGTTATTTACAGAAAATTCCATGAGAACTGAGATTTGGAAAGCAAAACATCTCAGGCTGAAAAACCAGGGATACAAGGGAGTATAAAAATAATCTTAGCTACATTCTGTGAGACATTGAAGCATTGTGGCCACCTAGTAGGTAGAACAGTTGATTTATGTCAGGGTTTGCTATCAGAAACAAATGTATTAGCATTAAAAACTTGGCTTTCAAATGCCAGGCACATCCCCAGGAAATAACTGAGAATTTGCAGGCAGAGAGAACTATAGTGATTTCATTGTGGAGAGAAAAAAGAAAAGCAGTTAATAACAAGAAAATAATCATAATTAAAGCTCAGAAATCATAATTTATTGCTGTTCTTAGGAGCTAGTAATAATAGTCACAGACAGCTGAGTATGACCTCAGAACTAAGATGAGTCCAGCAATATCAGAGAAAGAGATCACAGTGTATTTAGAGGAAGAGCATGAGAATGTCAGAGATTCTTTATATGCCTGCCAAACTGCTTATATTGGAAGGCTCTAGGAATGTCACATCTCACAGAACAGATGTGCTACAGGACTACATATATAATTTTGTTTTCCTTCTAAATCCAGGGAACTCTAAGTCTTTGTATAAATGTTCTTAGTCAGATAGAATCTCATGGATTTTAGTTGCTGCTTTATTCTGCTCGAGCCTTTTCACTCACGCTGTGCAATTTGCTGAATGCTCTTCAGCCTCTCAGGACTTGCAGACTACATTCTTTTGTAGCTCAGGTCATCAAGTAAAATGCCTTTTCACTATCCACCTTTTCAGTATTTGTCATGAACTTGTGCAATGAAAGCCTGTTCCAAAAAGATAACACACTTGCTTTCTTTAAATATATGGATGTCATAGGGTTAGCAGTTTTAGTAGATGTAGTTTTCTTCCAATAGATAAATTACTCAGTTTAAAAAAAATGTAAACTTATTTCTGATTTGAGTTTGGCTTGTTTTATCTTCCAACCATTGGTCCTTGGTCTGTCCTATTCTCTAAAGAGCTCTTTATCTGTTATGGAAGTGACTACAAGTTGTGATGAAGTCACCTTTCACACCTTCTTCTTCTTCTTCTTCTTCTTCTTCTTCTTCTTCTTCTTCTTCTTCTTCCTCTTCTTCTTCTTCTTCTTCTTCTTCTTCTTCTTCTTCTTCTTCTTCTTCGTCTTTGTCTTCATAAACTAAATCCACTGAGCACTCATGAATAGCAAAAGAAGTACTTCTAAAGCAGATATTCAAGATGGTATATTTCAAGTGATCATCTAAAACTGCTTCTTCTAATGGGAAATGTCAAACTGCCTTATCAGTCCTACTTATAATTTTACAGAGGGCAAAGTACAATTGACATCCTCTAGAAATCACTTTTTCATACATGATCACAAGTGAATTGGTTTAATACTGAAATTTAACACTGGGAATTTAATTTCCTGACTTTCATGTATTTAATTTCCGAGACAATTATGTCTGCTTATACACTAATTTTGTATATGCCTTTTCATTCTAGTACCAAAGAATAAATTTTATAGCAAAACCAAACCATGAATCCCAGAGTAGCAATACATATATATATATATATATAGTGTCTATTTGAATGGTTCCTAATAAAATGAGGGGGAGGAACACAATTTTTATCACAGACTCGGAGATACTGTGATACAGTGTTTTTATAATGGAAGTGACTGAATGCCTGAAGTGTATTCAAATAACTTACAGCAATAAAAATAAGGCATTTTGCAGACGTGGTTGCAATCACTGCATAAATAATAGTAGAGAAGGAATTGCATCATGTGGTCAGGTGAATGCTTTGCACTGTTTCTAGAGGTAAGTCAGAAATGTTTAGGGATCTTGATCCTATAACTCCAAACCTCCATTTCCTACCAGAGCACAGGATATGGATGTCAGCATCAGCACTAATTTGATCCCTTGTTCTGCAATTATTAATGGATATATTGCACTACTTTGATCTATAAAAGTAAATGTGCTCAAAGGTAATTATCATGTGTCAACATTACAACAAAAATCCCAGTATATTCTTCATCCATGTCATTAAGTCATCATTAAATAATGATTACTCCTGATCTCAAACTGAATGTTGTTTCCACATTATTTTGTTTTGTTTTGAACATTTTGTATTTGTGCCTATGCAAGAATCCAGGCCTTAATATTCCAGTTTATAATTATAAATCATGACTCTTGCACAGCTGCTAAGTCCAATACACACTTTTCAAGAAAATGAGACAAAAATTTTACAAAATGAAAACAGTATTTGTTACCGTTATGAGCCACAAAAGGAATGAGTTGATTGAATAGGACTTAGGAATGCTTAAAATTATACCTAGAGGCAGAGAGCAGGCCACCTACATACTGCAGCTAATTCACTTGGCTCAGCTTACATTTCTGCAATGCTCTGGGGAGAATATGTCTTTCAGAATGGTCTTGCAGTTGTTTAACTGGGACAGGCAGATTCCAATTGTCTTGCAATGGGAACTGATTACGGTATTATCTCAGTGGATATTGATATAGCTCAACCCCAGCCAGCAACTAAGCTTCACACAGCCACTTATTCACTCCCCCTCAGTGATAATGGGGGAAGGAACTGGAAAGGTAAAAATGAGAAAATTTACAGCTTGAGATAAACATGGCTTAAGAGGTAAAGCAAAAGTCACACACACGCAGCCAAAGCAAAACAAGGAATTCATATAACATTTACCCTGGGCAGGCAGGTGTTCAGCCACCCCAGGACAGCACGGATCCTCCATGCCTAAGGTTTATTTGGGAAGACAAATACTGTCATTTTAAAATCCCCCTCTTCCTTTTTCTTCCCCCAGCTTTATATACTAAGTATGACACCATATGGTATAGAATATCCCTTGGGTCAGCTGGGGTCAGCTGTGTCCCCTCCTAACTCCTTATGCACCCCCAGCCTCCTCACTGGTGGGGAGGGGTGAGAAGCAGAAATGGTCTTTAGTCTGTGTAAGCACTGCTCAGCAGTAACTGAACCATCAGTGCATTATCAACATTAGCCTCATCCTAAAACCAAAACAGAAGACTGTGTCTGCTACTAAAAACAAAATTGACCATATCTGAGCAGGACAGGTCCTTATGATTCTCATTTGCATAAAGTTTTTATGCAATCCTATTAAATCTTAAATAAGTTCTTTTCATCTGACTGTAAATTAGCAAGCATAGGTTAAAGTTCACAGTTGTAAAGGTTATAGTTTCTTATTCAAAAGCCCAAAACTAATACAGACCTAGTTTGACATTATGTCTAAAGTCAGAGTTTCCATTTGAAACTGCATGACCTGTAAAGTGATCTTGCAAGGAAAAGTCAGACTTCATGACGAGGGGGCACTCCCTTATTTGTGGCTTTAGGGTTTCAATCATATTTTGTTTCAAAGTGCAATGAGAAAGGAATGTGTAACCCCCTCATGACCCTTCATGCCACATCAGAATTCAGAATAGGAATCAGTAAATACACATTATCAGGTAGGTGCTTCAAATCTGCTGTTCTGGACAATGGTGTCCCTCAATTTTCTGCAGTACTCCAGCCCTTTTCGCCATAGAACGCTTCCTAGGGAATTGTACGGAACGTTGCTCTTCACTGACGAATTCTCCATGTAAAAAGGGCAATTATCCTAAGAGAATTATCCTGCCCAGTATCTTTCAATTATATTTAGTAAATAAATCAGTCAATTTTTTCTGGTCTTTGCTGTTTGCTTTTCTTTTTCTTTGGCTGCTCATATTAGCTCCCGTGGAACAGGGCTTTTTGTAATACCCACTTAGCTGATTTAAAATACAGTGCAGTTTTACTTCATTGCATTTTGTTCTGGTTTGCAGCTGTAGTGAAACCTGTATTTCTTAAAAGGGCTTCAGAAGAAATCTTCCTTAAACTGTCTGGCTTATGGATTTCTTTTTACTGTCATCAATGCAGGAGGCAGCAGGTTATTAGGTTTTGCTCTGGCTTTTGCCCTCTGATTGATATGATTGTGTTGAGCTTAAAATTCCATCCTGTCATGCCTTGTAATACTTGTTGCTGCCAGACAGCTCCTTGTGTAAAGTCTAGATAAGACATATTTCAGTTTCATTTTTTTTATCACTGAAAGTATTAATTTAAAGGAAAAAAAATGTGATTTGGAGTAAAACTCTGAAGGTGAAATCCTACTGAGATCAATATGAATCCCAATTTCAATGACACCTAAGAATTTTACTCTTGTAATTGATATGTTAAGTGATATTTCAAGATATTTCCCCTATTCATGTTCAGCTTAATTATTCTTCTTAATTTGTATTCATTTGGTTTTAAATCTTTTTTGCTACATAGCTGTAAAATTATTTACTGTGAAGTCTGTTTATACATGATTGCTTACACGTAATTTATATAACTAAACCTCTATTCCAGGCATATATCAGTGACTGGAGCTTCTTGTTGAAGTGCAGTGGGTGTTCCACCTCATTTATGGGTTCATTTATGTCAATTATGATTTGTACTTTGGTAAACTTTCCTTTAATTAGTGTATACAGGACTAAAAAAAAAAGTGTTCTTTATTTAAAGGAAAAAACAAATGAAATTTCATAGTCACTAGCATAAGCACTTTCCTGAATCAGAGAATGAAGGTAGCACCTAAATTCCAAATCTCTTGACAGTTATTTGCAGACTAGGTGGAAGAATCTGTTCATCTCATCAGGTAGTTCTTAGGTGCAGAAAGGGGGTTTTGTGGAAAAGACATTAAAAATATATCCTACATCATATCTACTTTCTCTTTCTTCATCAAAGAAATGTTGGTCTCCCTAAAGGTAAAATAGTTGAAGGATGCTTGGAGAAATAATTGAGTTGCTAAAAATCCTTCATTAGTGGAAGGGCTGTAACTCTTGTTCTACTTCTAAAGGTCAGAGCAAGTGCCAAGAGCTCTAAACCCTCTCATTTTAAAAGAAAAATCTTCCAGATTACACAATGAAAAGTCCTAGAATATAATGATGAGAAAAGTCCAGATGCACTAATGGCATCACTTTTGGAATTGCTCATAGGCATATCTAGAAGACACATATAACTAAAAGCTTTTAAAACTTTCAGTCTCCAAGATCTTTGGAAGAAGGAAGAAGACAGCATGGCATCTCAGATGGTGACACTGCTTCTTCACATTCCTGTTGTTATGACTTGTGATTGCCTCTTAAAATTCTCAGTACTAGTTTTGTGTAGAAATCATTTCCAAGAGATTTTCAAAAGCATACAATAAAACATTTACTTCACTTTCTACTGCTAACAACCTCACGGCATTGAATTGCATATTCCATTTGAAAACAAAAGCAAAAACAAACAAACAAAAAACCAGCAAAATAAAACATAAACCCCTTTGCTTTCTGCATTTGCTCCAACTGAAATGAATTTTAGAATGTAGGCCGTATGCAGCTGAATATTGCCATTCAGAGTCTGAAGTAATCTCTCCCAATGGAGAGCAAATTATTCTAGCTAGGCTGTGAAAAAAATGATGAAAAAATGAAAACCTGATCAGATCAGGTTTTAAAAATATTATGTGCATATAAAATTAAATAGATATATATATATGTACATATAAGGGCAGAACATGATAGTTTTGGAAAGCCAAGATGCATTAAGGAGCCTCTGCTGAATAATTTATAATTCCAAGACATAAAAGACAGATTCAGTCACAGAAATTGGGAAAAAGCTAACCACAGTGAAGTGATGTAACATTATATGAAGCCACAGTGCAAACCCATGGGTTGTTGACTAGATTTCAGAACTTTTCCCCTCCAGTGAGATTACCAACAGCATGAACACACAGATTATGCCATTTCAATATCCACAGATTTTTCAGAGTTCTTTTTTATATACAGTGAGGTTTTTTAGTCATTGAATTAGGTTATACAAATGAAATATAAGACCTTCCAGACCTCTGCCTCTTAGCAGATTTTAGTGTTACTGTGACTAAGCCTGCTTTTCTCTCCCTTTAAAACTGAATGGTCAAACATAAACAAGAAAAGGAGAAAGGAAAAGATTTTTAAGCTGCATAATTTGGTGATGCCAGGCTCATTATAAAAGAAGGATTTCTTGGAGGAATGAAGAACATAAATTGGAAAGATCCATTATGCAACTGTCTGGACCCCGAGAGGAAATGGTGTCAAAAAATAATTCTAAAATAAGCTACACAGCAATTTTTTTTTTTACTTATTTCAGTTTGCCATATTAATTTTTATAGTTTAAGTCTGCTGAAGGGCATTCTGCAAGGGAGATAATTATGATTTTAATGTGTTAACGAACACTTTTATTGTTTTGATCTTTTTGAATAGATAGTCATAAATAAAAAATTACTTCCCTCTTCTCTGCTCCTGTAAGAATATTTTTTAGGCAAAGATAAGATAATTTGTTGTTTTAATAGAATTTCTTTGGGGTTATTATCATGTATCTCATGGTAATGAGCTCATGGTCTGTTAATAGAGTTGGACAGTCTCAGCCAAACAGTTGCTTAAGGGTGTGCCTGAAGCAAAGGATATTGTAGTGTTTGAAACACCAGCAAGAGACTGCAAAGTCTCTATCAGCTCTTTTTCCTTTTTTATTCAACAACATATAATGCATCATACCTACAAAATATTTACTGTACTCTCTTATAAAATTAATGGCAACGAAAGGGATTTGAACCTTCCTTAATTCTCACCTCCTCCTCCTCCCTTCCATACTGTCAACACCATCTTCATTCTTCACAGTGGAAATGTGCACTAAGCCCTGTCTGCCATTGGAATTGCCCTGCACTGGCTTAGTTTGCAGTAGTGAGTTTGGCACCTATGAGATACTGTGCTTGCTGAAATGAACTGGGATAATTCTTTATTACTTAGGGAAATCTATTCCTCTACTGTGGAATCCCTGGACCCTGGGGTTTTACTGTATCTCATACACATCCTGTGCCTGTGCACATCACCTGGTCATGTCTTTGTTCTGGATTTCCCTCTGGCACCTGGAAATAAACATTGCTGGAACTGATCTCATGTAAAGGCCCTTCTGCCTGTCCTTGCTGAGCTAGCCTCATAACGTGTGTGGATGTGCGAGCTTGACTGCTTTGCCTGAATTTCCCCCAAGCAGCCTTTCCACTGAAGAGGCTTATTGGGATCAGAAGGCTGCAGCTCCGCTCCTGAGAGTCACATTGCTACACTCTACCAGAGCTTATTTTGTAATGTGAAGGAAAGTATTCAGATTTACATTAATGCTGTATCAGTCCTTAACTGGTCTGCCATGCCAGGGCAAGTGGAGAGAGGGAGATTTTTGCATAGTGTCTCCCTGTTTTACCTAACAGTCTGTTATGAAGACATAATGGCTTGGAAATATCAGAGTATTCTTTCCATTTAAAGTGGGTTGTGAAGGAAATGTCTGAATTATAAGTGTAAAAGAACTCTTACATTTGTTGCTGTGCAGAGAGCGTTGAGAATCATGATCCAGTTTACCATGCTTGGGCTTTTGTTGCACTGTAGTTTTGTTTACTTTCCTATCACTACAACCACCACAACAAAGTATGACTCCCTGTTTTTTGGGTTTTTTGGGGAGGTTATGAAAAGCTACATATTTGTCTGTAGCAAAGATATCAGTTTAAAAAATACAATACTATGATTTTTTTTGTTGGAATGGTAGTAATCCAGTGACAGAAAACTGAACGTACAAATATGCAGCTGTGTGAAATACCTGCTTTGTGTTATTTTCGTCAGTAAAAAAGAAACCCAGCATTGTTTAAAAATCACAGAAATCAAAGGTGTTTTCTCCAGAAAATGGACATCCATAGCAGATAGTGACCAAAACAAACAAACAAAAAAAAACCAAAAAAAAGAAAAAAAAACCACCAAAAAACAACTGTACTAGATTTTTAGAACTGAGATGAAATTTGAGAAAACAAACAGCTGAAAATGTGAGTAAAGTTCCTTGCAATATTTTGAGAGGCAGAATGCCTATATCTGATACAGAAAAGAAAGTTGTGTCCAAGGTTGAAGTGTAACTAATTTGTTTTACATCAGCCTTTGCTGTTCATTCATTGCTGTTAACAGGCGTCTACAATGGTATTTTTTCTTGGCCAGTCTTTAATAGTAAACTAATTGGGTTTAAAAGCACAGAGGAAAGAATTTTTCTAATCAGGGCAGAATTCTACTTTGCAGTGAAGGTAGTAAAAGTAATCCATTTACACTACAGCTTGCCTGTACGATTAACCATCAATTACTCTTACAGTACCATACATGACTCTTTAACAGTCACTTTTGTTAATAAGATATGCATTCAGAGTTAACAAAAATAAAAAAAAAAATTGCCAAACTACATCAGGGACATTGGGGGAAATTAATTGCAGCAACAAGTAATCAAGATCAGATTACATATATACATATATAAAAACACATATATAAAAATATATTTTAATAAATATATATATGTATCTATACATAAAAGTTTTTAAGGACAAAAGAACTTTTTCCATTCTCAGTAAAACATACTCAACTTCTTCAACAGGATCTGGTACTGGATATCTACAGGTGACTGCTGTAGCAATCAAGTAGTAATTTTCTTGCCCACTATGAGCTGTCTCCATTAAAGCCTTGTTGACAGGCTTTGTTAGCCAAAAATTTATTTTATTCTTTATTGCAAAATGGCACAAAAAACGTGGTGGGCTCTGCCCTCCCATCATATGAAAACTCAGAACACTAGGTGCAGTTGAATGATATCAAAGAAGAAAGGTGTTCAACTCCTCTAAGGCAAAGAATAGAACTGAACATTGAGGAGAGCTCTGAATGGAGCTGGTGAATGAACAGAACAAAAAAGCTGTTCTTTTAACAGAAAGTGGTGATTGCTGCAACATTTTACAAAGTCATGATTTGAGATTGTGTAGCAGAGCATGGCTGTGCAAGAAAGCAGACACATAGAAAAGGCTATCCCATAGCCTTTTCTAAAAGTAGCAATGTCAAATCTTCAAGCAGAATGCCTGGGACATTTTATGTGGAAAATACAAGATGTCTGTAAGCTTTGTGAATTCAATAGATGAATTTAAAAAATAACCATTTTGAGTTTAAGTGATGGATAAATAACTTTTACATACAGGGTTTTGAGAATCAAGAATTTCACCGAAGATAACAAACAAAAAATCATTTTCACACTATTTAATCAGAGGCTGCAGTATGTGTCCTGAAAGCTTTTAGTTGGCAGGGGGTTTGTGAAACCAGTCTGCTGTTTTTAAGAAGTAAGGTTCAGTGTCTGAAAGAAAAGCCTTTCCAGATTTTAACAATTGCCACATTTTTGTTCCTGCTCATGAAAGAAATACTCAAGGATTCTGTAACATAAGACAAATATTCTTTTTAACTGTTAACTGCTATCATAGATTGAATTTGTCGATACAGATACTACTTTAGGTTAGCAATGAAAACAGCTTGTGAGGTAAATTAGGGGAGCTCAATAAATATACTTCTTTAATAGTCTTCTGAATGTCTTAAAGTCTTAAAGGAGAAGACAATCTGACTGTTGATGGTCTATGACTTCTGGTCGAATTTTAGACCAAGTTCAGATTATCTTTCTTTTTCAAGGTTATATTGAGAAATTTCTGTGTCTAAAGTCATCACTATTATGGTGATTTTCTATTTGTTGAGAATTTCTGTGGAATGAACTTTCTATATACTTTTTATATCATTGTAATAACCTTGGTAACAACAATATAGGTTATGTAATTTTTAGTCCAGCTGTTAAAACACCTTTTATTTAAGAGTGAATAGGAATAAAAATTTGCCTAGAAATATTCTGTAGAGGATTATTCTATAGTATTATGCTTTTCAGAAGTGTCTAAATCCATTTTTAACTAAAAATTAGATAAGAATATTTAAGCATGAGAATCTTGACCTGGTCCAAAAAAGGAACATCAAAGAACTCAGGAAAATATTTATACTTCAAGGGTTTCCTTTACTGAATAACATACTTTTTCAAAAGTAAATGTAAAAAGTGATAATAATGAAGAGAATG
Organism: Donacobius atricapilla; assembly: GCA_013397315.1. Taxonomy (NCBI): domain Eukaryota; kingdom Metazoa; phylum Chordata; class Aves; order Passeriformes; family Mimidae; genus Donacobius; species Donacobius atricapilla. The sequence goes on along the minus strand of WBMY01006243.1, from coordinate 174,599 downwards.
CTTTTTCTCTTGCATGGCAGAAATATGTTTGAAGTTCAATAATAAGTTTAGTAATAAGCACATTCATTTGGTTGATTTTACAGCTGGAAGACCAGAACATTTTTAAGGTCTGAGCACCTTTTATCTCAACCATCAAAAATTTTAAATTGTTCCATCAGTGCTCCAGATATGCCTATGCCAAGATGGGATGTAAAATAGTAGCAAGTCCCAGATTAAAATGCATTGTCTGAAAGTGGAATGGTTGCAAATGTTAAAAACAATATGAAATTGAATCCTCATCTGTATGACCCGTTGCCATTAAAAAGCCATCAAAGGAGTATATTTGTTCCACAGATGATTGCTCCTTCTGAGAAATTAATAGTCTAAGGTACAGTGCTTGCTTTTATTTAGCAATATATTTTCCCCTAAGAACTGAAAAACTGTTATGATCTTCCCACTGCCTTTAACTGTGAGAGCGTTTGTAAAATTTTTCAAGCATAAAGATGAATAGAAGTACTTGAATCAAGACACATTATATTGATTCTAAATATCCCTTCTTTCAGCATGCCGGTTGCAATAAATAAAATAAGATCTGTATATTCCTCACTGAACAGCTCAGAAAAGTTGAAGGTGGGAAATATATTACAGAACCCTCCAGTCTTTGAGAACCTTTTCCCCATCTGCAATGATCAACCATAGTTTATCAAGAGTGGCCTTGCAATTACATCAGCCAGCACCTATAGGACTTCTGGATGATTCCCATCAGGGCCCATGGATTATATGAGTGTCCCATTTGCCTAAGTCCTTCCTGAATTGAACCTTTTCCATAAGGATATGTCTTCCTTTCAGCCTCTCCCCCTGGTCTCTGGGGCCTCATTTTGTTGGTCGTTCTGGTTAGGCTGCCTACAGGGAACACCCACTATAATGTCACTATAATTTACAGGTATTCTTTGTAATTCTAATGTGTAAGTTAGGAAATTTTGTAACTACATGTCCTCCTAAAATAAATCAAATACTATTCAGGGGTTTTGTTTTGGTTTTTTTTTTGATGCTCAGTTTTTTTTCATGTGTTCCAAGGAGAATGATTGATATACTTGGCTTAGTAGAAAAATACAGTGATAAAATTTGAGGTCAAATTCATGTATTTTCCCATTATTATTTAGATTGCCTTTTTACTATGAGAAAGAAAGATTCTTTCTTACTTAGATTATTATCTAAGCTTTAATAAATATTGGTGGGCTCAGTGGATAGGTTTCTTCATAGGGACATATACAGTAAACACAATGTCTCTGATTTTATTCATATCTTTTAAAAGAAATCAAATAAATGAGGATACATTTAGATGTCTGGTATGAATATCAGGTCTGACTTGAAATCTCATCTGAAAGCTACTGAATTTCTTTGCAGGGTAATCTCCAGGCCTCTTGATTTTCTCCTTAAATGTATGTCCCTCACTGTTGTATTAGTATAAAATGATGTTTCTCTGCTGGACCTATTTCCAGACTACTGCTGTTCAATCTCCAATTCTTCTGTTTTTCATCAGTGTTGAATTACAGTTGGGTTTGCAAATCTAGCTTCTGAAAAAACACCTGTCCCTTTCAAATGAAATAGCTTAGGCTGCTCATATTCAGTCTTTAGTGTATTCTTTGACAGAGATTTTTATGGTTTTTGTTTGATTGCAGTGGTGGCAATGTAAATAGATCTTGTGGCAGGGGTCAAGGAGGGAGCACAGGAAAATAGAAGGTAATTACTGTTTATTTGGATGTAGGCATCGGATAAAGTAAGGCTGTCAATCTAAAAGAGATGCACTAGAGCCAAAGGCCTGTACATCAGTAGTTCTCTGTGATTAGGGATTATTCCTGATGCCTCTTTCACAGGTGTAGCAATGCATATCACCCCACTCCTGTAGGGTGGACATAATCTACTTCTAGGAACTCCTAAACCTAACTGATAAAGACAAATAAATTAAGCTAAAAGTATGTTTTGTCCTACTTGATTTTGGCATTTATTGCTATTCTGTCAGAGCTTATGAACACACTATGTCCAGATCCACACGGACTTTTAAAAGACATTGGATGGCTTTATAACAGCTATATACTCTCTCTCACGATCTCTCCCTATAAAGTCACAATAACTACAATTTTTACTTTCTCTGTCATTAGGACCTTGTAGAAATCTTTGTAGTAACATTACTAAAAGTCAGATGTATGGAAGAAATACAGTTTATTTTTTTTTTTTTAATACATCATGCTTCTCCTTTCCTCCAAGTCTGTCTCTGTCTTTTCAGAAACAGCACTGAGTCTGCTACATCTGCAGGACATTTCCTCATTCCCACCCACGGGATCACTTCATATACTATTTCCCTATGCAATATTTATGTTTATATCAATAGGGGTCCTGCAGATGGACAATGAGAGCAGAATAATCAAGAGGCCTTTAATGAAGATCACAGTAAAAAATGCAATTACCTACTGAGTTAATTAAAATTTTCCACCTGCACTCTCAAGGGTATTTTTGTAGTGAAAAAAATGTCAACACTTTAGATGTATAGTTTTTTAATGTCAAGAAGTTTCAAAACTGGATGTCCTGCATGGAGTTAATATTATATACCACATGCTATTTAGCTTTGGGTCAAGAGCAGTTCAGAGTCCTGAAGGAAGGTAAATTAATATCATACATGTCCCAGGCTCTCCATACATCATAAATTGAAATAAAATGAGGAGGATCTCCAACAGATGATTCAGGCCTGTCCTAGTTAGAAAGATAGGTGTTTGCTAAGGAAAGCAGGAGCCTCCCTTGGAATGGAGAATGTAAACTCCCTCTCTGTGAATTACTATAATTTTGAAATTAAGGAGCTCTCAGGTAAAGATATGGGAATAGGAATAACAGTTCTTTACTAGGAAAATTAAAATAAAAATGCTATAGTACAAAAAAAACCCAAAAAAACCAAAACAACAAAAAACAAACCACTGACAGAGTCAGAATACAACTTGACACCCTGTTGGTCAGGGTGTTGGTAGCAGTCTAATTAAATCTTCTGTGGAAGCTATGATCCTGTAGAATGGTGTAATTTTCTTCTGAAGGTCCAGTGGTGGTATAGATAGGTCCTGTCTTTCTCTGGGAATCTGGTGGAAGCGGGCTGTCTCTGGTGTTCTAAATCTNCTGGAGCAGTGCCTGACACGCTGCCTCGGTGCCAGAGCTAGCCCGGCGAGCAGAGAGACACTCTCTGAAGGCACCGCGACATCAGATTATATCTAGGTAGGAATGCTTGGCTTTTCCACCTAGGCGGAGCATTTCACAATGGGATGATGTAATTTTATCGGCCATGCAGTGAGCCTTAACAAAAGATAACCCCTTGGAGGGAGGATGGGTTGTGGAAGAGATAAAGAACACTGCTCCACCTGGTTTTAACAGCTGGCCTATTTACAGAAGATCCCCCCAGAGTTATGAGGAATGGGTCATGGCAGAGACGAGAACACTGGTTTTAACACCTGGTAATAGAATACATACTTTTGGTTAAATCTTGCATTACAACCTAAGACAAGGTTTCAGAACTTTGTAGATCTCCATTGATGTAAAGTAAACCTTAACTTGTTAAACTCAACCTTTGAATATGTTTCAAAATAACACTGAGGAACCACTGTGAATCACAATTATTTTCCAGTGTGGGGGTAAATTTACTGTCCCATGGAAGTTGAAGGGACTGTATGGGATATTTATGGCATAGTTTGATTGTTTTGATTGTATTTTTCCCAATGAAGAGAAGGATAAAATATAGTGAAAAACATAATGGTTATTACTGAATTACTTAAAATTAATATGTAATGACACTGGGTAAAACAGTATGCATTGATCTCTTTCTTGGTGAGATGTTAATGCATTACATAAAACGCGAAATTTCAGAAGTAACAAAAGAAAAATAAAGATTAAATTATACTCTATAGAATCAGATATATTTTTCTGAAAAAAATTCTTCTTCTTTTCCACTTTTAAATTTGGAAACTTGTCAAAATCATAATTTTTTTACCAGAGAAGTATTTATAGTGGTAAATATGTTAATTACACATTTTCTAATTATCTCTATTTGTTTCCACCTCATTAGCTGCCAGCAGACTATTTTGCTGCTCAAGGGGAAAGAGAACCTTGACCAAATGAAATGAAGGCTGGAGCAATTCCATAATTGAATGTTTGTGCTCACATATAAATCTATTTGTTCTGGCTTGATTTTCTTGCTTTCCTTTAAAGTATCTCAGATGAACAAAAATATCTTCCTGTTTAATTAATGGCAGTCAAAATTGAGCTTTATTTAAATTCTAAAACAAATCCTTGGCATTAGTTTCAGGCTGCAGAAATACATTTTAATTTACTGAGCTGAATGGAAAACTCATATAATTCTAGTCCTGTGGAATTTACTGCATGCAGTCTGAGCTCCTAGATCCATCTTGAAAACAGAATGTTATTGTATGGGTTACTATGAATCTATTATAAGAATTCCAGTTGATAAAGTGAGGCATTTCAGACTTCTTTCTAGACTTTAGTAATCTGAACAAGAAGAAATATGGTTCAAATTCTATTCTTAAACATATTTCTAATTTTAAAAATCCATTTGCAATTAACAGATGAATTTGGGATAAAACAAGACCCACTCAAAGACATGCTGACTATACTTAGCAGAAACTGAAGGAGACGGGAGAAGGTTCTTGAACTGTATAAAGTTCAAGTTTGGATACAGCTGCTGTGCTGTAAGAGTAGATGAGACAGTAAAGGTGCAGTAAATATGGCAAAAAGTAACCTGTAAGAATAGAGAAACTAAGAGGGTTATTAATTTCAGCTGATAGGAGAAAGGTTCTGAAAAATCTAACTAGTGTAACTGAAAGGCATTTCTTTGAATCCATAAAAAGTATTGAGTCTAAAATATTTATTTCCTAATTCTGCATGAACTGATGTGAAAAACTAGGTTAAAGTTTTTGTAAGTTGAGGAATCAGGAGTAATAATATCAGAAATATAAAAAAAATACCTGGAGAGTAAGACAGATACAGACCTATTAGGGGAAAAAAATGAGCAGGGGAATAATTACAGTGATGAAGTTAATGGAAGCTGAAATAAAATCTAATATGGCTTATTGCAAAATAATTTTACTTCTTTGACAATATAATTGATTGTTCTTTGATAAGCAAGAAAAGTTATTTTCACTGAGACAGGAAAATACTTATAATCTATAATAGTCACAGAAAAAATTTAAATTGCCAGATTTATGTGTACTCTCACCTTTTTCTTTTCAAGATGGTAAATTAAAATAAGATCAGGAAGTGCTATTAAGGTGCTTAGAGCAAGGAAGGACTCATCATAAAAAAGCAGCAGATGAGAAAAATTTGGTTTCCTCTGTATGACAGAACAGAAGTTGAAAACATCTATGATTTCTCTCTATAAATGCATATGAAAGCTAAATTCCAGGAAGGAAGAAAAGATATTTAAATTAGTAGATAATGTCATCATAAGAAAATGTAGATATGAACCATATTGCAATTATTTAAGACAAAGATTAAGAGACACAAAGCTAACCTGGTGTAGTGGAAAGTGTCCCTGTCCATGGCACACAATTTAAATCTCAGTGATCTGTAATGCCATTCCCAGCACAAACCATTCTATGATTCTATGGCAAAGGTAAAACTTTCATGAAAAAACTTCACCAAAAGTGAGATTTGCAGTACCTGTGAAGGTGTCAAATTCTTTTCAGTTTCTATCCTTGTTGTGGTTTTATTTATTTTTAACTAAAACTTCATCTTTAAGTCAATAGTTTGTTTCCAAACAATTTTCTTTGGCTTTTAGGTACTTCTTTCAAACTTTGATTGTCAAACTAGTCTAGACAGCATTGCTATCCAGCCACTTAAAATAACCCTCTTACTATTAATGTTTGAAATTTTGGTCCTTTATTTTCCTCTTTATATGTTTTTAATGATAATTTCAATTTTAAAAATCCAACCCAAAACCTAAGGTACAAAATTTTTGATAATTTTTCTTCATGAATTTGTGCATAGTTATAGTTCTATAAACCACAAAACTTGGCATTCTTGCTCATGTTTAGCTGTAGTAGTACAGGCTTCTGTTTAACTTCTGTTCTGCTGAACATAGCTTAGCATGCCCTTATGACCCCATTATGTTTTCTTCCTTAAGTGATTGATACCTGTTACATGCTGTGCAGTTATGTAGTTGAAGAAAAGAACAACCATACATTTTAATCCTGAGTGATATTTCTAAAAATTTATTTACTTAGCTTTAACAATATTAAGCGCATTAAAAGGTCAGATGCTTCCACTTCAGTAAGGCTATGTTAGTTTTGATGGTTTACAACCTGGACCAATGTGAATATCTTATTATTTTTCCTAAAATCATGTTTTTGTTTCAAGCTACTGAGCAGAAAGTCAAATCTACTGCTCTTTAAACTGTTTTCCAAATATTTAGAAATTAAAAACAAATTATAATAGAGAGATAACTTTAATAGTCATGCACACCACACCTTGTATGTGTTTTTTTTAAATGAAGGAGATAATAAAACTTCAGTCACAGAATCACAAAAGATTGAGGTTCAAAGGGACCTTTAGAAGTCACTTTATCCAATCTCCCTGCTCAAGCAAAGAGGCCTACAGATGATTACCCAGGACCATGTCCAGGTTTGGATATCTTCAAGGATGGAAAATACACAACTGTTGTGGGTAACCTATGCCAGTGTTAAGTCACCCTCATGTTAAGAAACTTCTGGATGTTTAGAGGAAGCCCCCTGCATTTCAGTATCTGCCTACTGCCTGTTGTCCTCACACTGGGCACCAGTTAAAGGAATCAGGCTCCTTCTTCTGTATTTCCTCCTTTCAGGGACTTATAAACACTAATAGGACCTCCCCCAAGCCTTCTCTTCTCCATGCAGAAACAACCTTTCCTACTCTCTCAGCCTTTCCTCAGGACGTAGATGCTCCTGTCCTGTCATCATTCTAGTGGCACTTTGTTGGACTCCAGTGCTAAATAGAAAGGAAGGATCACCTGTCTCGACCTGCTGAAAATGCTTTGTCTAATACATGCCAAGAGATCATTAGCCTTTTTTTGGCTCAAGGGTACATTGCTGGCTCATGTTCAGCTTGGTGTCCAGGTGCAGGAGTTCACATTTCCCTTTGCTGATCTGGACGAGGTTCTTCTCAGATCATTTCTTCAAGGACCCTCTGGATGGCAGCAAGGTCCTCTGCTATATCAGTCACTTCTGCCAGTTTTGTGCCATCTACAAACTAAGGATGAACTCTGCACTCCAATCTGTTTTGAAGGTGTGTACCCAATATTGATTCCTGGAGTACATTGCTAGCTACTGACCTCCAGCAAGACTTTATATCTCTGATCAACAACCTCTGAGCCAATCATTCAGGCAGTTTTTAATCCACTGAACTGCTTTCTCATTCAGCCCATAGTTCATCAACTTCTCTAGGAAGATCTTAAGGGAAACTTAGGGGAAACTTCAGTCAAATGGAAGTATGTTGGCTAAGCTTGATTAAACAAGGTTATGATTTGGTACATTTGCAGATTGTTGTATGAATGAACATGACCTACAAAATTTCCATTTCTCTATATTTTAAGTATGTCTTTTAATTGAAGAATGTTTTTAAAAAATTTCAGCTAGTTTGAATTATCATTGCATAAAACGTGGAAATATATTCACCTGGGACTACACAGCACATGTTGAATCTTATCTTAGTCACATGGATGCAGTCAAGGAAGTTGGGAATTAATCCCCTAGGCATGTTAATGTGCTTTTTTGACAACTGTTATTAACTCTAACAAGGTATTTAAATTGCAGATATTTTTCTGACTGAATATTCAAAAGGTGCTTGACAGCCAATCACCAGTGTCCCAGACGTGTTTTCCTGTTGCAAGTGTATCCTGTGACTTTAGCTTTTAGCTTAGATAATTTTTTCTACCTTTGGAGCCTTGGTGTCACAGATCACAAAATGACAGAATTGTTAGGGTTGGAAGGGACCTCTGGAATACCATCTAGAAAGGGTTACACTGGAAAGTGTCCAGGTGAGTTTTGAATATCTCCAGCGAAGGAGGTTCCAGGACCTCCCTGTGCAGTTTTTCCAGAGAAAACTTCCTCCTCATAGTCAGATGGCCCATAGCAAATGCCCACAAGTGTCACCCATATTATCCAATGCCTTACTTCTTATCCATAAGTTCTCAATTAATTTGTCTGCCCCTGGGCAGAGCTGGAGACATTCCAGATGCTCCCTTACATAAAGAGCTAATCCATCACCTTGCCTCTCTTACCTGTTCTTCCTAAAAAGGGCAGACTCATCCATGACATCATTCCAGTCATGAGAGCTATCACACCATATCTCTGTAATTGCAATGAGATTTAACATAAATTTTTAATTCTTCTAGTTTATTCTGCCTACTGTGTACATCTGTGTACTCTTTACAGTAACCATTTATTTTCCTCATCCTAAATTCAGAATTTGTATCAGGGAAAACCTTGTCACTTATTACTTTTTTAATAGACTTGTGTTGAATACCTCAGGTCTCAGCATAGAATTCTTTGGAACTCTGTTGGTAGCATATGTTGACAATTTGCACACTAAACATAAATATATTTTCTTCTTTTCTTACTTCTTGATTTAATCCAAAAAATAACATTCCTAGGCTTTAAGCATCCTTAATTGGAAAGCTTATTATAAGTTGTTTTTAAAAATAGTCTTGAATCTATCTTTACCTCCCTAAGTGACTGTTCATTTAAAGACTGCTACTTTGTTGGTGAGAAATAGAATCCTATATAGACAGTTCCCGACTCAATAATATATCTGCATGACTATTTTTTTATTCTTATTTGTTTCTATTTTACATGTATTTTCATCTAATAGGCTTGATACTGAACTCTTAACCCCAAGTTAATGGCTACTTGAATTCTTCCTGAATCTATTTTTGATGGCTGATAACACTTATGTAATTTTTAATTTTTCCAGTAGTAACTAATTTTAGGAATAGTTGTGCAATAGTCTATATTAGAATTTGTAGTTTGAAAAATTTCAGATTTACACTTCTTTGGAATTTGTTTATGAACTGTAGCTGGCTTTTTTCTTTGTTTTGCCTTTGGAAGGGGTTGAGGGGGTCTCAACTGTTTGCCTTTGTGTAATCCTTCCTACTTAAGCAGACTCTGACACTTGAAAAAAATTCCAGTCTTTTGAATCTTGCTCAACAGTATCCTGCTTTTTCTTCTCATAGGAACTGAATCTGTCAGGTCTGTGCTAAATTTGCTAGGTCACCCTTTTCAGGAACTTAAGCACATAAATCACGTAAGTGGGAACAAATGTCCGGTAGTTGTGTGTGCGTGTCTATAATTAGAGACAAGATAATGAGTTTGCAGCCTGAGATGTCCCTTGATAATTTATTCATCCTAAGTGAAGAGAACAAGAGAGAATTGAGGAAGGCAAGAGGAAATGATAGGACTCTTTTTGGGCATCAGCAATGATTTACTGATTATGTTGTGAGAGCTCTCCACTACAGGGCTTAACCAATAAACTACATGTGAAAGAAATACATTCACTTAACTATTGAAACTATTTCAATTAGGACCCAGCACTGAAGTCCACCTTTATAGATTATTTCTAACTGCACGTTGGGAGGAATTCACTTTGGAGAATAACCTTTCCCTTTATTCAAAATGTAGTGACATGTTTACACCTAGGTAATTATAATCCAAGATCAGTAAGCAGAGGAACAAACAAGCAAAAATATTCCATATATTAAACAACTGTTTTTAAGTGCAATGATATAAAGGTGATGCAAAAAAAGGCTTGATTGCTACTGTTTTTTGGTTTTTTTCTTAAACAAAGCCATCCCGTTTTTGGCTTCCCCTTCTCCTTTTGGAAACTTAGAGGTCTGTTACTTGGGTTTCTCTTGTATTTAGGGAATTTTGCTTTTGTCCCAGACTCACTGACTTTTTATTTAAAATTTCCTTTCCTATTTTTTTCTGTTTCCTGATATGGAAATTTATAATGCAAGATATGAAATATGATTTATAAATTGTTATTTTATTTGCAATTATGTTTGTCATAAAAAGAAACTATTTTCTTATTATTGAAGGAATAATATAAATAATTATCATTATACCACACAATCTATATGACTATTGTGTGTAGGCTCACAGGTCTCGCTTAAGTTAATTTAACCAATAGTATTGAAAAAACAGACATGGGAACAACTGTAAACCTTCCCTAACATAAAAATTTTGCTCAAAGTTGATGCCCTTGTATATACTAGGAGCATACTGTTTCTGCTACTGACTTTTTAGAAGAATAAAGGAGACCCAACGTGTCAATGCCACTTGAAATTCCTTTAAAACACATCTTAAACTAGAATCTCACACTGTCATACATGAGACCTTAGGGTCCAAGTGAAACTTTTTTGCAGCTAGCTGTATAGAAAACCAGAAATTTTCCTTTTAATAAATTTTGTATGTACAGAGTAGTTTGATAGAATTATCAATAAAAGCATCTACATAAAAATTAGACATTGAATTTTCAGTTACTTGACTTTCACATTTGTTGTGGTTTAAGCCCAGCCAACAATGCAGCACCAACGGCTCACTCACCCCCAACACCAGTGGAATAAGGAGGAGAATCAAAAGTTGAAACAAGAACAGCTAAATAATGGAAACAAAATGAAGTAATAAATAAAAATAATAAATTATTACTATTTGTTATTATTATGGAAAGAAATAGAACCTAAGAAAAAACAAGTAATACACAATACAATTGTTTACCACCTGCTGACCAATGTCAGACTCCCTGAATCCTGACCATTCCCCTTTCCAAGTAATTCCCTCAGTTTATATACTGGGCATAACATTCTATGGTGTAGGATATCCCTTTGGCCAATTTGTGTCACTTGNAAAATATTCCATATATTAAACAACTGTTTTTAAGTGCAATGATATAAAGGTGATGCAAAAAAAGGCTTGATTGCTACTGTTTTTTGGTTTTTTTCTTAAACAAAGCCATCCCGTTTTTGGCTTCCCCTTCTCCTTTTGGAAACTTAGAGGTCTGTTACTTGGGTTTCTCTTGTATTTAGGGAATTTTGCTTTTGTCCCAGACTCACTGACTTTTTATTTAAAATTTCCTTTCCTATTTTTTTCTGTTTCCTGATATGGAAATTTATAATGCAAGATATGAAATATGATTTATAAATTGTTATTTTATTTGCAATTATGTTTGTCATAAGAAGAAACTATTTTCTTATTATTGAAGGAATAATATAAATAATTATCATTATACCACACAATCTATATGACTATTGTGTGTAGGCTCACAGGTCTCGCTTAAGTTAATTTAACCAATAGTATTGAAAAAACAGACATGGGAACAACTGTAAACCTTCCCTAACATAAAAATTTTGCTCAAAGTTGATGCCCTTGTATATACTAGGAGCATACTGTTTCTGCTACTGACTTTTTAGAAGAATAAAGGAGACCCAACGTGTCAATGCCACTTGAAATTCCTTTAAAACACATCTTAAACTAGAATCTCACACTGTCATACATGAGACCTTAGGGTCCAAGTGAAACTTTTTTGCAGCTAGCTGTATAGAAAACCAGAAATTTTCCTTTTAATAAATTTTGTATGTACAGAGTAGTTTGATAGAATTATCAATAAAAGCATCTACATAAAAATTAGACATTGAATTTTCAGTTACTTGACTTTCACATNAGTTCTAGTTCAAGCCTTCTGATCAAAGGGTGAGTGTGTGTTTGTGTGTGTGTGACAGATTGCATCATGTCCTAGCTATGGTCTCTCCCTGCTTTTTTTGTGAACCTTCTTACTGGCAGAGAATGAGACACAAAAAAAGTTCTTGGCTTCTGGTAAACACAACCTAGCAACAACCATAACATCANTATTACTATTTGTTATTATTATGGAAAGAAATAGAACCTAAGAAAAAACAAGTAATACACAATACAATTGTTTACCACCTGCTGACCAATGTCAGACTCCCTGAATCCTGACCATTCCCCTTTCCAAGTAATNTACTGCTTGTGACCAAATAAACACCAAAAGATCATAAAATCCAAATGAAGTTAAAATCTGCGATGGTGAAGTTCAGGATATTATGCAGTTGAGATGTAGAACAAATGCCTTGGTTTCAGATAGGTGCAATATTTGTGTAAGTCTGAAGCACTAACTGAGATCACAACTTGTATAGGAAATGACAGAGCTGCTCACATACACAAACTTATTCTATTTAGAGTGAGACTATTTTTTGATAGCAATGTTTATTTGCTTTAATGACTAAAATAAAAAGGAGTCCAAGATCTCAAATGAATGCTCATTAACTTGTGCCAGGCAGTGTTAGTGATGTGATTAAATCTAATGGGTTCATTACATCATGTCAATAGTTTCTACTTTTTCTGAAATTAAAACAAGAGCTGCAAGAAATGAGGTTCAAATGAAAGCCTGATATTTGCTGAATGAAGTTGCTATTGTCTTCTCAGCAGGATATCCATTTGATTGTAACTCAACTTTTCTTATCTGTCTCTTCAAATCCTATACTGGAAATATTTTCAGACTTGATCCCTAAAACAGCATGGAAAAGGGACTGGAAAATAAGTGATAGTATGAAAGAGGTGAGTGGTTTCATTGCTATTGTAGAACTACTAGTGGCCACAAGTTTACTCTTTATGAGTACTCATTACTGAGCTGATCTCTAAAGAGATGAAACCCAGTTGTTGGCAAATTTACCAAGCCAGTTAAACTCTTAAGATTTTTATGACAGTTGATGTCGCAGCAACGCTCCTGAGAAGACAAAACATGGGCCTGTCTGACCAGCCTACTGGCCTTCTGTGGGGGACTGACTGCATTGGGGACAAGGGAAAGGGCTACGGATGCCATCTGTATGGATTTCTGTAAGACCTTTGACACAGTTCCCTACAACATGATTCTCTCTAAATTAGAGAGAGAGGGATTTGACAGGTGGACTGTTCAGTGGACAAGTAATCAGTTGGACAGTCATACCCAGACGATAGTGGTGAAAGGTTCAATGTCTCAATGAGCACTGCTGACAAGTGGTGTCCCTCAGGGATCCATATTGGGACCAGTGCTGTTTAGTGTTTTCATCAATGAGACGCCTGAGGGAAAGGATGCCATCCAGAAGGATCTGGACAAGTTCAAAACATGAGCACATGGGAACCTCATGAAGGTTTTTTTATTTCTTATGGAAATGACCAGCGTACCAGTATAGACCATTTTGGCACTTTAGGTAACCAACTCCACATTTTGAATTGTTTTTCTTTTTGATTATCCTTGTGCCTCTCTCAATTTTTTAGAAGTCAGAGAGATCAAGAAAAGGCATTTGTGCAACAGCTAAAATATTTCTTTTCACTGCAGGTCTGGAGAAAACTTTCCTGCTCTTCAGGTTGTTACAAGTAACAATTAATGTCCATCTAAACAAAGAATATTCACAGCTATCTTTTATTTCCTTCCTGCATTTTAGGAGCATGGACCAGACGTGTCCACCAAAGAGATACGATAGGTCAGGAACAGTATAATTACTTCTTTTTCATTCAGCTTATGGAACTGCCAAGTAGTAGTGTGTGTGTCAAATAGGTCTGTCTATGGTCATTGCCTATGTACCCAAGGAGTCCCAAACGTAAAGAAGACATCTTGATGGACCATATCAGCTCCTTAATTATTCTGCTGGTGAATGCTTATTCACATACTCTTATTCACTGCTGGTGAATGCTTATTAACATATACTCTTCTGTTACTTCCACAGACTCCAGAAGTAAGGGGAAACGTGATCAGGCATGCAATTTTTCATTATAAAAAGAATAAATTCTTAATACAATGATGTTTGAACTGTTTAAAAAGAATAATATACTGACTAGAAGTAATGACGGTGTAAAAGAAATGCATCTTACATATAAAAATGTCAGTGATAAAAGTGTCAGTCATGTATTGCAGCTTTTGAGTTCTGCTTTGTGTTGTTTCTATGCCTGAATAAGCTAAATATGCTACCCTTAAATAATAAGCTTCCTGTGAAAAAGTTGAAAAGAATTTGGGAGTATTGTGTTGCTGTAGTGATCCTGAAGTTACATCCCCAGGAATAAAACAACCAGGTCAGGGTTATAGAATTCTATAAACCAACAAAAACTCCTTCATTCTTTTATAAAAGTGTTTTTCAAAACTAAAAATTCAGAGGAAAAAAAGAAGAGTGGTTTCAAAACTAATGTGTCTATGAGGGCATATCAAAGTTATTTTTTGATCTTCTTTGTGTCCTTTGCTAGAGTTCAAGACAAAACAACCCCCAAGAGTTCTGTCTTCACAATGTTTTTAATATCTGGAGATTAATCTTCTACATAAATCTCAAAGACACTGTAATTCACAATCTACTTCACTTACTGTAAACCTCCTCAGTCAACATTTAACGCATAATCAAACAGTTTTGCACGGTATATAGCATTCCAACATTGCAAACTCTTGATAAGACCTGCTAGGCAGTAAATGTTTGGGGGTTAACTATATTTACTTTGATTTTCTGCTTAATTTCATTTCCAACATACTAGTTAGAATTCTGTATTTCTGGTCTTTACAATTTTGGTTCTCCCTACCTTGAGAACAAAGTCAGACTTCAACATATTCATAGATTTTCTGTTTATCTAAATGGTCTGGAGTCTTCTCACAACTAATAGAAGTGACTGGGGTAACGATGATTAATCCTCAATTACTTATTTGCAGAAATGTCCGCACTTGGGAACAAGATGGTATTTTTTTTTTTACAAGGATATAAAAATAACTAGCCTTGGACTTTTCTTGAGTAAATGTCTTTATCATCTTCTTAGGTATGCCATTTTGTTTTATTCAAATTGCCTGGAAGTTGGTTGTGTGTTCCTTTCTGATGGAGAAACTCTCTATAAAAAAGTTTTCCTTAGTAAGTACACGCAGCAATTCAAGTACCAAGAACTTATTCTTGAATCATACACATTCCCAGACCTATATTCACTCTAATGAAAATTGCCTTGAGTACTGAAGTGTTAGAAGGTAGGAGACAAATGGTAACTATCAGACCTATTGCTTATGGCCACCACAGTACCCTGTCTCCTTTGCATGCATAAAAAGAAGAGATTTGATTTAAAATCTTTCTTTTTATTGCTTTCAAGCAAATATGGCCTCCCACCTTATTTCATACTAAATAAGAATAAAAGAAGTAATATCTTTTATAACAATAAGGAAAATTGCATTAAAACTGTAGATGATTTTGCTATTTGAAAAAAATTATCTGGTTTTACCTTTTATATTTTTCTTATTTTTTTATGTTTATTTGTTTGTTTGTTTATTTTTCTATAGTAAAACAAGTAAAAGATACTCTTTGAGACCATATGTGTCATTATGAAAGTTCTGTATTGGTTACCAGAGTATCAGCTGAAAAGATGAATGACTAGTGAAGATATATATTTTTGAGTAAATGCAATAGTCTGCAATATAATCACTCTCTAAGCAGGATGAAGGATGTTTTAATCACCCAACAGAAAGAAAGTATGAAGATGAGTTTCTTAATAAAATAGTAAATAAATATAGAAACACTGAAAAATGTATGCTTTAACAGATGTTTTAAGGGTAGGTGGGGGTCAAATGATGCATAAAGAGGCTCGACCCCCTTCTGACTTTTATTTTCCTCATTGTTACTCTGGGGTTATAAATGGATTAAGTGAAAGCCAAGAGAAAATACACTTGCTCCTAGAATCTTTGAAGGCAGTACATTTTAAATAAGATAAAATCACTTTGGAAGCCTTGAAACCCTTTCTTCTTGTTCCTGTTTCTTGAGGGTATTTTCTCAATGGCTGATAATGGAATGGAAATGTTTTTCAGCTGTATGGAAGGGAATATCATTGAAATCTGATTCTAGGGAGCTATAAGTCTCAAGAAATGACAGAGATGGTTAGCATATGTCTAGACCTTCTCAGTCCACAAGCCAAAGGGCTGTCGTTGACAGATCTATAATCATCGTGAGACATTCAATAGTGAGAGGGCAGGAAAACTGACATATTCCATTTACTCTGCGGAAACCAAGGTCAGTTTCTGAAGTTAAGGCTGATTTATGCTATGGTATGGATTTCTTCCTAATGAAAATTTGAACAAACAGACAATCAGGCCTTTCTGTGCTGCTACCTATGCTTTTCTCTCATTACATGAAAAAGAAAGTCATTCCAAGAGTTAAAACTTTTTGGGAGACAAGAACTGTGCTTAATTTAGGGCTCTGTTCAACAGAAAATATGTCCCACTTGTCAGTTGTTGAAGTGCCCGATTAGCTACGGCAACAAAGTTCATGTGTACATCCAGGGAATTTCTATCCTTCCTGCTTCCCACTGCTTTTTTAAAAAATAATTGTTCCCACTGGGAGACAGCCTGTTGAACCATTCTCTTTGGGCTGCACTAACTTTGTGACCTATACATGGAGCTGCATAGCTGGAGAAAGGGCAGATATAGACATAACAATGCAAAGAAATTAAGAACTGTAGGAGAAGATGAGTACATTTTCTTTAACAATTTGAGAATATCCAAGAAAATACTGCTTTTACAAGCTTCTGTGTTATGACACCTTTGTGACAAAAAGGACAGATCTATGACATAATATAATATCATGTACTATTATACCTTTGCTTAATAATTGTTGTTAATTTCCACTAAGTAACAAGTTTATTTCATTGTTTAATTTAGAAATATTGATTCAACTGAAGTCTCACCTTCAGAAAATAATTTCAAATGAGGATTTCATTATGATGTAACAAAATGACATAACAGCCAGCATTAGATTTAATCAGCATTAGATTTGATGTCACTCAAAAGAGTAAATAAAGTTGACACTCTATATTTCTCCAGTTTCTAATTCAGCTGTTTAACTAACTCTGAAAGTGAAAAGTTTCTTAAATCTGTGTTACTACAGATTGTTTTGTGGGATCAAAATTATACAAATACTTTAAGTCTATTCAGCATTATACTCTTTGCATTCATATTAAATAAAGTATAATCACCTTAAATGGGCAATAATAAATGTCTTAGGTGCAGAAATACAGGCAGCTGTACTCTACATAGAAATGGTAAAACTTGTGCTTTGTTATCTTCCTCATTCTGATACTGGGATATCAATAATACATGCATAAGCAGAATTATCTGTACTTTGCAGGTATATTAAATCTAGCTATTTCTCTCTCTCTCTTCTTTAGTAACCTGACAAATAAGAAAGTGATATATATTTAATATGGGGCACCCTATTAAGTGTGAGAATTGCCAAATGCTCACACTGGAATGTGATGTCGTCTTCAGTTGTGTGACTATAATTTTACATTTTTTTCTATCAACAAATATCAACACTCCAGAGGACAATACATCAGTATTCCGGAAGTCTTATTTGTATTAATTATGATTAATGTTAAAAAGTGATATGGACTTAGATTTAATTAAGCCATATGCTCAGATCTTCACCTCACAAATAATATTTAATTGAGCAAAGGTTAGGGTCTTGATAAATTTTTTATTGTTGTTATAAGTTTCACTACAATTTTCTTAATGTATATTTGACTTTTTCAAGACATATCTAGGGCTTTGTGAATCCCTACAAAGACAGAAGCTAATTAAATTCTTGTGGAAGTAAAAAGTTGAAATAGATAAAGAAACAACACTCAGTGAAGTGCCTATTACACTCACTTACCAAAATGCATTTTATCTTCTCTCCCATATTTAAAAGTTTTCACAAGAGGTGTTATCTTAATTGCCTTTTTGCTGATCTAAAATGGACTCATGCCTTATCTTTCATCTATATGAATACATGTTTAGTGAACAAAGGAGGGAACCAGAAAAGCCGAAAACCAGAAGAATAGCAGTGGGTTATTTTGTTGCAGGCTGAGCTTGTCCGAAGCACACATGAACAGAAGGCAGGAGCCTGCAGTCTTGACAATAACATGAAGAGAAACAGGCTGAGAAGAAAGGGTCACTGGAAGAGAATGGAAAGTATTTTATCTCTTAAATCAGCTGATTTGATCTCTTAAATCAGGTTATTTAAGAGCTAATCTTTTGTCGCATACCAAGGCTAAATAAATGCTCCTGCTACCTCAGTGTTTAGGAATGATGGCCTCCCCTGTGCTTGTTACCTCTCCATACTCTGGCCTTGTGCATTAAGTTAACCTTTCTTCTTAATTGCTCCTATAATAAGCTGTGAAAATTTATGAGCCTTTTATTGTCCAAATGACAAGGAAATATTTTCTTTTGGAATTTAAAAGGATTTTTTTCTGTGTCACAATTATAACTGTTAAAAAGACTATATTAGTATATTTTTCAAATTCCGATGATAAATCTGCAAACTAGAAATATTCTTCCTTGTACATATAAAGCAAGAAGACTCACTTCAAACCCAGAAACAGAGTAACTAAGACAGATCAGTGATACTGCCTCAATAATTCAGTTGGAAATATTTTACTGGAGTCTTCAGAAAATTGAAAAGGCAAACAGGAATTATTATTATACTAGGCAGGATGTTTTATTTCTAAACATGATGAATTAACAGATTTTAAAAAATTATCTTGCCTGACTACATTTTTTTCAATATATAAGAGGATATCATAGCACCTGGGAATTGCGTGAAAGCACTTGTGAGTCAATCTCTCTGATAATGTCTCAATTTCATGTGAGACGCTAGGCATAAAACAGTTTTCATAGTTAGGAGTGAAGGCAAGCAAGCTTATTACAGAAGAGTTGGATTTGAAATCCATGAAAGCATTTTTACTTTTACATACAGACCAAGCTTGATTTGTCTCCATACATTGAGTTACACAAGGTAAAGGAAGCAAGGCCTATAAAACTGTACTCTAGCAACAAAGAAAGAAAAGTAGTGAATTCAGAATAATGCTGGAATTCCTGTTTTGAGTTGGAGCTTTTATGTCTTAAAATTTTCTTTGAAAAATGTCTGTTCTGTTCCAATTTCCAAGAGCTTTTATTCTTTTGGAAGGAGTTTTGGCAATTGAAATTCTTGACTGTAATGTTGTATTGGGTTTATTTGTCAAGGTTTTGGTAGCTGGGGGTGCTGCAGGGTGGCTTCTCTAAAAAGACCATGTAAGTTTCCCCCAGATGAGGAAAACCAGTTCCAGCCATCTCAGAGAAGTATCCGCCTCTGGCCAAAGAGTAGCCCATCAACAAGGTTGGTAGTGCCTTTGTGATAACGTATGAAAGAAAGCATAGCAGAAAAAGATGCTTTATTACAGCCATGAGAGAGGAGTGAGAAAATGTGAAAGAAACAGCCCTGGAGCCATCAAGAGTAGAGAAGAAGGAACAGAGGGAGGTACTCCGGACACAGAGAAGAGATTCCTCCTCAGTCTGTGGTGCAGGCTGTGCTGCTGGCTGTGCCCAGGCAGCCCATGGAGGACCATGGCAAAGTAGGTATCCATGACCGTCCATGGAAGATGGCAAGCTGAAGCAGGAGGAGGAAGTTTTCTGGCAGTAGCCGCAGCCTCATGTGGGAGTAGTATCCTCCTGAAGGATGGTACTTCCTTGAAAGGGGCCCAAACTGAAGCATTTCATGAAGAGCTGTCTCCCATGGAGGGATCCCATGCTGGAGCAGGGGAAGATCATGAGGAAGAAGGATTGGAAAAGATGGAGAATTATGGATTAACCACAACTATCTTTTCCATATGGGGTGGAATGGATAGCAGGGGTCAAGAAGATAAAATAATTAGAGAGAAAATCAAACCTGAGCGGAAGGGAAGGATGGGGGAATTTGGGTTTAGTTTTTTTGTTTGTTTCTTTCTAAGTATTTCAAAGTATCCTACTCTGTTTCAAGAAATTGACAACTAATTAGGTTATTCTTTCTCAAATCAAGACTTTTTTGCCCAGATTGTTAATTAGTAACTAATCACCCCCTGTCCTTGTATTGACCCATAAGAGTTTCATTTTATTTTCTCCCATTTTCCTGTTGATGAATGGACTGACAGAGCAGCCTGGTGTGCTCCTGGCAGCCATCCAAGGTCTGTTGACCACAAATAATTACATGAATAATATAATCCAGTTAAGGGCATTGGACTACAGAGTAAAAACAATTTGTCTGTTTCTTTGTAAAAAAAAAAATTATAAGTTGTTGCAAGCTTGTAAGTTTATTTAGAGAACCTAAGATTTTAGCAAATAATAATATTTAATAGAAAAATATAATAAATGTATAATAAGATTTTGACTAGCTCTATGGCTGCAGAATCTTTCTGTTTATATTAGCACATTGCAAAGGGAAAGAAGATAATGGGAGAAGAGTCAATGTTTAATACCATTTACTCCTAGGACCATAGTGCAGTAAAAAGGTGACATCAGATAATAAAGATCATTTTTATTGATTACTGCACTGATTATGTTTTTTGTTGCTTTTTTTTTTACTATACTAGTTATGTGAAGACTAAGTACAAAATGTACAAATAGTAGTGTTGAAGCTTACATTTACATATCAAAGAATGGTTTGTCAGAAGACAATCCACATAGTCACATTAGCTACAGAATTTTCAAAAAGCTGCATTTGAGTGAGTTCTGGGCGTAAGCTACCATAATATTATTTACACCAAGAAAATTATGAGAGATAAGTAGTTATTCTATGCAGCAAGCAGGGAAAAATATATATCAATCCTGCTAAATATTCAACTCATATATACTTGCTTTAGGAATAGAGAGGTTTACAAATTAATATTAACCTATGCCCACGAATTTCTTTCCATTTTCCATTCAGCCATCACCTCCCCCTCTGCCCCAATATAAAGCTCTGAGTGTGAAAGAATATTCTGAAAAAATGAAAACTGTAAGAGAGAGGAAAAGGAAGCTAGAAACAGGAAAACTGAGGCTCCTCTAAATAGATTCACTTTGAAACATCAGAACAGCATATGTTTACATCACAAAAATAATTTCCTAGAAGGTACATTTTCCACAGATAAAGCATTGTAGTCATACAAATCTGAATTAAAAACCATTCTAAAGAGGTATTCAATTTGGTGTAAAGGAAATAGGACTTGCTAATAATTTCTTCCAGTAATAATATCTCACAGATTGCTATTTACTAAACCTAGGTTGTTCTGTCTCCCTTTAACTACTGAAATTCATCTTCTCCCAACTACATGTTATGACAATTTATACATCTTCTAATACAAATCACAGTAAATGCAAACTGGAACCTACAATAGTATGCTGTGAGTTGTTGCCTATCTTTCTCATTTCCCCTCTTGTGAACCAAGATTTGGAATTTCTCTAATTTTGGGCTTCATCTACACGTGTGCCCTAATTTATTGCTTGTTTCCTTCATGTCCAACCTTTTTTATATCACCCTATGATTTTTTTTACAAACACATTATTATTGAAAAAAAATCAAGGACGAAAGACCTTGTAGAACTTAGTGAGATTTGCGTAAGCCTATTTCTCAAGACTGTTAAGGTCTGTTTGGATGGCACTGTATCCCTTCAGGGTGTCAACTGCACAACTCAGCTTGGTGTCACTGCAGAATTCCTGGGGGACTTTTCTTGTCCATGTCATCAACAAAATGTTCAGATGTGCAATTCCAAACCAACCCTTGAGGAGCAATGCTCTTCACTGGTTTCCATTTGAATAACAAACTTGACCACAACTATTTGAGTGCTAACTAAATTCAACAAGGCCTAGTCTAAGGTCCCACATCTGTGTCAGGGCATTCACAAGCACCAATATAGTCTGGATGAAGAATGCATTGAAAACAGCCCTGAGGAGAAGGGCTTGGTGCTGATGGATGAGAAACTTGGCATGAGTTTGCAACGTGTGTTTGCAGCCCAGAAAGCCAATGTGTCCTGGGCTGTGTGAAAAGCAGCAGGGACAGCAGGGCAAGGGAGGTGATTGCTCTGCTCTGCTCTGCTGAGACCCCACCTGGAGTACTCTGTCTAGCTCTGAGTCTTCCAACATAAGAAGGAAGTGGACCCATTGGAATCAGCCCAGGAGAGGGCCACAACAATGATCACAGGGCTGGAGCACCTCTCTGATGAAGACAGGCTGAGCTGGAGGTTGTTCAGCCTGGTGAAGAAAATGCTACGGGGAGACCATACAGCAGTGTTTCAGTACCTGAAGGGGGCCTACAACAAAGCTGGAGAGGAATTCTTTATAAGGATATGCAAGGACAGGAAAAGGAGGAATGGCTTCAACCTGAAAGGAGGTTGAACTAGGTTAGCTATTAGGAAGAACTTCTTGACTGTGAGAGTGGTGAGACTAAGTGATCCTTAAGGTCTCTTCAAAACAAAAACATGCTATGATTTTAGGGTGTAGGACATGGTAGAAAGGTTTCAACATTCCATTAACTTCCAAATCCCATTTGATCACAACAGGAATCTCACGTATATGATCATTTCCACACGTTCTCTTTTCATCTCCAGTCATGCATTCAGACACCCAGAAAGAGCTTACAGACTCAATCAGTGCTATGAGGTTGATTCTTAACTGCAGGGTATATCCTCATGGGTGTTTCTGTTATAACTGATCTCTGGTAGCTTTGTCTAGTTATTGAGGGACAGGCTGTGAAAAGTGCTTCTCACTTAGACCAGTTCCGTGAAACTTTCTCTTCCCCTTTGATATAAAGACAAGGAAGTTATTACAGACCACAGACGTTGTGTATCTCTTCTTCCCATTCAGACATTTGTTTCTGAAGCAAGACAAGAATCCCTGTCCCATCTTGGACCAGTTTCTTACACTCTGAACAAATAGAAGTCAGCAGTTTTCCTTAAGGGAATAGAACAACGTTGTCTTACAGTGACAAATTGGTTTTTATTTATTTAAAGATCAGTATGGACAGTGCCCCCACGGATATAAGAGGGTATAATATTTCTATTTGTGCAGGAAGATAATGTGGGGTTTTGCTACATCAGTGCTTCAGTGGTTTGGACTCTTCTAAACCAGCTCTCAAAATAGTTTGAATTTTAAAAAAGAGAAGGATGGAGTAAAAGGGTTTTTGTCTATTTAAAATGATGGGTCTTAAAGGTAGGCAGTTTTGTTGCTCTTATAGCTGCACTAGCACATTGTAAGCCGGACAAACATTGCAGGAAGAGGGGATATCCTTTATGATACCAGCTAATACAGATCTGTGCACGTTTTGTGTTGGCAAATTCTTGGGAAAGGCCTTGTGCGCCCTAAAAATATCTCAGTAGTCTTGTCCCTTCTACCTCTCATCAAGCAACAGAAAAAAATTGAATTGCTGGTTGTCGTACAGACATTTACCAGGATAAAATTGATCTTGCCTGGTAATTGTATAGGTGAAACTGAACATCTATATGTTAGAAAGATTTCACACCTAAGATGAAGAAAGTAATGGAAACATTGCTAGAATATTTTTGACAAACAGCTTTTCCTTCTCTAAACACTTGGGTCACTTTAAAAGATGAGCCTAATAAAATCCATAAAATCATGGTTTCATGTAGTCAAGCAGAGATACTCTGTAGTATTTCCCTACCCCCACTAATAACTTAATGTTCTAGGAGTGATAATTTTCTACTTGTCTCTCTCCCATGATACTTAACAACCATATCACCTCTTCCTCTGCTTCCACATCATCCTCCTCAACCATAGGTAATAGCCCTCTCATCTTCCAAATTAGTCTAATTTGCCTAATCTACTTAAATTTAGTCATTCTCAACATCAATGGTGCATTTCTACTTGAGAAGTAGATGAATATCTGTTTTTTTCCAAGTTTTTCATTGTGACCAGGAAATAGAATGCTATATTTTGTCTATGTACTATTTTCAAAACCATCATTTCAGACACATTTAATTATTCAATACCTGCTTAGTTTAATAACTGCATTTGTTTTACTGTAAGAAGTGTTAGCAGAAATCATTTTAAACATTTAAATAGTAAAGAAAACTGTTTTGCTCACTGTCAGTGAGACCGATATTAGCAAGTCTGCTGATTGTGTAAAAACATAAATATAAAATAAATTTACCAATTAACACTTGGGGAAAAAAATAGATAAAGCAGAAAAATGAAGCAGCTATGGGTAGAGAAAGTACATGGGAGAAAAATACTGGTTTTCCTAGAGTTTCATGGGTTGTGATAACTCCAGGAATAATTAGAAAAGATGAAAAATATTAGCTGACCAAATAAATAAATTGTTTCAATAGTTTATTTGCTTGGATGAAGCATGAGTAATTTCCTTAAGTATATGATACATTAAGCTCTTGCTTTGCATTTTGAGATACGGAGGGAATAAATTAATTAAAAACATTTGGAAACCTATCTAGAATTTTTTCCAATCAATTAAGAAAATAATTACTTTGAATAACTCACTGCATTTGATCTTGATTTTTTTTAGGGTTGTTAAACACAAGGTTGGAGCCAAATTTATTTATGAAGTAATTTATTGTACAACGTGTGAGTTTTGTCATAGAAAGTATTAGAGATATGAGATGCCTAATCACAATGTATGTGAGCTTTATGGATTATAGTTCTGTTTTTAAAACATGGAGTTTTGTGAATTTTTAGTAAAATTAAGGAATATGGGGGGATAAAAGAGAAACTGAGTTTTAATTCTATTTAATAGCTTTTGTTATTGAAAGGCATAAAATAGGCACTTTTGATCAAATAGTTTCACATAAAAATATAATTAATAGAAGACACATCTCCAAGTCACATCACTGTATATATGAGTCATAATACTATATCCTACTTGAGGTCATCATTGACTTCTCTATAGAGTGTTAAGTCATCAGAATCCTGGCAAAACAGTACTTTCCTCTCAAATTTTCATATTAATTTAGGTAACTCATCTGTTTAGAAAGAATAGAAAATGATAAGTTTTAAATCAACAGGTATAATGGTATTAAAATATTCCCTGCAATTCTGAATGTGCACCAGGATTATTGTTTTATTATGCAAATTAATTTATAACCTTCTTTGTTATCTTGAGATGTACTTGGAGGTTGATTTAAAAGCTGATATTAAAATGAAATATGTTCACTGAAGCATATCAAGGACATCTAGCTGAAAGTTATAGTATTTTAGTACAATTGGTGAAAATATCTTCCTGATGTTTCAATACTAATACCATTAATTTTCAAGCTAACTATCTAAGGAAAATTTAATATGGGTTATTGTTATGTGGGTGATATGTTGAGGAAGTTATTCTGGTTTCACATTCCACACTGAGAAGGGAAAAAGAAGAAACATTTCTTTTCTCCTTTTTTCTTTTTCATTTCTTCATTGAAGATGTTAGCCATATGTATTCATTTGTCTTCCAAGCTTTAAATGTCTACCGCTAGCGAGTTTGGTGTGAAGACAAGGTCATTTAAGTTTTTAAGACCTATTGTTCACACTTGGTGAATCCCCTAATTTATACAGTGCTGCCTATGAGAAAAGGATGTCTTATAATATCTAAGGGTGAAGAACCTTAATCACATGGAAATATATGATAATGACCAATATCTGCAAGTCTTCTAGTATATACAATCTCCTGCTGAATAAGGAACATTAAGAGAAAAAAATCTTGAATACAATATTGCCTGCAAAAGTGAAAATATACCCTGATAATTTCATTATGTAAATGTTGTGTCAGTTAAAAAATAGTGTAAATATTTTGAAAAATGATAGTATAATTAATACTTTTGTGACTTGACTGGTTTCTTATTTAACTTCATATTTGTGTGAAAATTATATATATATTTTAAAGCTGGAACATCTCTGGATCTGGGTCTTAGATTTTCCTTTATCCCCCTACTTGAATCTATTTACTTGAATCAAAAGTCCTGGGGAATATTACAGAATTAAATGTAAATTAAGTAACATGATCTTTAATTCTAACCTATACACTTGCGGTAATTTCTTCCTAAGGAGTATAACTGGCATTACCTCAAATAAAAAATAGATTCTATATTGTTTCTCCCACAGTAGTTTTGGATATCCTAATAATTTCATAGAGACAAAACACCCTGAAATTCTTATATAACAAATGTATATAAGAAATAGATAATTTTTGTGTTTTATGTAAGCATATGAACAATTCTTTAATTTTCATAGGAATATAATAAATCATTGAGAACCCAATTCCTTATTCTTTGTGCATATACAAAAATTAGTGGATTCAAAGCTAGTGGCATCTAATAACAGAAATAAGAATGGCTCCAAATGATCAATCCCTTTTTATTTATGTCAGCAGGAACTTTTATATTCATTTGAATATGGTCACATTTAACCACAGAGTTTTCTATCAAAATGAAAAATCTGGGGAATGTTTTTCTGGAACTGATTGTTTTTAAAATGAGCCAACAGGAAACTGAGGCATAACTAACAATACATTAGTGCAGAATGAAAATATTAACTCAGATTGTCCTCCCCTTCAAGACGTGGATTATTGTAATGTTTAAATGTATTTGCAATAGACCAATTTACTTGAAGAATTCTAAACTTAAATCAAACATGATTTTGTTTCATTAAAAAGAACATAGTGTTGAGATTTTGCTTATATTCATATATATATACATACAAAAGGAGAAATTAAAAGCATCATAAAAAAACATATTTCTCTAAAATAATTGATTTTAACTTTTATTTCATTATACACTTAATCTTTGTCCTCCTCACTAAAAGACAATTTGTTCTTGCATTTTTGCTCCATCTGACCCTATTAAAATCTTCATGAAAGACTGAAGTACGTTGGCATATGCATATATCTATATAACAAATTTCAGAGGAATGAATGCAGACATGAAACATTTTGTGCAACAACTAACTGCAACACAAAGGCTTAAAAGCCCATCCAGACAGTATTGTCCCAGTTGGCCTCTAGACTGTTTATATAATCTTTAAACATGTTAAGAAATACAGTATCAACAAAGCCAAAAACTAAGTTTTTTAATAATTATTCTTTCTAGTGGTGTCCTTCGGATACACAGTTTTCTTAGTGTCTCCAATATAACACCATTTTGTTATCTAATAGAAAGTAAGAAAAAATGATCCTCCTTTTTTTATAGACCAGGTTATTAAATGAGTATTTGCCATTTCTAGTTGAAAGAGCATATTTTCATGCCAAAAGCTAGACATTTTAGCTTTACTAATTAACTGTATGAATGATAGAATGATGGAATCATAGACGAAGTTGAGTTGGAAGGGACCTACCATGATTCTTGAGTTCCATTCCTGTCCTTCTGCCAGACACCCCAAGAATCACATCACATTCCTGAGAGTGTTGCCCAAATGCTTCTTGAACTCACAGTTCTACCCTATAATGTTAGGAATTATGTTTCTCCCATATAATTTAGTCCAGAAAGTAATGACAAACTTTAAAATAGAATAAAAGAAATAATCCAACCATTGATATTTTCCCATCAAATAGATTGGAAAGATGTCTTCTTTAACATTCGTTCAATATTAATATTTAAAACTTTTAAAGCAAATGACCATTCATGTGGAAGATCACTCCTGTAACAATGTCCAGGTCTTGAGTGTTAAATACTGTTAATGTAGTGTATATTAATTTCATTACAATTAGATTTAGAGGATTACAATAATATTGTTGTTACAATACAGTTATGGTATATCAGAGGTATTGATCTAAAAAAAAATGTGGGTTTTAAACTGGTTTTTGATTTAGGAAAATACCATTTCAGTGTAATAGACTGGAATATTGCAACTGTTGTACTGAATACAGTGTATGGAAATTTTAACTATGTCATCATCAATAGCAAATTGAACTCCTTCTGCCCTCTTTTTCAGCTCTCCATCCTGCTTTCTTTGCTCTAATGGTAATTGAGTTTTGACTGCTCTAGTTGGTTTTGTTAACTTTTTTTCACACCTGTTTTCCTTTTGCACTTCTAATAACCAGTACAAGACTTCTTAGACCATTATCAAGGTAAACCCCAGCAGGGTAGAAGGGACACAAGAAGGGACTCTTGCGGAGTTTTTTGAGATCATTCAGCCGATAGTAAGAACATTAAATCTGCACCTGAGGACTAAAAGGTCTAAAAGATAACCAAAAGCTGTTCACTCAGTAAAAGATATCTTGCATTAACACCCACCACATTTAGAAGGAATATCTGTTGTTCATATATGAAGAAGCCTGTGAAGTTTTCCATCAAAACTCACAGGTATAAATGGCCACTTTCTGGACATTCACATATTATTTCATTTTTATAAATTTCATTCATAGACCTGGAGCAGAACATGGATCTAAATAAAATGCCTAACTGTTAGGATAAGTGCCCTTGGCAACTAATTCAGGTAACTAGAATTTGTAGGACATGGTTAAGGAAAAATATATTTTAAAGACTTAGTACTATTTATATGAAATACTTTTGCATCTTGAGACACAAATCAGTACAGCAAAATCTCATGCATACTATCTATCACCTGAACAGCAGGTCCCTTTCTTTTCATCTTAATTGTCTCATCACATTTTTAATCCAGCTTCCTGAAGCTGAGTGTGCCTTGAAATGCTGAAACCATGTGGGAGCTGGCATTTAAAAGATGCTAAGAGTTAATGAGCTACTATTATGATGTAATTTAAAAAGAGGGTTTACTATTATACACAGTTTTCCACTTAAAAAGTATATCCTTGTTTGCATATACAAGTTGTAATTTCTTTTTAATTCCCAAAAGGAAACATATTATTGAATATTTGTTACTGTTGCCTCTAATACTTTTTCTGTTGTATATCATGTATTAAATACAAACCTATATGATTTTAATATTTCAATAGACTTCTCATTTTTGATTCCAACATGCAATAATAGAGCTTAGAATTGCATGTTAATTGCAGCACTTGTGTGAGAGGCAGCTTAAGATCTAAATCACATGGAAAATATAAACAAATCTCATAACATTGACCAAGACTTTTTTTGCCAAATTTTGTGCTTTTTATGGATGAATAGCGTGTAAAGGAAATTTCAGGTTTCAGAGCACTGAGAAAGGCTCATTTTCTCCAAGGCTAGTTATCTTTAACCAATAGTTTTAAGCCCATATATGTATATTCATTATCATAACTGGTACAAATAATTCACAATGCTTTTACATAATATTTCCATCTCCAATATTAGCTCTGTTAAATATATTAACATTAATATAAAGATAAACCAGTCATACTTCATTTGTCCCTTGCTTGGTGTATTTCCTAAATACCTTAAATAACGTTCTGCATAGCAATTGTTATATATTCTTTCAAATTATTCTGAGAAATCTTGAGTAAAATATTTGAAGAGAGTAGATGAGATTTTTGTTTTTTTCTTATGAGCTTTAAGCTGTTTTTGCAGGAAAGTTACAAGTTTTGAATGCTCAGTGGTGCAGGAATTTTGCCAAAACAGGAGAGAGAAAAGGAAGAATAGTTTTCTTGGAGGTACTTAATCTGCATATAGATAAGCTTCTTCACTTTGCAAATCATAAATATCAATCATTCATGTTCATCAGTGTCTCATACATATTCATTAGAACAAACTGTTTTGCATGATTAAAGCTGTTACAAAATGACAATACTGTGCTTTGTTTTTATCTCAGGCCTCTGTGTACTGAAAACTCTGCTGGCTGTTTCCATCTCATAATCTGACAACACTTTCTGCTATCTACAAAGAACCAAAACTCCATATGAGCTTGCATGGATTTGCACTCTGAATCCAAACTACTTAGGACTTTCCAAGTAGTTATAAAGGGATCCTGAAGGTTTTCTATTTTTTGAGCAACGATTTCAGCAGTGTTCAAAGGCAAGTTCCAAGCTTTTATGGATTAACTACAAATAAATGTATTTAATGTGTTTATTTGCATGCAGGTACTAGGAGGAATGTTGCTACACGAGAAAATGCAAGGGCATTTTCCTACTTTCCCTAAATGTGTTTTATGTCATTGTAGCTGTACTTTCTGAGCTTGCATTTGGACTTACAGCTGCTGTGAGACCGTGAGCAAGAAAAACCCCAGTCCCTGTCCTGCCTAAACACATTTCCTAGGCCCTTGATCTGTCATTTCATTTCTCCAGTCAGTTGTGTAGAATATGAAGCTTTGCTGATTTTACTAGAAGTACAGCTGGGAAAGACAGGCCTAGAAAATACATGGACAGGTCTGTGAAGCATTCAGAATGTATTGCCCATCTCTGTTTGATCTTGGAAATTTAAAAAGCATTTGTTTAGTACCCAGGCATTTTCTCTAAGACTGGTTCTTCAAAAGATCATGGTGATTTGGTTGTCAGCTGAAAAAAGTAAGCACTTCAAATTTTGGCCTGGAGGTAAATGTTTTTATACAGGTTGTCTGCTTTAGATATTCTCAAACATAAAATTGATAATCTCAATTAAATTAGAAATTAAAAGTAGTTTTTTATTATTTCATTTGAGTGAAAAATGAAGAATGCAGAGTGACTAGTATTTCCTTGACAAAACACTTCCAACTTTTTGCCATTATAATGACCATTGGTCATATAAAAATGGTAATTTTCTTAGTGAGTTAGAGACTAAAAGGTATGTTTTGCCCTAAACTGAATCCCAGACCATAGAATTTTTTTTCTTTTAATATTCCAGCATTAATTGCAGAAAATGTCTTTCTCTGTATTTCTAACCTATAAAACTGGAAAATAGGAAAAATAAACATATACAGGATTGAAAAGTAATATGGCAAGATGGAAAATACTGGTATTTTCTGTGGCAATCTGACCAAGGTGTAATCTTGTGATAATAGCCCATCACCTGTTGGACATACAACTACATCTGGCTGTCACTTGAATTTCTGCTCTGCCAAAGGAATAATAGTCAGGGCTTAGAAAGGCTTACAGTTTTGATAGTTTGTTCTGAATCTAACCTAAATTTCTTTAGTTATAATATAAAGTCATAGTTCCTTGGTCTCTCAGTTGGGCACATGAAGTGAAGCTTATTATCTAGAACTAAGAGCCTTGATTCACTCTGTCTAGACTTAAAAAGTTACAGTCTCACAAGATACCTTAGCTGTCTTCTATAAATGCATTATATTTTTTTTTCATCTTAAAATAGGTCTTCTTGGAAAGTATACCTCAAATCGGTCACAGAACTACAGTTACATTTTTATTTGTTAAAAAACCCCCCCAAAATTTAAGAATTTTGCAAATTCACAAATAAAGAGTTTTTCTGTATAACCCAGTGTCTTCTTTGTCTTTCTCATAACATTGTGCTAATATTGTTTCATACTCAGCTTTAACTCTACTATGACTTGAAGTTAATTTTTGGCAACCTGGTGTCAGTCATCCTCAATCCTTCCATTTAAATAAATATTTTTATTACATGTAAGACACTGAATCCTATTGTAATTATATTTTCTATGTTACTGTTCCAATGTATGGATAGCTCTCTGAAGAGTAGCCCTGTCTGACACTGAGCTTACATGGATTCACTGTCATTTGCAGATTTAATATAAAAACCACTAAGTCTTTAAAAACATTCATGGCATTTTGAATGGTATCAGATTTAAAATACAAGATATTCTAAATTCTTCTCTATCCTCACAGTTCATCAGGAAAAAATACAAAATTATGTTGAATATATTTAAAAAATATACTAGTCAGTAATAACTTCAAATAATCCATGTGCTTCTAATATGCTTATGCAATGATGTGAGATACATTTTCAAAAGTGTTACTATGGAGACTATATATTTATAGACAAGTCAATATGCATGATAACGTTGCTCTGTTCTATCCACGGTCTTTTATCCTCTTATGAAAAGCAAAAAAGATTCTTTGAAATGTTTTCTTCTTCACATTTCTCTTTATTGCTTTCTAGATGTCTCTACATTATTTCTTTCACTATGGAGAAAACTATCTTTAAGTTTATACAGTTACAGCTTTCCATTTTTACAGTTAAACACTGTTTCTCTGCTTTTTCAAAAGCTTGGTTCTTCAGCTCTCCTCATCATTTTCTGAAAGATAATAGTACATGACTTTAAGCTTAACTCAGCCACTTCATCTCCCTAAGTATTCCAAGTTAAATTTTGCAGAGCCCGCCAGACACCAAAAATTGTATTTGGTTAGTTTCTAACCTTTTGCTATAGCCTAGTCTAATTTCTTCTATGTTAAATTAGGACATTAGTTGTGTCTTCTCATATTACCATAATTTTTGCCTATAATGAAACAAAATGGAATGTAACATTTCAACCTTTTTGACTAAATAACACAAGATTTGTGTGTGTAACCCTACTGGCACAATGCGTTATCTTAATGTTTATTTTATCTACGTTGTGTGTGGGGGAAATATGTTGCCAGCTGGTACAGCTATATTTGGTGACAATGCATTTAAAGTATATTAGAAACAAAAGTTTTAATTTAGTAGTAGAATCTGTAACTTGGAAGACATGCCACTAGCTGATTAATATTTCTATTTAGAGGTTTTACTCTTTCATAAATAAATTTGCCCACTACAGCAGGTGAGGGAAATTTAAAGGTGTTTGAAGCACAGTTGCATGAGGGTATTCTTTCTGGAGGAGTGTTTTTGGTCTTCTGTTATCAAATCCTTTTCAATTTCCCTTCAGCTAAACCAAGTAAAATCTAAGAGACACTCAACAGGTCTACTTAGTTGCTTCTTAACCTCTGCCTGGTTGCACCGAAGTGGTTCAGAAAGCATGAAATATTGTGTACAGACCTTGAAAGGGACAGCCACAGAGTCCATCCATATTATCAAGAAATTTTCTATTTGCAGCAGTCTGCACATAAAGTAGAGTTCTTTATGCACATAAAGGAGTTCCATCTCTTTGGTCTTCAAAGACTGGCTCAGTCAGAAGTGAGATTTATAACTGTGAAAAGCTCTGAAATTGGGAAGGAAGCATTGATGTTATGATCCTTTAAGTAGAGAGAGAGAAAAAAAAAGAAAAAAAAAAGATACTTGTAAGACATTTAAAAGCTTGGTTTCTGTCTTCTTTACAAGACATTCAAAGCCATATCTACTTTCTCAGAAAATTTTTGAGGAACTGTGGTATAGATTACTTTTAGTGAGGCATTTCTATAATGTTATCTATAATCTTTAAGATTCATAGCAGTAAATATATAGCAGTATTTTATAGCTCTCTGGGTAGTTCTGTATGGAAAAAAACTTGGATTCCTGACAGTGCTATCATAGGCCTATGATCTACTCCAGTTTTGTTTTCTTTTGTTCTTTCCTGAATGATTTCAATTAATTTGCCAGGCTAAATCTAGAATAGCAGAACCATACTTTAGCTTCTAATTAGAAGCAGCCAAATTTGAACAAAAATTTAATTAAATCTTATGATGGAATTCATAAAGAGAAGTTCTGACAGTATTAGAGACTAATTAGTAATTAATTAAAATAAAAAAGTAAAAGTGAAACAATGGGGCATTTAAAAGGTAGAGTAGATGGTGATAGATGAAGAAAAGTGGAGAGGATAAAGGAGACATGGTTAAACATGGGCAAATATTGGCAGAATATGACTATGGCCACCAAATTTTTTGCAGCTCAGCACCAGGAAATTATGTGATTAAGCAGTAATCAATTAATTAGGGGTGTATAATCCCTGCAATTAATTGTATAAACACACAATTAATTAAGTGGGAAAATCATGTAGGTACAGAGTCAATTAGGTTGTAAAACTCATTATAAGTAAAATACACAGGTAATGGAGTGAAATTAAACAGGCAAAGTTAAAGGATTAAAAATTAGCTAAGCAAATGAAATCAATAAATGGACAATCAACAGAAGCAGTGAATCAGTTAAGCAGGATGGAATGTAATTACATTATTAAAAGAGTCATCAATGAATCAATAAATTTTTTTTCTCCAGAGAGTGATGTGATCAGTAAAGTAAGGACAAACAGGCCAGTCATTACCAGGAGGCAGTCAACAAGGCATAAGAGCAGCCAACTGGACAAGGTTTTGTGGGTGTTCTGGGCACCATCAGCAGCAACAGGAAAGTAGATTGCAGAAATATATCTTTCTTAATGTATTTGCCACTACAGTATGTCAGTATGCTCTGTGTGAGGAATAATTTTTTTTTATGTATTAAAAAAAGGCTTTTTAGAGGAAGAGCTCTAAAGACAATGCCAAAGCCCTAGTTACAGCAACAGTTGTTTGCAAATCTAAAGGGAAACAAACGTGCAACATTTCTTATTTTGCAATAAATATATTTCAATGTATATAGATGCAGAAAACTTCAGTAGTGAAATTATAATATGAAAATTCCAGTCAGCAGAAAGTAGTAATAAATCTCAAGGTTGTTTGAGGAACACTTGCTTTAAATTTTCAATCTTTTGTAATACAAATCCAATTTTACTATTTCCGCAATATAAGTAGTCACCCAAATATCTTCTGTAGTTGTTTGTAGGGAGAAAAATCATTGTGATATATTTTACATAAGCTACTAAGATTGTGATCACTTTTATTTATTTACAACTTTTATAAGTTTATATATTAAACTGTTTAAATATTAGTAACTTTTTACAAGGCTGATTGTGCCAACAAATAAATTGTATATTTAAATGTAGTATTTTGTATTTTAGTTTTGTGTAAAATAAATGCATGATTTTGAAATAAACTAAGTGAACTGTGCTTTTTATGGTAGAGATAAGCATTAGAGGTTTTAAACGGACTGGAAAGGGCTGTGTAAATTTCTTCATATATCTATGCCAGTTAATTTAATTGCCTGACTTTCAAAAGTCCTGTCATTCTCACTCTGTTCAAAATTTGTCGGTGGCATTGATTTGTGTGAAGATCTTCTAATGAATATTAATTTCATGTTCTAATTTCTGTTCTTCTTAATTTGCACTTGAAACCTAATTTTGGAATTGAACTTCATTCAGAGAAGGTGAAGTACTTTCATATTACAATACACTGTGGTACACAGAATTACAAATCTTGGAAATACCGTTAACCAGGAATTAAATGCCAAAAGTTCAAGTCTAGAAATACTGAAAAATGATGCCATATTACTAAAAACACTGCATTGCCAACCTAAGGATTTCAAATTTATTATTAAAGCGAAAGATACCACAGTATCATTAATGTGTGGAAATGCTGAGCCAAAGCATTCAGTCTAACTTGCCTTGCCATGAGACCACAAGGTGCTAGTGTTCAGAAGAATATGTACAACCTTCCAGGTTTTGCATAGGATCAATACAGAACCAATGCGCCCATTAAACTCCTCATTGACTGGAGGAAGACACTTAATTCACAGCTGTTAATAAGAAAAGAAAAAGCAAACATACTGCCTCTGAAATGCAAGGGTGATATCAGAAAAACTAAGGAGGAGCAGACCTAATAGGAAAATTTGATAAACTTTCTGTTTAGGAGAGTTTCACCATAAAACACCTTTTTTTGTGTGTGTCTAAAATACAGTTAAAGCTCCTCAGGTTTTAACATTTCCCTGTATACAGGAACAAATTTTGTGTTTCTTTTTGCTGATCAGTATAGGGAAGATCTGGGTTCCTTTCCCTACAGCAATCTACCCAGCAGATCTGTTCCCAAACCTCTAAATAAAGGAATGTTTAAGCTGCTTTGCCCATAAGGTAATTCAGGGGATAACGACATTGGAAAAATCTATAGGAAAGTGGAGTCTCATGGTGAGTCATGATCATTGATATATCACATCATTTCACATTTTCACAATTACAATTCAGGTAGGCCAAAGAAAAGTAAAATTTAATCCTTTTCCTCATATCAAGCCCCCAGTGCTTTCTCTAATATCAAGACAAGTATATTCAAAGAACTTTTCTTGTGATTTCCTAAATGGGAACCTCCTGGTTTGACATCTCAAACAGCATTGATGTGCTGCATTTAAAATTTCTATTTTTCTAAGCTGTTCAGAAATGTTTGTTTCATCACAATCAGAGTGTAATTTATAATTATTTCCTTAAATAACAAAAAGAATACTCAGAGATGTGGCTGAATCTAAATTTGTCCTATATATACACCTATGGAAAATATGTATATATATAACAATAGAAAACCTCTGGGTTATAACAAAGTCTTTTACAAGAGCTGATAAACTTATACTACTAACTTAACTATAACAGTAGTTTGATGTTCCATTATAACCTGCAGGGACTGAATCTAATTTTTTGACATTTAGGAGTCCAAAGCTGGTAATAATGACAGAATTAGGGATTTGCAGAACTTCTCAGAAGAATACAGTTGTATCAGTTGGAGTTTGGGATATTGCATTCTAAATTCCATTCCAAAATATTATGAAGTCTGACTCACAAACAGCTCAAAAATTACTTGCAATATATTTCAGTATACTTCAAACAAGTATTGAGACATCAAAAAAGAACAAAAATTAAGTAGAGAACACTTGAATCCCTCCTAGGGTTCTCATATCACTCTCCGGTACTGGCAGAATATCTTGTGCATTATGTGCTATAGGAACAATTCCTACATTTTAAACTATCTGTAATATACTGTCATTTTTTACATTTACTAAAAGCAAAGAAAAAGTTATAAGGCAGAAAACAAACAAACAATTCAGCATCATACTTTACTTGGCATATATAATTTAATATATATATCACTTCACTTCTGAGGAAAAAATGTTTTAGAAATAATTGGAGTTCATAACTTCTTTCTGTCAGTTCCCAGCTCCTGGGATCTTCCTCCCCTCAGTGATGAGGCTAAATGAGCATTTTGGTCCATCTTGGTGCAATATTCTATTCATGCTATGCTCTGAATCATTTCCACATTATAAAAAGTCAGCAATAGTAACAGTTGTTCCAGAGTGACAATATCATTTAGATATGCATTTAATGACAACTGTTTAAAAGAACAAAGTAAAACAGTGCATAGAGAGATATGTGACTTAAAAGATTTTAAAAATAAAAGATTGGTTTCTATGGGTTCACTCACTCCAGTATGAGTGAATATATGTAAAACTGTGTGAAGCTAGGTATTTAGAAATGGAAAATTTTCCCTCACAATTAAGGATACTATGCCACCAAGCAGAATTTAACCACCAATGGGAAGGTTCTCAGTTGTTGTAAGTTGTACTAACTCTCTGAGCAGATTTTCTACTGATGTAAGCCAGCACACTGAATAGGACACTTAGACACTCTGTGTGGAGGTTTAGCCTCCATACTTTATTTTTTGAATGAAGATGTTGCGATGCTTGTGTGTTACACTCTATAAACCTATACTTATCAATTTTTATTTGCAATATACAACTGTTTGAGTTATAAAAGAGAAGAAATGGTTTTGAGTAATCTGAGAAAAACCTGTGTGTAATTTAAAAAAAAAAAGATAGTGAACTTCTATCCATAATAAATTTTTACCTTATGTTAATCCAATAGAAAGAGTACAATGATAGGCTTAATTATTTTTTTTTTTTCTTTTCATTTGCATTCTGGTATCAAGGTATCTGAAGGTGACTAATTATTTTGGAGTAAATGTAATATTTAGCATTAAGAGGAAACTTTGCCAGTTGGAGACACTAAATAGGGTTGACTAGTGTTTGTTGGTGTAAAAATTGTTTTTTGCTTTTAGATTGTATTCTGTCAGAATGTTTAGGCACTACTCCGGCCCCACACATTGGCAAGTAAATGCTCAAAGTAGGTGTTGACCAGTACTAAGAAAGATTATTATTCCACATATTTAAAGTATATTTAGCTTCTTGCAGTATAAATGTAACATTTATTTATTTAATATAGCTTTTGTTTTCACTGTAAACTATAAATTTTTTCTAAAGTATACATTTAAGAAAACCTTAAAATCGTCTTCAAAAAGGGCATGAAAGGACATCCAGAGAACTAAAGGTGATGTGATAAATCTGAGCCAAAAAATAATGGAATGCATCATCCTAAAAGCTGTGTATTGGTACCCAGTAAGAGGAAGAGGAAGTGAACAACCACCAGCTTGTGTCTGACTAACCCAATAACACTCTATGATGATATGGCTGCTCCTGTGAATGAAGGGAGAGTAGCAGATGTTGCTTGCCTTGATCTCCCATTCTATTCTTACAGCCAGTCAAACACAGTTTAGGAAGGTTGACTGCCAAATGAAGTAAAAATGTGCTAAATTATTGGGCTCCAGCGCTTGAAGTCAAGGAATAGTATAAAGGCAAACTTGTGGCAAGTTATAGGCTGTGTTGTTTAGGGGTCAATACTGTTCAGTGTCTCTAATAAAGGCACAGTTGGAGAGAGAGAGTGCACTCTAAAGAGTTTAAGGTTGACACCGAACTGTTTATGGACTGAGGATGTGGGAGAAAGAGTGATCGACATTCCATAGGGCAGGGCTGCTGCAGAGCAACCTTGACCCTGGTGAAACAGACTGATAGAAACTACAACCTGAAGTTCAACAAAGACTGTTGGAAACTTCTGCTTCTGGTTTGAAATAGCCACGAGTAGGCTGGGCCCTGGCTGGTGACAGAGTAGCTCTACAAGACTCAGAAAGACCTTTGCAGGACTTGATAGTCATGGTAAACAACAAGCTAATGTCAGCGGGATCCAGAGTGCTTTTCTTTCTTAATTTAGAGATCCCAATGCACGAAAAGATACTTTCACACTACAATGAGTCTAGTGGAGGATCACTGTGACAACTGGGACTGGAACATGGAGAGGAAGCCATAACTCATTTTTATTCATAAAGTTGGTGCAATCTGAGAATGGAGCAGGGCCTCAGAAAGGTGGTGAAGCCTACACCTTCAGAGATAAATAAAATAACCTGAAAACCTGAGCAACTTGATCTATTTGGCTCTGGTTTTCCAAGGTGGTTAAACCGTAAAAGACCCCTCTAAATTAATTAAATCTATGATTCTATGTTGTCCAGGATGTTTCTAGATAAAATTTGAATCCTACATAGAGCAAAGACACTGAAATATTATTTTACAGAGCTGGACAAATGAAAGAACAAATGAACTGTTTCTGAATAAATAGCTCCTGCTAAAAATGTAACTGTACTATTTGTTATGGAAAGACTTTATTGAGTTGCTTTTCTTTTTTTTCTAAATGTTTACTTGAAAGTTAATAATCTGTGCAGCATTTTCCATCATTAGGCAGGTATTATTTTCATGTTTGAAATAGTTGTTATTGAAACTCAAAGCATAAAAAAAAATCATATGACTCACACAACTATTACCATAAGTGTCCTCATAGTTTTAGTGCAGCACTAAAAATATTAAGTCTTGAGTAGTATGTTATTTGCCAAAACCTACACAGTTGTGATTTGCCAGACCATTGTGTTTTCCTTCTCTTCTACCTTCCCCAAATATTATATAATGCCATTTTAATAGCTTTGAAAGGACTGTTAGCAGGATATTCTTTGAAATCACCTTTGAAGTTATTCCTCCTTGTGGGAATACAGCCTGGAAGCAGGACTCAAAGTACTGCTGAACTCATTACAGAAGTAGTCCTGCAATAGAGGGCTACAAGCCCCGCCAAGTTGAGGCAAGATGCAGAAGGAGTAAGAGATCAAGGTTTGTATGTTTGTGTGCAAGACAGTACAGGCCTGTACAAGTCTGTACCAGCCCACAGTGAAGCAATGGTACTGAAACACACAGATATGCTTGCCATGCTTCAAAGGTATATAAACCTGCAGTGTGTTCAATGAAATCGGCTTCACAATACAAACCATGTGGACCCCATCTCTTCAATCACCCAACACTCCTCATATATGATTATGTTGTCATCACAGGAAAAATCAAACATAAAATAATAGTGTGTATTTAGGAAGAGAAATCCTTAAGTGCACTGAAGTTCTACATCTACGCAAATATATAAAAGGCACAATATGAGTCAATGTAAATGGTGATATTCACCCTTCACCTATTCTACAAATTCTATTCCCATGTTTTCACCCTCATTGAGCATATGTTGATAAAAAAGAATTTGTCAGCCTTTTCCACACCATTTTTTTTTCTAAATTCATGCATGGTCAATTAGTTTTCTTCTGCCTTGTTTGTTTGCAATCCATTCCTGAAGACTTCAAAAGGGTGTTTCAGTTTCTTCTTACACTGCACTGTTAGGCTGTGACCTACATCTATACCATGAAGAACTATGACAGAAACTGCTTGCTAATGAATTTCACTTCCACCTGCTTCCTACTAATGAGTATTCATTCATGAATTCTCAGAGACTCTTACAAGTAATCACTTAATTTGAAATTGAGGCATTTACTTAATGCTTATTCAATTTCCTGTGCTGAATGAAAATTCACTTTTTTTTTTTTAATCCATATTGCACAATGTTATTTAACCACGTCCATTTTTTCTCTCTTGAGAATAGTTTTATAATAAAGCTGAAGTGTAGTTATGGGCTTATTTCAATTATGAGAAAAATGCCTTTCACTCTGTAATTATTTCACATTTAAAGTCCAACCATTTGGATTATGTCCCAAAGTGCTCATGGCCTATTTCTTGTTTCAAGTGTTCAACTAGACTATAGAGTGCATTAATTTTGGATCATCTGTTATTGATTTGTGGGAGGTAACTGCAGAACAAATAATCACATTTCATTACAGAAAATATAGGAAATTAGTGAAAATATTAGGATATGCAAATGACAATGCCAAACATCAACATTTATCCTAAAATCCTGTAGCAGTCACTGGTCAAAGTCAACTTTTTATGACTGTTTGCAAGGAAACAAGTACAGTTCGAAAAACAGACTTGAAAAGCTGGAGCTAATATTTTGTGTTAGGCAATGTAACTTATAAAAAGCCTAATGGTGAATAAAAGGAGAATACGAATGGACATTTTTACTCTGCATAACACTGGCTAATATGGGATGATGTGACAGGCCACAACATGGAGATCCACAGTATGATCAAATGC
The DNA here is from genome assembly GCA_013397315.1 of Donacobius atricapilla. Taxonomy (NCBI): domain Eukaryota; kingdom Metazoa; phylum Chordata; class Aves; order Passeriformes; family Mimidae; genus Donacobius; species Donacobius atricapilla. Next base: position 133,875 of record WBMY01006243.1, on the reverse strand, counting down.
CAACCTACCTCAGTTTTATAAGCAATATTTTTGTGGAAAAGAGACCAAAGCATCTATATACTGTCCAGAATGCACTTTGCTTAAAAATTTCTTTCATTGCAAATAGACACAAAATTACAGTGATTCAATTATATCATATGCTCTTCTGTAATCATTCATGACTTTTACAGACTTCAATATTATTTGTCAGCTGGAGTTATTTAAACTCTAGTTGAATGACTGGAGAAGAAAGTTACTGAAATAAAAAATAGAGTACTTGGGGTGCAAAATGAGTCCCAAAGGAAAAAGAATATTACTCTACTTAAAAAAATCGTAATTTTTTTGAAGAAGCAAAATTTACCATCTTCAGTTTTCTTCAAAACCAAGAAAAATTATGTAAGAAAAACCCTAACACTTTTGAAAAGATATATGGGTCTTAATTGGAGATGATGAGTGAATAAAACATTGAGAAAACTGAAGTGTAAGAGAATGCATTACTGCATCTATTGTTGTTACTGAATTGCAAGTGTCCAAAGAGAAACAGGTTATTCAAGAGAAATGCTTGAAGAATAGTCTGAAACTGCTGTTAAAATCAGGCTCAAGAATACAATTTTCCTATTGAAAAGTTCTATGTACTGAGGACTCTTCTACTCATATTTACTTCGTTGAAAACTTCAAAAGGTTTCAAGAACAAGCATTAACTATTTTGTTAACACTGTCAAACTCATTTTAAGAGAGATTAGTTAGATGGCCAAACATTCATAAAGTATAGTAAAGCACTGTCCTTTCCATTTGAAATAGGTGCTGGAGAAGATGAGAGATCACTTGAATACTTCAAGAACATGTTAGTTGAGTGTTGCAGGATTGATAAGTGAGTAACTGGATGGCTGATAAGAAGAGGAACTGGAGGGACAATTAAAATACAGAAAAACTTCTGTGATCTCTCCATCTGCACTTCTGGGTGCTGCCTATGTATTTATACATTTTACGACTGTGGAAACAAGTCCCATATTTTGCAGCATATGTGTACATGGGCCATATACAAATTAATAAACAGAGTTGAAATACAGTCTAAAAATTTTATTCTCAGAATAAAATACTCTGTGCTAAAGGATCTCAGTCTCTCAGGGAAAATATACATTTGGAATTTATGTTTGCTTAAAGATGCAAAAGAAAAGGCATTAATGCCTTCCTGACCATGAATGAAGTGCCTTAATGATCCTGTAAAGGACTCATTCTGCAATAGATGACACTGCCCTCCCTAATGACAAATCATGTGGGTGTAAAGATCTGGAATACTCTGGACATGTTTGTTATGGCTCTGACAGTGAGCATGGTGCTGCTTTGTTTGTGGTGGGGTAGTTTATAGTTTTTCCTTCCCTCTTAGGTATCCCACTTGCCCCAGAAAGCTCTGTGCATTAACACAGCAGAACTGTGCAATTCAGTGGTCTGAGGCTGAAGGACTTGCACTCACATTGTGAAAGGAAAAAAATATGCTTGTTCAACCTCAGCAAAGTCCAGGAAAAATCTGATCCTCCCAGTTGTTTGCCTCTGAATAATTATTCTTCCTCTTATAAACCATTGCACATTTTAAATTATCATCCAAGATTTTGGAAAACAAAAATTCCAGAAGCTAACTACTTGAGGAGCAGCATGTCTTACCAGCACTTGCTATTTCAGCCCCTGTACTCAGAACCAATATTAGGAGAGAAAATATGGTTGTAAGAAAATAGGTATGCAAGGATTTGGAATACTGTCAGGAAAGACATCGAGTCTTTCAAATGCAGTAAACTTTTTGCATTATTATGAAAATGATTCTTTCATCTTCTATTATTCACTTTCACTTTTCATCTTCTTCCTCCCAGGAAAGAAAAAGGAAATGTTCATTAAATTTATTGTAGTATGTGATACAGAGTTTTTTCCTCTATTAAATCTGATATAGATTCAGAAAAAGTTGTCTAGTACTGTGAATTCCTATGGGAAAATTACAAAAGGGAGATTTTCATAACATCTCACCTAACATCTTTTCAATTTATTCAAGTATAAATAGTGTTAAGAAATTTTAATGGCTATAAAATTCCCATTTTATTCACTATTTGTTGATTGTTAGTTTCATTCTCTCTGATAAACAGCTATGTGAAAGAACAAAAATATTCAAAACAATTTAAAACCCTCAATCTCTCTTTTTCTTGGTAACTATTAGATTCTGTACCTAAACTTGTCATTCTCCTTTCTTTTTATTCCCATAGACTTCTAACAACTAGTTTTGCCATTTAATACATTTAAAATTTTATTTCTATCCTGAAGAGTTTAGGAATGCTACAGTCATGCTTAGCTGGATGAATCACTTGACTTGGACTCTGTCCTCTGTCAATTAGGTGGTTTAGATAAAATTATAGAAGTATTTACTGTGAAAAAAGATCAGTTCTTAGTTATATGCCTAAGCTTTCAAAATATCCAGCTATGTAGATGTGTTTTAGCCAGAGAGAGATTTGAAATCTAAATAGAGATATTGCACACATATATAGAGAAGAATAATAGTAATTTTGAACTAATATTACCACAATTTATTTTTTTTGTCTGTAACTACTTATTTGTTTATTAGATGGCCAGAGATTTTTTTTTTTTTTTACTGCATTAGTTGAATCTATGACAATAGACTCTGAAGGATTAAGATTCTGATATTAGCATCTAGTGAGAACAGACAAAGTTGTGTAAATAAGGCTGTGGTATCATAAGCAAAACGATCCCAGAGAATATAGAAATGGGATTGAGAAAAAATTTGAATAAAAATTTTATTTCCTTCACAGTGGTTGAAAGACAGTAAGAGAATAAACTAGATAATAAAAGTGCATGTGCTGGTATGAAAGTAAAACCAGTGAAAGACTCCAAGTCAGAAAAACAATTTAATAGGAGGGGGAAAAAAAAGGTAAAATAAAATAAGTTCAATAATACAACCTATTAGTCAGGGCGCTGGTAGCAGTCCGGATGAAGTGGTCTCGTTGAAGCAGTGATCCTGTAGAAAAGTCCGGTAGCTCCTGTCCTCTGGGAATCCAGCGGGTTGAGGGCCCCCTGTGCTATCCCGGGTTATATCCAGGTGGGAATGCTTGGCTCCTCCCCATGGGAGGAGCATCCCACAATGGAACGATGTAATTTTATGAGTCATACAATGGGTCCTTGATTGCCCATTAAACAGAGATAACTCCCGGATGGGAGTTACCCATGAGTCATACAGCAGAGCGTTAATGGGCCCACTAACAGAACATAGTCCTGAGCGTGGGGGCAAGGGAAACACTGCCCCACCTGGTTTCAACAGCTCATGAAGATGGTGATAGAATACATACCTTGGGCATATCTTACAGTGTAACCTAGGACAGTGCATTAGAGTCTATGATTTTTTTTCGTATGTTGGATCAATATCCAGACCTGCATGTGAGTAAAAGTTTGCTTTTGATTATTACACGATCCATATTTAAAGAATAAATTTAGGGGAGAAAAAAAGGGAAGAAGAATTGGTCCGCTCCAGCTATGAGAAAGAATGCAAAAGTTACTTTCAGTTTTACATAAACTCAATATATTTATATAAAGGTGACATTAGAATATGGTTGCTAATGAACTATGAGAAAAAAAGTGTTAAATGACTCTTTTAGAGAACTGATATATAGCAAACATTAATGTATAACAAAATAATGATTTTTTTTTTATAGCGTGTGTATTTTTTATATATTTTATTTAATGATTGGACGCAGAAAGCCAGAAGTTGTAGACAGGAATATTTTCTCTGTTCTGTTCTCTATATTATTTTCTCTGAGCATTTTCTTTTTTTTTTTTTTTAATTCAGTGAAGAAAATAGAGGTGCACAAGATTCCACTAATGACTAGAAAGTTTGCCTCACAGTCTAACAAGAGTGCACTGAGGATGGCATTGCAGATTGGTAGTTTCTGTGTTTGATGGTTAGATGGACTTACAAGTAAGATATAAGCAGCCACACAAAAACTAATTGTTTTTTATGCCATCATGGTTGCAAACCATTGACCTAGGAGGAAGAAATTAGTGTTTCCCATTGTTATATTTTTTTAACAGAACGATTTATTGAGGGGAAAAAGAAATGTGGCATAAAATTCTGAAAAAAAAAAAAAAGATATCTCAAGGGACTTTGAGTTAATAGAGAGCTAGAGAAAGGAAAGAGCCTGACTTTTGATCCTACAAGATTAAATTGGTTCTGTACTATGCTTTTAGTTTTTTTTCTATTTTGAGAACTTGTGGGGGGAAAAAAAAGATACTTCATTTTACATTGAATGTTCCTGTCTCCCTGATCATTTCTGACCCTGAAAACTTTGACAAATGTTTTCAGGTTCTGCAGCTTTTCTTTTACATTCTAAATGAGACTGTGTTGCAGACCATAGTCTACCAGTTACAGGGCACTACATTGCCAAACTGTTATTTAGTTCTATTTTACAGCAGACACTGTATTCCATTTCTGACATTTTCTGCATAATGTTCCTATTGTCTCTTTATGTTTTTTATTGTTCCAAGGTTTAAGGCAAAAAAGAATAAAGGTATGAGATTAAATAAGTGGAGGTCTGGGACCCAGATTCAAATTCCAATTCATGACTGAGGCCGAACTTCCTAATTATTGCAGTGTCTATATGGTGCTTCTCAGTTTTGTTGTATGGAATGAATAAAATGGTTCTCCAATGCAGAAAACCTAATTTGGCTTCATGTTTGAATTCAACTTGTTCAGCAGCATAGAAACAGTGTGTCTGAGACTCTCATATTTGTAAAATCAAGCTGATATTCAGGAAGAGGAAAAACAACAACAACAACCACCACAACAACAACAGATTTGGCACAACCCAAAATTCAAAAGGCAGCAGTCAAGTTTTGACCTAGTTTGGATGTTTTGGAGTAAAGTGATAGATCAAAGACCACCTTGTTCTTTGAAAGCTGATTAAACCCTAGCTGTTCATCCACATAAATGCAAGGAGAAAGAATTCTAAGGTTTGTGCGAGAGATGCAAGGGTATTTCAGGCTTCAAAAACATATTTATTTAAGTGGCAATCTGCTCTAAGCACTCCCTTCCTTCTTTCCTTCCTTCCTTCCTTCCTTCCTTCCTTCCTTCCTTCCTTCCTAAGCATTTTCCTTAGTAATTTATTCCCATTTCTTCCCTCTTCTATTAAATTCAACAACAATGTAAAGAAATGAGGACCCTCTTTAGCAGTGCCAGCAAAGCAGCAAATGGGAAATTAAGAAACTCATCTCCATAAGAGAGCTCATAAATTTAAACAACATAGTCTGATAATGGTTCAATCAACTCCTTTAATTAGCATGTCACTGATTTAGAATATATTGTACTGTAGTACTGCTCAGAGAACAGACAGGAAGTTTACCTGTCTTTTAACAATGCACTTATGGTAATTTCTGGGTGTCCTCCCATAGACAACTTTTTCCTTAAATTTTTTATGTGGAAGGTACAAAGGAAAAAAATTCTCTGTGAAAGACACAAAGGGAAGTATGATGAATATCTCCCCACACTCAATTTTGAAAACTCTGGTTTTTGAAATCATATTAAGAAATTTGCTAGAACAGTCTCCTATTTAATTACTCACTCATATTCCTAGACCAAATATGATTTTGCTCCACTCAAGGAAGAGTAATGGTGCTGGAAAATTACTTTGGTTCCTTCTCTCAACCAACATTACCAATGTTCACTTACTGATCTGAAACCCGGTCATAGCATTATTTTCCTCGGGCTTTTTCTTTTTTGTTTCTTTATTGTTTACGTGGGATGCCTGATCAGATAGTATTGTAACTGTCATCTCTTGCTACTGGGATATTTTGATCGCCTTTCAATTCAACATTTTATAAGTATGTCTAATATACAGTTTCCACTTTTGAACACATTCACTTTTGTATCATTGAAGAGCGAATATTTAAAATAAATAAAGTCACTTTCTCATTAGTAAAAGCTTTTTGAGGAAGTCTCAATTTTTAAAAGCTTTTACTTTTAATGTTACATTTTTAGAAGTATCACAGTCTTCTATCAGTGCCAGACTATCATACAGTTTTATTTAAAACTACAAAAAGCTTTGCCTCCCCTGAAGTTTATAAATCACTGTAAAAATACACCATAATAATGGTATTTATCAAATTAGTTATGGTTATTTTATTATCAACTTCCCACGTTGCAGATATTCTGTAATTTATTATTTCTTTGTAGATTTTTTTCCCAATAATTTTCATTCTAATATTTCCACCATTTGTTACATTGGCTTCAAGTTTCCTTTTTTTTTTTCAATATTATTTTCCTGTATTTTTAAAAGATAGAAGTATTATTATTCCTTTCTTTATGAAAACTTTCTGTGGAACTACAGTATAGACCATGTAAGATCAATTTTTTCAATTTTTTTTAGAAAGTAATTGAGTTCGTCCATTCTACATTTGAAATCAGAGGAAGATGAAGTCAGAAGAAACTCTGGCCTGCTTAGATAGCTTTAATTCTCTACTGTATCGACTGAGAAAGGAATACTGAGAGCTCTGAGAGAAATTCAGACACTAGTTTCCTATTGCAGTTATTTCAAGACAGTGTGTCTTCAAACAGTTTATAACAGTCGAGTGTAAAAAGACTCCCTGGACTTTGTTTGGGTTTTATTTTCTGTTTACCAAAAGATTAAGTGAGTCTTTGCTAAACTTGAAAGCAGCAAACTCTTAAACATTTTAAGAATCCAAATGAAATGTTTATTGATAATAACATAGAAAACTTAGAGTATATATATATATATATATATATTCCTAGAATTTAAATATAGCTGAATGGCTAAGCAAAACACTTTTTCTTCTCTTTCCTCCCCCCAGTTTTTCAAATTACTTTTTATCTTTAATAATCTTACAGATAATCAGATTGATGCATGGAATTATGGGAAGGGGTGAGGAGGGATTTTTTTGAAGCTATGCACTAGCTGTATGTTCTCAGATCCAAAGAGAAGCAAATGAATACTCTGACCTTAAATTTTGGTTTTATTTTTTGAAAATTAATTTCTGTAATACCAAAACCGAAAACATAACTGTGTTCTGTCACCTGTTTTTACAGTTAATATGGAGTATTGATTTTTTAACTTGTTTTGCAAAATGTCCTCTTAGTTGAGGAGACCATCAATCCATTGCCATTTATTTGAAAATTCAAAATATTTCTTAAGTATTGCAATAAGGAACAGAAAAAAACTATGACAAATTTTCATAATAATTGTGTGAAGAATTTCGAGCATTCTGCCTGTGTAAAAGGTATGAAAGAAAACATTATTAACTTCTGTATTGCAATATCCAGTATGTTTGTTCTATGTTCTTGTTCAAGGTTCTTTCCTTTAGCTTCCATAAAGAGTTTCTAATTTTCATTGTATTTCTAATGGCTTTAATTATTTTGTGTTTTCCATTTATATAGCTACTAAGGTGGTTACAGTTCTAGGAATTCTTTACATTCTTAGGTAGATTTTCCTTGAAGAAAGGCACAACAGAAGAAAAATGAAGAAACGAGAGAAGTTATAAAGCAAAAATCTGTTTGCAACATAGAAACTTATGCTCTATATAAACTCTGAGAAATGGAAGAATTTTTTTAAAATGTTTTTATATTTTTAACATTGTATTTATTTATACTGAAGAAATATGAGCTATGTAACTTACTAGTGCTTTATGTTCATAAACTCCTAATTTATTTTCTTTTTATTTGATTGTTTTCTGCTTTACCATTGTTAGCATGTCTATGTTTAAGACACTTTCTGTTAGACAGGGACTGGCTTCAAATAAATTTTATATCCATGTCTGGCATGTAAAAGAATCTTTCCTTATTTTCATATGAATTAAGCCATCAAGCACATGTTAAACAATATGTTCTTCCCCCAGTTTTGAACAACATTCTGCCTCAGTCTCTGAAGGCAGTATTCTCCCAGGCCTGCATGAACGTGAATCTGATAGACCAACTGCTTTGGATTTTTCGTATTTTACCCGGCCCTGGCTAGGTGTTTTGTAGGATGCGTGCTGGGGAAAAGAACATGGTCATCTCAGAAGAGTAGTCCAAATCAAGGAATGTTTCGCCTCTTTAATTCCTGGACAGTCTTCCTTTGCTAGTGCCATACTACCTTTCAAATAGGTACCTGACTATGTTTTGTACCTGACCCACTCTTCAAAACAGAAATTGTATCCTGAGAATGAAAAGACTGCAATTACTGTGTACGTTCAACTGATTGTCTTTTCTTACCTGTGTAGAAAAACCTGTGTGCTGTATACTGCTACAGGCAATCATTAGGCCATAGTAGTAGGTTTCGCTCTCATTCCAAGAGGATCACCACTTTATCCCAGCCTGGGTGTCTTGGCAATGTATGCTTACATTTTTCCTTTGTGTTTTCTGGTTATGGAAAAGATAAGGATATCAAGTTAATAAGCCCTCAAGTTAATTTTGGCTTTTAAGTTAAGATTTAAATCTGATGTGATTTTCATATGAATACTAGTGGCTGACATTTTTGCCTTTGTTGTCAGTTATTTAGAGCCTCATATTGATGGTGCACAAAGTTTTGTTGTTGTTGTTGCTGTTACACTGATTACTTATTTCAGAATTTTAATTTCATATATATTTTGATGTAGGTATAAATTCCCACTTTTTCATGGAGAATGAAGTTCTTTCTTTATTGTATTCTACCAACCATTAATGGTTCTGTTCATCAGCATTACCATTAATCACTTCTCCTCCTAGTAACAGTGACAATAATGGCATTCTCTAAAGCAATTTTTTTTATTGAAAAGGAGAATGAGAAAAAATTATGATTTTATTTATGACACTATTTACTTTGTTGGTAAATATCATTAATGATATCTGACTGCCAAAGTAAATCAAGAAGCAGAAGTGTTTTGGCCTTCTTTGTTGAATCAATGCAGGCTGATATAGCTTATTCACACTACACCTATGAATTTCTCAGTAGAATCTTTGTAAGGAAGCTCTACCAAAAACATTTCTTATAGTAGATCTCATAGTATCTCATCCTCATCTTCTAGGAAAAAAATTCACAGCTGAGACACTTTCATTGTTAGGTAAAGGATATCTAGAGCCCTGGAAAATATGGCTGATTCTTTTTTTATACTATAGAAACCTAAATGGTCCATGGACTTTTTCTCTGCAAGGGATAAGTCAAATTTGACAATAAATAACTCTAATGTACCATGCATTTAAATGTAAAAGTGTCCCTGTTGTCTGTTCCAGTTGAAGTAGTAGGGAAAAAGTCCCAGTATGCATATTGAGGGAATCTGCCATGAAGTCTCTTCTGTAAAAATAAAAGTTTCTATGTTAAAGGCCAGTATAGTACCTTAAATAGTTCTTTGAACTAATGATCCTGCTGTGAATTTAAGAGTGCAAGATTTTTCTTAGCCTGGCTGATCCAGAAGTAAACTTCAGTCATATTTTAACCTATTATGATAGACACAGAAGTTATGAGAAAAAGTTTACAAGCTGTGAAGTGACTTTTGATTAAGATGAAAGAGAAAAAGGATATAGAAATAGGAATGTCTGTTTCTTGTGTACTCTATTATCAGGCATTAAACACTATTATAAAATAGCAATAATTGGTGCATGAAACGAAGTAAAATTAATAAAGGAAAAAAAAAATTCTTTCTTTTCCGTTATGTCTTTTTTTAGATCTATAGTTTATAGATCTTTTAGATCTTTAGCTTATAGTTCATGTTGTTATTTCCAGTTGTTTATTTGATGTAAGATGCTTCAGTCATTTTTTCTCAATCCTTAGCTTTGTTTATGATTTGAATCATTCACAATATAAACATTTTTAACTCAATGAAATGCAAGTCAGTTGAGAATTTAAAGCTCAAAATATTTTTGGGTTCCTTCACAATAATTGGTATAGATTGATTTGGTTGGCTATTTTGAAATATCTTAATTAACTTCAGCAAAAGAGAACCACAGAACCAATTAGGTCGGAAAAGACCTCTGAGATCATCGAGTTCAACCATGAACTGTGGTACTAAGTGCCACATCCAGTCTTAAGCACCTCTGGGGATAGTGACTCCATTATGTCTCTGGGCTACATCTGAAAGGTGCCACAAGGAGCAGTGTAGGATAAATATTAAATAATAGGAAGCAATGTAGCATACTTATACTGTATACACTAGTTTATCTCAAGCAGAACATAATTATGGCGAGAAGCTGGTGTCAGTTGTCAGTGGATGAAACAATTGCTTCCCAAGACACTTTTACCTGCATTTTTACTTTTTGTCTCTGACCACAGATCTGGCACGAATGGCATGGACACCTGATACCAAGTTGACAGGACAGAACCCAACTTTATGCATAAATATTTGCTACATAAAAACATGCAGTCTGTTCACCATTCAATGACTAAACAGAAGAGTAAATATCTTCAGGTTTATTCTTACTCTTCAATCCTTGGTCAACTCCTTGTCCTGCACTTGTCTTTCAGCTATGTTTCTAGTTCCTCAGTGTTTTGTCATAACTTTTTCCTTTGGCAGCTATTTCCAGGTTAGTTTACTACATAAGTCTACACCTGAAATGCTCATGTCATCTTAGGCTACAAAAAACATAGTGGCACATTGCCCCAAGAATGCATACCCTCTGTTTGTTGATGTCATGAAAAGACAACAAACCAAACAAGATTTGACATCTTTGCTGCAGCCACAGAATTTTTTTCTTGACTATGGTGGACATGCCTGCTGCATTAATTCTTCCTGCTCACATCAACTGTCTACAGACAGGCAGGCAGGTACCTGCTTTGTACATCTCTGAGGGCAAAATTTCAGATGCTTGGGTCATCATATCATATCATATCATATCACAAAGATCATATTTTTACTGCTCCCCTTCTTCAACTCATGTTTTCCTTCATGACTTCTTTCCAGTAATTAGGAAATGGGTAGAGTCATTGACCTGCCTCTAGGACAGATTTGACCTTAATTATCTCCATTCTGTCTCCCTTTGCTTAGGCCAGCCCAAACCTGTCTTCATCAGCAAATAGTTACTGTTTCATAGTTCCTGTTCAATATCCAGTCAATACATTTTTTTATGAGTAACATAAAGTATCTCTTTATCTTCTGCTAGGCATATTGCATTATCTCCATGAAATCCTTGGCTGGATTGACACTGGTTCTTCTTTTTCAGTATTGTCAATGAATATCTATTTTTTTTTAAAGAACTTCTAGGCCAGTATTGCAAATAATATAGACACAGTTAATTTCTGAGGCTATCACGTTGCTTATGGTTGCTGTAGTGCAATACATGGCAATTTGATAATTACCATCACACCAGGCATTTAACACTCTCAGGGGTGGTGGAGGTGAAGAGCTTTGGACTTGACTGACAGTATAAGAGGAAATCTATATACCAAAGTAACAAAATTTCATATATTTTTTTAGTATAAGCTGGATGTATCAAAAAAAAAAAACCAACAAAAAAACCCCAAAAAAACAGTACTAGGAAGAGATGTGAAACATAGATCAGACAAAATACAAAACACTTCTGCTGGGATAGTAATTTACTGATTTTGGCTAACATAAACAGCTGAGTACTGTCGTGGCTGTAAAATATCAGAAAAAAATTAACTTAAATTTAAACTACCATTCTAAGGTTTTTTTTCTAATTTCTGTCATGTCTACTGCTTGATGATAGGGAAAAGAGGGAAAGAGAAAACAAGTTTTCTAAATGTGTCCATATTTTGCAACTTAGTCTATCAAAACTGAACTGAAAACCGCGAGTGTATAGGAATTGCCCTTCTGCGAGAGGCGAATAAATAATAAATAAATAATAATTAAACAAAGCATAATGTTTTCTGCAATGGTGATGCAATACAGCTTTGACTCAATGTTTTTTCTGGCTTTTTTGGGTTTTTTTCCTTGCTTAGTCCAGTTTACAAAAGGCATTATTTGAAACATATTTTATTTAAAATTTATTTTAAAATATCAACTAAATTAATGTTTTAAGTTGCTATAAATAGCTAAATTCAAATTTTTAATACTCTAGCATTTATTGGAAACTATTAACACATTGTGCCTTCTAAGGAATTTAAAATGCTTCAAAAATAGGGAGGTACATGGCAGTCATCAACACAATCCTAGCCAGTCCTGACTAGAATATTTCTACCTACAGGTCACAGAATATTTCAGAGGTAACAAAAACCATAAAAAAGAAAAATCCACTTTGAGTTGCAGATAAAATAAATTTTTCATATAAAAAGAAAAAAAATCGAGTGAATTGAATACCTTAAATGCCATTGGCACAATGCTTTCAAATACTTCTTGCAGTAGACTAAAATCTGTTTTCAAAGAGCATGGTAGTTGCATGTCTCATAAAAGCAAAATATATTTCCATAAGATATTATCTTTGAACTGACAGAAACATCATCCAAACCTAAAACCATTGAATGAGCTCTAGGAAACCCTAAAGAATAAAGGAAACAAAAAACCCACTGATCTCATTCCAAGCTATCTATGGTTCAGTTGAGGGAAAGAATTGCCGCACAAAATCTGCCATCAGTGACTTAAGTGATCTGAGTGTGCTTAACACCTAAACAATTGCCTGTCTCTCTCTTGTAACTCCCATTTAAGCTTTCTTTTCAATAAGAAAAACCCAGAGCAATAATAGAGAAATGGAAAAGAGAGACATGGGAAATGCTCCTCAGTGGCTGCGGATATAAACTTGCCTAGCAGGAGAAACAAGAATTATTATGGAAATTACAAGGTAATCATCTATCCTTGTTAACCTGAACAGCAGTGTTAGCCTATAGAGCTGAAACTTAAATTTAAACCTTAGAACATGACATTTGAAAACAGACATTTATTAAAATGTTAACTGTTCTTTACATGTATACTTTATTGCTTTGTGTTGAGCCTAATCTGAGACGCAGTACTGGCAATCTACACACTGCACTTGAACTTTTCACTAAATAAAACTTTATTTTCAAAAATTATTTATATGTATAAATTCTGATATTATATGACCAAAACTTGTGTTAATTCTTCTAGAAATCCATTACTGATGTTTCCAGGCAAGCATACAGCTTCTAGAAACCAAGATGAAAAAAAGATCAAATCTTTGTCTTTCCATCCGCTTCTATATATTTAGATATCCGACTCTGCACAGGTTTTCAGAGGTTAAAAATGTATTATTCAAATCTGTGCACTTTACATACTTGGATAAATATCAGTTGCAACAGTGTGAATTCAGCCACAAGCTCAGGAAATTACTGGGTATTTCTGAAGTAAAGAAACTTGTACGGAGAAAAGAATTATCCTCTGTGTTTTCTATTTATATTGTTATTTTCCTAAGCATTTTCCTCTACTATCTGCTGTTGGAGACCCTGAGGTGGTATGGTGGTGGTACGTCTGGCCCATTTGCTGAGTATCACAGTCCTTACAAAGCTGTTGCTCTTTTCTGAATACTTAACAGCATGCCACCTTTCTGGGAATGGCAACTTACCTTTGTCTTCTAAGACGGTAAAAAATCCCAAAACACACAGGAGAATATCGAATAAAATTCTCAAAAAAATATCTAATGAACTCACAGTTGTTGCAAAAAAAATTCTGTACTTTATATAATATTCCTGATACTTTATGCTTCCCAAGGAAATAAAACAGAATTAGCCTAGGTAAAGACAGTATTAATTGAATAAAAATCATTAGGACAAGCAATTAGCTATAGGCATTATATGACTGAATAAATTACAGATAGGAATAAAATATCATTAAGCAATTTGTAGTGAAATATATATTCTTTTTGATTTTATTTGTTGAGTATATGGATGTACATATCAAGACCCAGCTTCTCTCTCAGAAAAAAATCAGAATAATATACTTTCAAGATTAAATGTATCTAAAAAACCCACAAAAATCAAAAAAAAACCCCTACTACCCCCCCACCCCCTCAAAAAAAACCAACCCAAAAATCAAGAAGGAGCTTTCTTGCAGTGTTGGAGTCCTCTGCTTAGAGCAGTTCCATTATGCAAAGCTCACTAAAGCTGGTGTAGAATGGCCTGCTCTGAGAAAACAGGTATCCAAAATGTGAAGTGGCAACAGGGAAAAGTTAGTATAGAGGTCAGTCTTCCACTCCTTAAAAGCTTCCCCCAAACACTATGGGAAAAGAATAAGTTGCTGTTGAAAAGAAAAATAAGAATTGGTAAAGAAATATAAAACTTTCTTGGTTGATCTCAGCCTTAACATGGGGAAAAAAAAAAAAGGCAAAGAAAATAAAAAACCTCAAAGCAAAACAGTTTTCAACTTAAACTGATTTTATAAAGTTCAACTGCTTCTAAAGTTCAAATTTAAGGATATAGGCATAAAATGACTCTATTAGTTAGCCTTAACAGCAACTTTGTATCATCTCTATTATCCAGTATATTTTTTAAAATTTTCCAAAATGTTGTTTTCCTTTCAATATCACTCAGATGGCTTGAAAGGTTTAAATATCTTCAGTATCTCCTTCTCATGGTAAATGTAGGGAAGACCTACACCAACTTGAAACAAACTTGACAGTTCCTTCAGGAAGAGCTCTCTACTGGACCTCCGTAGAGGTATCAGTCCCACGTGTCAGCTTTGCTGTGCAAAATTTGAGGGTAATTCTGATTAGAAACACTAAAAAATTCTTTTTTTGGTTGAGATTAGCATAATAATTGTTTATGTTTATGTTTCTAAACCCATAGGCAGCAAAACTACATCCCTAGGCACCCTAACTGGAGATGCAGCCTGCATTGGTGAGGTGTGGGAGCTCCGCATACAGGCAGTGATGATGATCTGGTTTTGCTTTATTATATCCTTTCTTATGTGTGGAAAATGCTTTGGTGAATAAGTTCTTAAAAGACCCTGAATTTTTATGTGAAATCTGTGTGAAATCTGATGACAATGGTATCGCTATTTTAAGTATATGTAGAGAGGGACACAAACCTTTATGTATTTAATAGCTACAAATATATAGGTTTTCCATATGCATGTTTTATTTATGGAAGATTTTATTAAATGTATTACATTTATAAAATATTTTAGGTTTTAATTTGACATGAAAATGGATGTTCTGAGGGATTGGTCTAAGCATTACATATTTTATCTATTTAATAAATTTGTTTTCATAAGAATATTTCAACTGCATTAATTAATTGTCCAGGGCATGCTTCTTCCTCACTGCACAAATTATTTAGTCAATTTTACTTCACTATTTTAGAATCATACTATTATTGCTATATATTATTACATTTTAATTATCTATTTATTTACTGAGTTAAATAAATGCATAAAAGAGCATAGATATTTCAAATTTGGAAGAATCACATATTTATTTTTTTCCCTTTTGAATAAAAAATGGTTTGCTGCAATCGTTTTAGGCAGCAGTTACTTATTTTAGGCTCTGTCACTATTTCCAAAATTTATTTGCTGATGTCAAATTAAATTCCGTACACAAACTTCCCTGCTTCTGTTTATTAACAAAAAAAAAACAAAAACAAAAAAAAAAGTGTTTGAATGATGTCAACAGTGGCTTTCTAAAATACAGGAAAACTGGCAACAATTTTGAAGAAAATAAATTGGTTTGAGTGGAAGCCCAGTTAAGGCTGAAATCTTACCTCAAAGGCAGCTGCATGGACAGTCTGTCTCAACACTGGAAGCCCTGGTAGCTATGGAATGAAGCTGAAATCTTTTTATTGCTGGAAGCTGTGATCTTACACCAGTGTTTCCAAACATTATGGGACTCTGGGTTTATGAAAAACAAAATGGTCATAGTTATGTGTTTTGCTTTGGAGTAATTTCCTGTTTAAGACCCACATATGAAATATCTGAGAGTAACTGAATGGGAACTAGTTTTATAGTCATATGTTATTGTTGTTTAACATTCTCTTGCAATCACGGAATGGAAACTCAGTTCCCAGACGACTTTAGAACTTTGGAAGCAGAAAACAGCAATTTGAGACCCAATGTTCTCTAACCATAACAATAATTTTCCTCTCGAGAATAATTTCCTGTTACATATAAATCTTTCCCATTTTTCTGTCTTGAGTAAATATTTGTGTTCATATTTTTACCCTGAAATGGGAATTTCCACAAATAATTTGTGAATCAGAGATTCATGACAGCGTCTGTGACCTTTACTAGTCATCATATGCTTAAACTCTGTTAACCAAATGTAGTTGGAAAGTAAACGTAATTAATTTTTTTCAACATATTCTCTCACTGCTGTATTTAATGTGTCTTATTATAGCATCTAACTGTCTGTGCCTTACTGTTACGTGGCCACTCTTAATCAGTTTTTTAAATGTAACTACTATGAAAAGCATGATTATTCTTAATTTCATTTTTGTTTTGACTTTTCAATATATGTATGACATTTCAAATATATTTGCTAATATATAATAAATAACATGTACCAGTAGTACTTTAGTAGTATATTTATTTTAATTTCAAATGCAAACACACAACACTTAGTAACATACTTTCTGGAGACATTTTTCTTGTAATTTCTTGGCTTTGACGCTGTTGAGATTTCATTGAATTATACTCATATAGTCACTGAATCAGACTCATTTTTTTAATGTTAGAGCTGGAGAACCAAGTATTTTGAAAAAGAGATTCTGCATGAAAGATACTCTTTGTTTCCAAAAGGAGAGTCCTTCAACATTTCTTGAAGTAGACTGAATATATATGTATAACTCACAGTTAATTTTCAAGAAATTTAGATCAGCAGTAACAGATAACTTTTAATTTAATTTCTGTACCCTTCCACTATTCAAAGAAGAGAATAGTTTTTTGCAAATTATAATTTTCAGAGGAATTCGAGTCACACTTGTTCCTAGGAAAGAAATTATTACTGCCACTTATTTCAGTACTTTAAAATGGCCATCACTTTCAATAATATATATGATAGGTCAGACATTAAGTATTGTATTATATAAAATTATTCATATTCTCATTAATTAGTATTATGAAATTTTTTTTGTGAAATAGGACTCAGGACTTTTAGAATGAGGTTTTGGTTTTGGGAAAGACTGGCTGTGTTGGCTATTACAGTGCTTTAGCTGTTCATTTAAAAAATCCGTTATTGCCTATTTCTGCTCAGAGCATACTGCTTTCTCATAAAGTAGATGTTATAGAGCATACAATTTTATTTTTTTATACCTATCTTTGTTTGAACACATAAAAGGAATTACTTTTCTTCATTATCTTTTAAAATGCTATTATACTGATTTTCTAGAACCGAAATCTGTTTTTCTCTGTTTGTAGCTTTGATTTTTCTGAAGCATTTCTTGTTTTTATTTACAAGAATTGGTTACATCCAACCTTTATTGATAGTATTATTTTATAAGAAATGTAAGCAATAATATATATTTGGAGTGACTTTCCAAATGGTCTGGGATGCTGCTGGGAGAAGGATCAGGCTGCTGTCATAATCTGGGGACAGGACACATGTCACATCTTGCATGCCAGTTACCCCCAGAAAAGGTACCTGGCTTCTATATAATTTACCCTTTGGTTGTGCTATTGCAAGTTCTGTGGTTTTCTTCTAGTAACCCTAGCCACACTTTGGTTTCTTTGTGTTCTACCAGAGCCCTAACATGGAGAATCCAGAACCTATGTAAGTATAAATATATCCTATATACCTATCTGTATGAGCATCTATGTAAGTATCTCAAGGTGGGTTCACTAAGAAGAAGGAAGCAGGTTCTCCTTGGTGGTGCCAGCCAATAGGACAAGAGGAAATAGAAAGAAACAGATACACAGGAAGTTCCACAAAATTCCACCTGAACACGAGGAAGAACTTCTTTACTCTGTGGTAATGAAGTGTGCCCAACAGGTTGCCCAGAGAGGATGTGGAGTCTCCTTCACTGGAGATATTCACGGACCATCTGGATGGAATTTTGCACTGTGTGCTTTAGGAAGAACCTGCTTGAGGAGTGAGGTTGGACCAGATGATCCATTGACATGAATTCAAGAGGACAGATCTCTAGTATAACACTAGTTTTAATAAAAATAGACAAGAACTGACTGTGCAATTTTCTCTCCTACATATTTTTGCCCCTTCCTATTGTAGTTTTGAATTAGAAGCTACATCTTCCATCAGTTTTCCCGTGCTGTTACATAATCGTTTCTTTTTATGAATACCCAGGATCACAACTGGAACAACCTAGATTTCACGGTTTAAGGGTCTTGAAACTTTTTAAAGGCTTTAAACTTTCCAGTCACATGAAAATTTATTGTGAAGTGTGAGTTTTCCTTCAAGTTGTGAAAACATATTGCTTCCTAAGCTCTGTGTGTGTGTATGTGCATATGTCCTAAACTGATCTAGAAGCAGAGTCTGCTAGTCTAAACTGTGGTTTTACGCTTCTGGAAATTATGAATGTAATAGTCAATATTGGATCATTGTCCTAGGTCATATTATCAGAAAAAGATGCTAAGAGAGTTAAAAAAATGATGGCAATGCCTGCTCTGGGGACATTACTGTAAGCAAGTGTGCCTGTGAGGCCTGAGGTGTATTTTTCCCTGATATACCTTGTTTATGGCTCATTACAAAAAGGGGACCATTAGCATTTTGCTTGTTTGCCTCAAACTGTGTACTATTAAAAAAAAAAAAAAAAATAGCCCCTTTTGAGCATCATTAATTCATTTAAAAACACATCATGGCATGGAAACAAATATCTATTAAATTGGCACTATAATCATCATTAGTTGAAGGAGAATATTTCTAAATAACTTCACGATTAGAACAAGTATAAATACATGGGGATGAGGAAAAATAAGGAATAATAGGAAAGAAAACAAATTCTTTTTTTCACTTTAATTAAAGCTTAACAAAGTAAAGCCAAAGCATGTCCAGAGGTCAGAATTCTCATGGTAATCCAAACATTTTACAGAAAAAGATTTGTAGTCTCAGGATAAATGAGGGCATAATTAGCCACAAGACAACATACTATGAAATGTCACTGCAGAAAAAGGATTCTTTCAAGATTCTGAGAGCAAAGTATTTTTGAAACAGTACATTAATATTTATTTCTTTTCCTCAAATCTTTTGTTGATGCTGTTGTTTTGTTGCTTGCTGTTTTAAAAATGTGGATTTAACATGGTAATAGTACTGCCCCTTTTTGTATTTTTTTCTAAGAAAAAACTCATTTTCTACTAAGACTTAATTGGACCTAAGTGGTGATTCCTCTGTGTAGTTTTGTACAGTTTTTCCAGAAAGTGGGATGATCTACTCCATAAAGAAATGCAAGACAATTACATATGGATTTGCATTAGTTAAAAAATCATTTTCCTTACAGTTTACACTACAGAACAAAGGGAAATGCCAACTAGATTAAATATTTTTTACTAAAAAACTTAAGTGAACCTTTCTGATTCAACTGGAAGGAAACACTGACCTTTTCACCACTGGGCACATCTCAGAAGAAAGTTTTCCCCTTCAACCCTTTTTCTGAGTATGAGAAAAATACAACATTATTATGTTTTTTCCAGATCTGCTGGAGCACCTTCTTGTGTTTTCTTGGATAATTTTCCACTTGTATTTCTACTCGCACAAACACAAAATGTTTTGGTTTATTTTCTTTCCAGGTTAATAAAAGGCAGTGTAAAGGCAAACTCTTCCTACTTTGAGAATATTTTGTGTGAGAATAATATATATGTTGATCATATTACTTATTTCTCATTCTTTTTCTACATTTATATCATTAAAGGTTGCATTATTACCACATTGAAAAATAATTCCTTTTGAGAGGAAAAAAAAATGATATATAAGCTTAGATTTCTTAACACAAATGACTGTCTTTTGCCGAGCAATTTGAGGCTTTTCCTATGCTGAATAAGGATGTTCTAGGGGTGTATTTTCTGGAACAGCAAGTTTTATCCTGTAGGTTTTTTAAAAACTGCCTCCTAGTCAACTGGAATCTGGGAACAGGAAGAAGAAGAAAAGCAGAGGAAAAAAACATAAGAAATTGCGCTAACTCAAATTCAGGCATGAGTCATGGATGATATATATTACCATGGATATATTGTTATGATAAAGTTCAGACTGTTTAACACCAAAAAAGACAACCTTAATCCTGGGTTTTTCCTTTTACCTAGCTTTCCTACTCTTTATTAATATTTTCTTTTCAGTATATTCTGCCCAAATACTCTCAAGGTTTTGTTACAGATTGATTTTTCCAGTTCTTAAAGATATTTGCATTTTCATCTGTTGGAATCCAATTATAGCAAGAAAGAAAGACTCAATTTAAAACTCATCTACAAATGTACCTGTAAGTATGTAACCATAATTTAGCATCTCTACTCCTTTGTTGAATGACTAACATATTAATTATCAGGCTGATCTTGAATTAAAGTATTAAAATGTTGTCTTTCTTTTAAACACACACCCACATCCACCCCCCCCAAAAAAAAAAAACATTAAAATCCCCAACAATGAAATTTCCAGTTGCAGAAGAACATTTTATAAGAAAAATCCCAACTTTTCTTGACTCTGTTTTAAGTTATGATATTAATACTGAATCCTCCTTTCTCATTTGTGCTTTTTTTTGGGTTTTTTTTGGGGGGGGTTTGTGCTTTTTAAGGATCTTTCATTACTTAACCTTCAATATAACGTGTGTTATGAGATTTACTACATATATATTTATGATATATATTACAGATTACAGAAATTGATTTAGTGTGGGTTGGACTGTTTTGTGCATAAAAGTTGCTAACCGTATATTGCCAGATCTTTGGGCCTGTTTGGTCTCTACCAACATCCACTGAATTTTCTCAGATCACTCTTCAAAATACACCTCAGTTCCTCACTATGAAACTACATTTTAAGAGAATCTATGCAAACCCACACAGCCTCTGAAGTCCTATCCTGGATTTCTAAATAGAACAGATTTTCTCTTCCACTCTCATTTCTCTTTACTCTTTTCTCTGAAGAACCTTGGCCAGAACACCATGCTGAAGCTGGATTTGATTTTCAGTACTTCTGTTACTTTTTATTGATGCTTACCTGCTGTAAGGAGAAAAAGATCCAAAGAAAGCAAAGCCTATGAATATTCCACAGTGAAAAAGTTCCCAAGAAATATTAGATCTATGCTGACATATGGTAATTTTCTGTTTTACTGATCTATTTTAACTTCCTAAAATATGCTTAATACTTTGTGAATCTTAACCAATTGTTCTTTTTACTTCATCTGGATTTGTTTCCACTTTCGCCACTGGGACTTTCTGGCAGATACAAATAATTAAATAAACTTTAACTAGAATGCTCCAGGTAGGAATTGTTCTTTATTGATGGCTCATGAACAGTGCCTTTAATACTACAAAGCACCACTAAAGATTTGATGAAGCTTTTGGGAGTTTGGGGAAGAAGGAGGGAGGAAAAGGGTGAATATCATACATATTTTGTGTATTTTTTAAATATATCTATTAAACATGAATAATCTTGAAATACTGAAAATATGTTTTCACTCCACCTTGCAATGAAGGTTTTCACTCCACCTGAAACAGCCTTCAAACTTATTTTGGTGCAGCTTGTGCTCAGAGAAAATCAGAAGCAGAAACAAGCAAAAATGTTTATTGTAGTTACTAGGTTCCTCAGAGAACCCCATCTGATAATTGAAATGTAGATGGTTCGACTCATCTGGCAGATGGAAGGATCAGCTGATTCTTTTGAACAGTGTTCAATATGCTAGTAGCAGTATTGTTTTTTAAGTTTTCTGTTTTCTATTTCTTTCTTTTTTCCCCTTCACCATCTTGTGTATTCTTTATTTTTTATTCTAATCTTTATTTTAATCTTTAATGTCACCGCAGCCAAGTGAAATGTTCTTTACTATTCGTCTTTGTCCAGGAAGGATCAAAAGCCTAAACAGCAACAATAAAAAAAAAGGATTTTTTAATGCATTATTTATATTTCATTCAAAAAATATGAGGCTGAGATACATTACTTACTGAATAATACTAATCTGTGACAGATTGTCCTCCTCAATAACACTCAAGCAACCAGTTAAAAATAAAAGATAGTGCAGGGTTTACTCTCCTGGTCTCCCATGTAAATGTCAATAGACACAATTAACATGCTCTGAACAAATGCCAGTTGGCTGAATTTTGCAAACAGGTTTTAAAATACTGAAATTATAAAGCCTAAGGCATCAGCATATTTTTAAAGAATCACATAGATTTTGAATAAATTCCTTTTTTTTTAGTTGGTTATTTTGAACATATATGTGGTATTTTAAGCAAAGAGCACATTTTCCTAATGAATAGATTGACTTAAGGTTTTTCCCATTCTTAAAATTTTAAGGCTTAATTTCAGGAGAAAATGTCAAAGAATCATCTTTAGAGAACTATTCTTCCATGTGACCCAGTGCATTTCTTCCTGGTTTGTTTTTTTTTGTTGGTTTTTTTTTGTTGTTGTTGTTGTTGTTTGTTTGTTTGTTTGGGTTTTTTTTGGTGAGTGGAAAAAGTAAACTCATTACTACCCAGAGGAAAATTATCCATTTAAAAAGAAAGGGGTGTGTGTGACTTCCCTGAAAAAAAATAAACATTCTTGGGAAGAATTTTCAGAACTTTCTATGAAAGAGATTCCTCAGGTTGCAGGGAGAGCAGAAAAAAAAGCTACTGTAGTGTTAGAAAATATGAGCATTCACATATCATATTCAGAATTTTGCCCTAAACCCAATAGTAGAATAGAGAGAATACAAAAGAACAGATGGAAAAAAGTTTTATTTGCCTTATTTTCAGTCACAAAGTACATGATTTTTTTCATCCAAGATGGATGATGGAATACATATGCAAAAAAAACCAAAAAAACAACAAAAAAACCCTAGATGTGATCATTTTCCACACTTTTTACTCCTTTGGATTTTAATACACAAAGTTTAGGAAGACACAATAACAAAGAAGACTGAAACTGCCAAATGGGATATTACAGCTGATTTCTTGGAGAAACACTGATAATACAGCAAATAAATTGCAGCCATATGCACACATTTGCTCTCAGATAAAATTGTTGAGCACCCTAGCAAGCAAACTGAAAACACCACAGGAAGTAATCCATACACTGAATGGGTATTCTCCTTTTCCTAAAGAAAAGGGAAAACTGAATGTTGAATCTCATCTACTGAGCATAACTGACCAAAATTTCTGAAAAAATTGACTTCTGAGACTAAAGGCAAAAAAAAAAATTAGGAAAAAAAAAGTAAGAACCTTTAGAAAATAAATTTGGATAAAAATTTCAATTTCATTGAATTTTTTTTTTTTCAAAGAGAATCCTGGGAAGGGTCTCAAGGGAAAAAAATTATATTGATTTGAAATGTAGTATTAGGAAAGTTAATTTACAAGAAGCTGAGATATGTTCTTCAAAGTTCTCAGTTTTGGTGTATTAATAAAGTTTGTTGGGGTTTTTTGTTTGTTTCTGCAGCTTTTGTACAGATAAATAAAGGTGGGTTTTTCAGAAGACAGTATTTTCAAATATTTTTAAGCTAAGAAACACAAGGTGAACTTAAACACAAATATCTCCTGATGATATGTAATAACTCACTCTTACAAGTTTTTCTTCTCCCCATATGCAATCCAGCATGGATATAACATATTTTGCTTTATTCCTAATATGCCATTTCTACTGCCCTTCAGGTAAGGCAAAAATGCTTCTAATTATATAAAATCACAATATTGAAGAAATAGAATGAAGGCTGACTGAAATACTTACTTTTATTATCTCATAATTTATTTTCATCTGAATCCTCATCTTTCACCTCTAAAAATCAAAACAAACAACAAAAAAGTAGCCAATATGCCTTTTTTTGCTACAATCTAGTTTAATGAAAATAAAAAAATTAAATAAACTTATTTTGTAAGATATGTTCCCACAAAGAGATCAACACAATTCTGCTAGGAATTGGAACATGTCTAGGAATAGCAAGCTACGTTAGTACTGCTAAACTATCAGCCCAGAGAGAGATTCCTGGTCTTCAATACCCAGTGGTACACAACAATTCTTGTTCTCATTCCTCAGCCCGCAGCTGTATCTACCTGGGTGAGACAGCTATGATTGCATTGCATAGCTTGTGGTCTGGATTTCGTGTGGTGCTCTTACTTCATTGAGAGATTTTTTAGTTTTGGTTTTTCTGTCCAGTTCACATCATCTGAAACAGTGCGTGGCCCTATCAAGGGTAATGTTTTAAACCCTTAAAGCTTAGGAGCTTTACATATCTTCCCTGAGATAAGGCATGGAGGTGCATGGCATGAAAAGCACAACATATGCTAAACTTCTGAAGGATGGACGACTTCATATGTAGGCTGCCATATGTTGCGGGATGGTGTTCAAAGCATCTGTTGGGATTTCTCCAAAAATAGAACTCTTCCCAGAACTATTCCACCATGAACTGGAACTCCAAAAAAAAGGAGTCTATGCACAGACTCAGCCACCTGAGGTATAAATGACCTGGGAACCTGGAAATGAAATTGGAAATTAATTTATTTTTTAATTTTAGAAGTACTCATAGACAAGTAGCTCAGCTACTACATCTTTATAAGAGTTAATATGATTCTAGCAACCAGCAATTCTTCAAGGTCTAGAGCCTCCTGAAACTATTCTGAAACTGATAAAGATGGAAGGTTCTCTAGAGTTCCTAACTGCTAATTTATCTTACTGTAGTGGTTTCAGGTTCACTGAATTCTGATTGCTAAATTTAGTGCAGTGGTCTGAATATTTTTCTGCTGTGAGATAGAATTATAAGGAAGAAGCCAAAACAGGCCCAACTTAAAGATGAAACAAATAGATTTATTAACATACACAAAAAGAAGAAAAACAATGAGAATTGAAAATGAAAGCTTTCAAAGCACTCCCCTCCCCTCTAACAATGGTTCACTTTCTCACAAACAATGTAAAGAGAAAAAACTCAGAACTCTTGGGCAGTACCACTTATAAAATAGTCTTTCATTCAGTCCTTTTTTAGAGAGAGAAGCCTCTCCTGATTTGTTCTGGTAACTTGCCGCAAGAAAAAAACAGTCTGCTTCTGGCTTTTAACTTTCACAACAGCGTCTTCCCTGGAACTTCTGCAGATGTGGACCTCCCATATCACGTAGCCTTCCCACAACAATACATGGGCTGTGGACTCATGCATACTAGGGTGTCATTTTAAAAATGGACAGTTCAAATGCAAAGGATTTCTTTATCTTATGGGACAGAGATCTCTTTTCACTTCTCCACTGGTGCAGGGGACTCCTCATCTCTCTCTATCCAAACATCTCATGGTATCACAGGATCACAGATTCTAATTCAGTATTCACTTAGTCAATCACAAACACCTTTTGCTCAAATCCCAAACATCTGAACAATAAATTTCCCCAATCCATATTGTCCATGACTTAAAGGAATAGTCTAGCATATTCATATTACAGTCTGTTACCACAACTCATAGGAGATTTTCAGCCTAGAATGCATTTTCTCTATCTCCTCATCACTTGGGATACAATTCTCTTTCATCGACCTAGGTATCTTCATACTGTCTCTTTAAATATCTCCCACTCTGAGCTTTTCTCCCCCTTAAAGAAGGGTTAGGGCTTTGGAAGTTCCATCTGCTGGCCGGAAGGAGTTAAAACTTGCCCAGGCCTGCGGCGGTCATGTGGTCTCTGCTGGGCGCAGCCACAAGGATCTCGAAGCCATGCCGGTGGGGAAAGGCCCAGAAATGGCAGCCAGGATCTCAGTGGTAGACTGAAGAATGCCTTCCCCCGCCACCCCTCGGTCTCAGCTGAAGGTGGCTCGAACTCAGGGATGCTCCCATGGCCCGGGAAGTGGGGAGGGAACATCTCCCCCCAGCCTGGGGCGGCAAGCGAGCAGCTGCGGGGCGAGTTTAAAACTCACTAGACGTTAACAATTGTGTTTTTTTTTCCTGCCCTCCCCCGCTGCCAGCTGCCCCCTGGGCCTGGCCATGGCCTGGCCCGCAAGCCCAGTGGGCAGAGGGGCCTGGCCTGGCTCGTCCCGGCTGCCGCACGATGTTGCCTCCTGCCAGGCCAGGAGAGAAAGAGCCGGCTCCCCAAATTCCTCCTGAATTTAAGCCCTGTGACCCAGAGGTGTACACCTCCATCTAATTCACCAATCTGGTTGTCAGTTTCAAAGAAGATCACTAATTGGCTTTCACCATCCATACCAAACCAATACACTTACTAAAAACAGAGTTGACTAAAATAAAGCATATTGAATCAATGTGTATTTCCTACACAGATACTACAAAGAAAGGCTTAAATGGAAAGATAAAAAAATGGAACTAGTAAATAATTTTTTCATTTCTAATGACTATGATCATTATTCTATACTGGCTAGGAGAAGAAAAACTTTAAATGAAATTTCTACAGATACATAAGAAAATGTAATGGAAGTTAGATTAAAATATTAACGCCTTCGAAAATTGAAAATAAATGAACTCAGACCTCAAAGAACATAAGCTAGGACTGAAGGTCCTATTTCCCTTGACTGCAGATTTTCATTATTTTAATTCTTGTTCAACACTCTCCTAACCCTGACTCTTTTGGAAAATAAAGTTTATACTTTTGCATGGAGATTTCTGAAGTAAGAAGAATCCTGAATATGTAGAATTGTCTAATTTTTGAAGGTGATGAGTAACCCAATATCTAATCTTGTACCTGAATGCTCTCATGCTCTAGACATTTTGTCTTATATATTTTTTGATCTCTTATATGCACACAGAGGATTGAGGAGACAATGTTTTCACAATTGGTATTTTAAGGGACTTGAGAAATTTGCAGATGTCTGGAAAATTTCAAGCATTTAGATTTCTAAAACATGAAATCAGAATTGTCTCAGTAACAATCAGTGTGTCCAGATGTACAAAATCAATGTGCACCAGCACTGGAGAACCAGTGGAGAAAGTGACTTCTAATTCCAAACTACAANATAAAACTACAAAAAAAAAAAAAAAAAAAAAAAAAAAAAAAAGGAGGGAAAGAAAGGAAAATTGCACAGATGTTTGGTGTTTCTTTTTATACAAGCTGCATGGTCACTTTCCATAGGTCACCACAGCAAGACTGTAATGGCATTTGGGTTGCTGCTGCTGAGCCTTTTTTATGAGTATTCTTCAACTTGCTGTCCAGTTGATTGACTGATTGATCAAAATTATTTTCTGTAACCACACAGCAGGGATTTGGGCAGGATATCCTGGCTTGAAGGGGGATAGCCACCCTTGTGGGCTTGATGTGGGGCCTTTAAAATAAGTGTTTTCCTGATGTAGTGTTCTCATGTTTCAGGATAAGAAAGTGTTTCCTTGGCCCGATGTCAAATTAGACTCTCAGCAATTTAAAGTTCAGTGCTCAGCTTTTTTTCTAGATATAGATGATAGGCTCTTACTGATACCTACCAGTAGCTACAATAGGATGAAGCCATGACCTAGTTTGCTGTTAAGGAAGAAACAGCCCTATAATGTGCATTTCCCTTCAACACACAAATTCATGTATTCAGTATGTGTATTCATGTAAGAGGTCCTGAAACCCTCAGACAGTCAGTTTCTGCTTCTTCATTGCCTATCACGAAATGCCTAGAAGCCCCATTCATCTTGTGGGCAAGAGCATAGGTATAGGTGGTGAATTGGATTTGAAAGGTAAAGAAGGAATTTTAGTTAATTGCACTAGTACTGGGCCTTGGAAAGAGACAGAAAATTAAGAGCAACTGGTAAAAGATCCTGATTCCTATGTGCAAAAAAGCATGAAATATTTGTACCTGAGAATCCTCTCCATTGACAGTCATCAATGAGGTTACTCTATTCAACTGTAAATTTCTCAAGTATTAAATTAAGCATTCTTTTACCTTTTTTCTTAAAATTGCTCCATGAACTTTGAACAAAAAGGCTTGAGAGACTCATTCTTTACTGATTAGATACTCTCCCTAGAGGGTACAACTACAGATCCATACCTGTTTAGACAAAAGAAGCAATTACAGTTGGTGTTTACAACATTCTGAATGAGTGCTTTTATCCTCTAAAGAGACCTCTCATATTTTGAAAGAAAGCTGGACTCTCTGTCTCTTACTAAAGGAAGTCAAGATTCCAGAATCCAAATTAGGTTTCTAAATCCTCAGTGACACACCACATCCCCAAACACATCACAAAGTGAGGCACTACTATCATCAAGAAAAGAAAGAATTCATTTAAGCCAAATCCTTCCCCACAGAGGTTGTGCACAGCAGGCTATGTGTTGTGATGTATTTTAATATCTGCAGTTGTTTCTAAGGCAGGTACAGCTATCACAGATTGTAATGGGAATATTAAGAAATAATTAAAAACAAGCAAGCAAACAAAAGCAAACCTGCAACAATGACAATAAAACTCTTTGACAGAGATTGCAGAGGAGAAAAGTCATATTAATATCTAATTGAGGGAGTCAAGTGTCTCCTTTGGAAATTTGGATTTCATAACTGAAGCCAGTTAGAATTGTCAGTATTTTGCTTGTCAAGGTAAATTAAAGCCACTTTATAAATTAAACCACAAGTTTTCACATAGATTTTGCTTCTGTGTACATAGTATATTTTAAATGACTTAATGGGTTATGAGTTGCTTAGGCCTTATAATATGTTGGTAAGTTCTTTCAGAAACTTTGGATCCCAGTTTCTAGAAAGCATTTGAATACCTTTAGTAAGAGGAATAAATAAAGGAAGTCAGGAGGCTTTAATGTGTACCTAAAATTAAGATTCTAAATCTGTACTATGCTGCCCTGTACTAGGGCAGTTAAACAGCTTGATTTTTAAAGTACTGCAACCTCAGAATTCTTTTGGATAACAACAGAATGATTGTAGGTTTTCTTCTGGGCAAAAGTAAAGTTCTGCGAATAATTGCACCATGTTTTTGCTGTAAACAGTACTATACTGCCTGTTGAGAAGCATATGTTCAACACAGTGCAGAGTTCTATTAATGCAGAACCAATGTCAAAGATTTGGCTGCTTCCCAGAATTAGCTGACAGCATTGTCTGGGCTCTTTGCATTTCATAGAGTCTCTCACTCTAAGGAATTTTTGATTTGAAGTGATTTGAGATAAGGAGCTACTGCAAACCTCAATATCCATCTTCCCAACAATAAGGCAAAAACAAGTGATTGCACACATCTGGTGAATTTTTTTTTTTTTTATGAAGTGGCACAGAAGTATATGAAATGTTGACATTTAAATTAGCTTGCAAGCTCAGACTTTTTGGTATCAGCCACTGTCAGCTGAAATGGTTTCTACTGCTGTAGCTGTCTACAGCTAGGTATATCTTTCCATTTTACAGGCACAATTTTTTCTATTTATTTTGTTTAATTGTATTTTTCAGGACATGGTAGTCACAGTTTTTCCTACTGTATTTTTTTTTTTTTTTTTTTGGAAAATGCATAAACATTAGATAAACGTATAGAAGGCAGATTTTGTTTTTATGGATGTTTTGGAGGTTTTTTTCTTTTTTTTTCCCTTTATACACTACAGTTCCAGAGCCCAAGCTCTTCTTTCCCAGATAGGTAGCTAATGCCTTTCACAAAGGCAAACTGCATGTTTTCAGCTCACTAATGAGGGAGTTTGGCTCATATCATAGTTTAGAAATATTCACTGATAGTAAATCAGTAAAATGCAGGCTAAAGGATAGTACAAACCATTTGCATTCCCTTGCTGTCAATCATTTGAAACAGTTACATAGTAAGACTTTTAATCTTACTTTTTTATTTTCTCTGATGTATTAAAAAACTAGCATAAATGGGATCTAAAGGCATTTTTATGCCAGTTTTTCTACAAGGAAACAAATGATTCTTCATTGCTATCTCTAAAATAATGACCTAGTGAAAACCTTTTTCTAGCCAGTTCTTTAAGTGCAAAAAACATATTTTGTTGTGATAGTGCTTAGATCTTAATTGAAGCTAGAGACAACTCCTTTGGTTACAGACATAAAAATACTATTTAAAGACTTTTTGTGAGAAATTCAGTGTATCTATTTGATTTGATACAATAAGGAGTTTCCTTATATCATGGTTTCACTCCAACTGGCAATTAAGTACCATACAGACATGAATTTACTCACTGGTGGAATGGGGAGCAGAATCTGAGAAAGGCAAAATCCAGTGCTTGAGGTAAGAATATTTTAATAACTGAAATGAAGTACCACTCCTACAACTAAAAATATTTGTAATTAAACTAGATATAACAAAAACAGGGAGATAAATAAAACTCAAGATAAAGAAAAACAAAACCAAAACCAAGTGATGCACCAATACCTTTGCTTACCACCCACCAACTGATGCCCAGCCTGTGCCTGAGCAGTAATCAGTGGCTTTTGGTCATCTGCCCCATTTTATACACTGAGTATGACATTCCATAATGTGGAATACTCCTTTCGTCAATTTGGATCAGCTGTCCTGGCCATGCTCTATCTCAGCTTCTTGTGCACTTCTTCACTGACAGCATAAGGCACTGAAAAAACCTTGATTTAGTGTGAGTACTACTTAGTAACAACCATAACATGAGTGTGTTATCAGCATTACTGAACATATACTGAATCCAAAACAAAGCACCAGATTGAAGAAAATTAACTCTATTCCAGCCAAAACCAAATGAGACTTTTTTTCTACTAGAGATGTTCTGCTTGGCTCTTTGCTGCAGTGTGAATGGTTGAAATATGTTATAACCTTTCTCCAACCTGCATTTATCCCAAACATTCTGGCTGGTATGAAAATAATAAAGAAGGATACTCACTTTAGACAGGACTATCTCGCCAACCAATATAGCTGCAGCAGCATGTCATCCTGGGAAGAGCCATGAGGTATGGAACTATAGTGTAAAAGAATTAGCTCGATGCCTGTGGCTTAAGGAGAATTTTTTCCTCTCGTGGAGGTATCTGGATGTCAACCAGTCATGTATCTTATATGATAAAAGCCTGTGCTATAAGCCTAAGGCATTATCGTTATAAAATATGATGGAGATTTTTCTGATCATATTTTTCTTTCTTAAGAATTAATATGTTGAACTATATTTTTACCAGAGGATGTTGTTTACATCAGAAGTAGTTCCCACCTTCAGGAACAGCCAGGTGTTTTGTAAGGGCCACAACTCCCTTAGGTTCTGCCTTCCAGGAGACAGAAGCAGCAGTGGGCTGCTCTGAGTGACTCAGAGGGGTTTTATTGGCACAGACATTCCTTCACCATTCCTTCCAGTGTGATAGAAGCAGTAGTAATGTCTCTCTCTCTGGGGCGGCTCATTAGCAGATGTAGAACAGGCCGTTTGACTCTGCACAGTACTTCTTCCTTAACGGAGCTTTTTTCCTTCTGTGGGGAAAAGACAGATGGGGAATATTCCTATGGGTTTATGTCAGTTCACAATGCAACACTTGGATCACTCCAACTCAGCCTGCAAGGGAAGCACTCAAAATTCAGAAATTTTGGATGTTATATTCTTTACACTGGCTGAATAACCCTCTTTGGGTGCAAGCACAATATGAGGTTTCTATTGACATCATTCTGTAGGATATTTTTTTATTGGAACACATGAATTACTAGAGTACATAAGAGGGGATGCAAATATAGGCTGAATGGAGACTGCAGAAGCAAACATCAAATTGCATTTCCTGTCTCAGTGTTTAACTACAAATCTAAAGTTATGTTTTTTCAAGTAACTTTTTGTGGGTTTCTCTTTTTTTGCTTGGTTTCTTGTTTGTTTTTTTTTTCTTAATCTAGTGTAAATGTATATTTTAAAAAAAGCAGGAACCTAAGAGACAAAGCAGTAGAATGAAAAATACCAAATTCCATTGTTTTGATTTCAGAAATTTATTTGACTATAATTTGAAGTTGTCAGTGCTGACTGTTGTTTCTGCTCACTTTATTTTTATGATGAGCTTTGGGGAAAGAATTAAAATATAACGGGACCTGTGAAGTAACAAAGATATCTTGAACTATATGTGTATGTTAAAATATCATAAGACCCTAAATAAAATTCCTTGTAAAATCTGGATTCAGCATACAACCAGACATCTATAAACTAAACAGAAGGCATGGAAGAATTGGAAGGAAATGTGTCTGGTCTTCAGCCCAGAAACCTATCATAGTTGAATAAAGAACTTCTGGAAATATATTCTAAAAACTTGGGCAAGTCAGAGAAAATTGAAACAGTAATATTTGACTTTTAGAAGATTCATCATCAGGAACAGGTAAAATACTCTAACAACTGCAATTTTATGACTGAAAGGGCAAATAGATACTTCATTCTCACCTATTATTGGAAAAGGAAATGAAAAAACAAAAAACAAAACCAAAAAAAAACCCCAAACAAACAGAGAAAACTACATGAGATTCTGTTTATTTAGTTCCACTAGCATATGTACCAGCCACTGACAAAGGGCAGCAAGGAAATGATAATGATATGTTTGTACTGAAGCCTTCCTATGTTCGGATCTGGATGGCATCAAAGTTAAATATCTGACAGCTTCCCTTGGCTTGTCAGACCATAATAGCAGCTTACAGAAACAAAGCCTTGCTTGAAAAGAGAGTTGGAATCACAGCAGAGAAAGCTGCTGTGTAAAATAGAGATGAAGAAAACTCAGCAAAGGTGGGAGACTCCACAATATTTTAATGGAGGGTTTGAATTTCAAGCTTCATTACTAGTATCTCTGAAGTCAAAATAGTTCAGCCTCTGAGGAGATCTGAGCTCTGTCAATTCATTTTTAAAAACGTTTTCTGATTGATATGAAGGAAGATTATTTTGTATGCATGGAAAGCCTTTTAAGAAACACAAAAGAAAACAAATAAAGAGAATAAGCACACATTCAAGCACTGATAGGCCCTAACACTGACTATAGTCAAGGGACATTGCCCACTTTCCACTGTTGCTCACATATTATTCTTTTTGCTCAGATCATCTCCTCTAATCAATTATTAAAACACTTGTTAATTATTAAACAATAGTTAATCAAATATTAAGTATCTAGACATTTTTGAGCCCATTGTTATCGCCTGAATTTACATACAAATCTAAATATCATTGAATCTTCTTACCTAATAGGTAAGAAGGAATGGTTACTACCAAGTCTGCATTAGGGAACAGTTCCTGGTGGCAGAGATTCCCAATTCATGACAACCACAGGGGCAGTGAAGACAGACAGCTCAGTTGTGAAAGTTGAAAAAGCCTTGTTTGCATGGCCCTATGCTGAACCAAATAAATGCTGCCTTACAAATCCTACCATCTTGCTACCCCAAGCTTTCACTTTTGCAGCTACCACAGGAAAGCCCAGAAATCCCTGCTGACATGATGCAGACATAGCCTCAAAAACATGGCAGGTGGGGGAAGCACAGGTCCTGAGCCACATATAACTAGAGAGGAAAACAATTGCACATATTTACCTCCAGAAATGAATAGAAAATTAACAAAGTCTCTGGAAAGTGAGAATGCAAAGATCTATGGAATAATTAAGAATTATGTAAGATTAAAATTAAATTTAGAGAAAAGCATTAAGGCATTATGAAATGGTGTTCCTAAGATGCAATATTATATTGAGTTTTATATCTGCAAATAAATGTAGTTTTTTGTACTACCAACATGATAAAAATCCCCAAAATATACTGTTGTTTTTATTTATCAAGGAAACATCAAGTCTCTTGATCCTACCCATCATCACATTGGATTCAAAAACCAAATAATTTCAACAAATTTTTGTGATTACTATAAGACTAAATTTTGGAAAAATAACCATATTAGCTTTTTACCTAAGAAAGATGAAATTACAAATTGACAAGATCACTTGGTATGAGGAGCAGTGTGTCTGATAAATGTTTATCAGATTGATATTTTTGTGACAGTGAATGCTGTTTCGTCTTCCTTTCCATTTGATACAACTTCCTGATAGTGGACTTTGTGACCCCAGAGCCCTCAGTAAAGGCTGCAGCTTGATACTCATGCTTTCAATCAAGAAAATTATAATTGATTTTCATATTGCAGAATGTTTTTGCAGGATAGCCAACAGGAAAAAAAGTGGAGATTACGTTGATGGATTTTTGCTTGTTTTCACTGGTGACTTAATTTTGCTAATGAGTTTAAGAATTTTAGCTTTTTGAATTATTTCTACATACATAAAAGGACCAGGTGGTTAATTGAAAAAAATTAAGAGTAGATTTTTACTTTTTACCACTTTTTCTCAGAGTGAGAAGTAAGAAAAAAACTTCTAGTCTTCCTTATGTGACAACAAAAATGAGTTTCAAAATTTATCTATGTAATTGCTTTCCTACCATTTAAAATATTTGCTGTCAGAAGAAGTAGCATTGATAAAGAGACAGTATATATTTTACTTTGGATAAACGTTCCATAATAAATATATTACAAAGTGGGGGTTTTTGTTATTACAATTCATTTTTGTACAAGTGACCTATCAGTAATGACCTTTACTCTGGATCATTTATTAGAAAATAAACAAATAGATGGAATAAATGACTGGTGGAAAATACTTGGGCTATGAACTCTCCCAGATGGTCATTAATCCCCCAGAAATGCTACACACCCTGATCATTAAGACATAATTAATGTAATACAGTGTCTAAATGCTGAACTGCATTTTCTTTTTGTTTAATTAACCTTTTGGAAATACTTTACTAATGAAGAAGGGCAATATCTGTTTGCTATGGAGATGCCGCATTATTTTCTTTATTCACAGCAAACACAAATAAATTATGGCAAGCTCTTCATGTGTTTGTACACCTCACTCTTCACACTTCTGAGAGCTGCTGACTATTGGAAATGAAGGGCAAGGGCATGATTAGAAAGACTCATTATGCACTGGTTCAATACTTTGGTGCTATTCTTCATGAATGTGCTTAGCACTCAGAGCAGACTATGAATTCTCAGCAGGGCAGGCAAAATTGAATTTTGCTGTTCTACCACAGAGAAGTTAAAGGGCAGAGGAAAAGGGCAAAGCTAAGATGATTGATCTGGGAAAAGATCCTTGGAGAGCCAGGCTTCCTTTTCCTGTAGCTACTTGGGAATGCATTTCTAGGGAAGCTATCATGGACATTGCCAGTGATTGTCATACGTATAAGTGGGGAATACTCCTACTGGTTTGGCTGCCTGACTACATGCAGTGCATGCTCCTGACATGCCAGGACATTTGATTCCTCAGTGGCAACACCAGGAGTAAGGCTGGTTTTCCAGATTTCTTAAGGGAACTGATGTATACAGTTAACAAGAACTGTCATAAACATTAATTTCCTATCAGCATTGCCAACATGATGTAGTGCTAGTCATTTGGAACATAAACCTGACCTTGCAATTTCTAAAGCTGATTAAGGGTTGTAGACATTCATCTTCAATTAGGGGGTTCCTGATTCCACTGTTAGCAAGAGTTTGAAAATTCAGTGTTTAAATCTGACTCATAACCAATTAAGTTGTATCACACAATGGATGTCCGAAGACACTTCATTTCTAGATGCCTACTAATATTTATTACTTTAAAGAATATGGTACAAAAAGTTTGTATTTTAAAAGTGGGGGTGTCTTTTTCTATATATTTCTAGATATTCTTACAGCTTTATTTGCCTCTCAAATATGCATATTTAAATATAAATATGATACACCATTTAAACATAGACTATTCCAATTTTAAAAGTTATTGCATACAAAGTAAAAGCTTCCTCTTTCTTGTTTAAAAATGAATCAATCAACCAGTCAACCACAGTTTGAGACATAAATTCTCAGCTATGAATTATTTAATATAATATATCAAGATATATCATATATCAAGAAAAGTTTTGCTAAGCAGTTCCCAAATTGCTAGAAAGAAAATTTTTGTTACAAAAGCATTGATAAATACTTTAGTTTATGCTTATAATGTTCCTTTCATTTAGGATGATAAATTCAATCAAATATTCTGAAAATGTTGCTTTGTCAGATATGTATTTACCTTGGAACAAGGGACAAAGTTAAGCCAGGTTAATGGAAGACAAAGAAGAAAGATAATTTAATGTTCAGTTTAGCCTTTATCTGATTTATCATGCAATTTTCAGTCTTGTTCTCCCTGTTTACTAAAGAATTAATTAAATACATTCCCCTTACTTGCAGCTATAGGATCAAAAAAATTAGACCGGAACTTGATAACACATAACAAGTACACTAGAACATATGTTATTGTCACTAACACCTATAACCTTCACAATAGCCTGAAATAAATTATTTAGTCTACCATTAGATGTTGTGAGATAGAAATCCCTCCCCTTACAATGAGCAAAAGTTGGTATATAACTGGTTGGGAAAATTTTGTTTTCTCTTTATTTGTTTGCTTGTTTGTTTTTCTTGCGAAAGAAAATGAGTTTACTTTCCTGTAAATTTGCATTTTGTCTGTAGACAACTGACAAGTTTTTATTATCTTGCATCCACATTTTAAAAAGCAAAAAAAGCCAAGTAAAAATCAATCAGGCCTCAGCTTTAGCCCTCCTGAAGGTGGAGGGCCCTAAAGTAATATGCAATTTAATCTGTGGAAAAAAAAAAAGTGGAGAAAAGTTCAAATTAATTCATTACACTAAAACACTTACATCTCTATTGTATATAATTGTCGTGAGGTTACAGAAGCTCTATCTGCACTTTTTCATAATAACTGAACTTAAACCTCAGCTCTGAAAGGTGTCTATGAGAGGTGTCTGCCTCATGCTAGTATTTTGGGTGAATTTTGAGGTAAAATAGCCTATTTTCTTTTTTAAAAAATAAAAGTTGATGATAAAAAAGTCCATTACAAAACTCTACCATTTCCTTTCTTTTGAACAAGGAAAAGGAATTCACCAGGGCTGGGATGGGGCTTTTTGTCTAGGATGATTATTGTGTCATTTCACATGGGAATTAAAAGGTTGGACTAAGCTTACAGGGGTCAGGGGAAACACAAGAGTAAAAGAACGATTGTAAAAAATGGATTTTTCATATAAAAAATGAAACTGCATAGCA
Source organism: Donacobius atricapilla (assembly GCA_013397315.1). Taxonomy (NCBI): domain Eukaryota; kingdom Metazoa; phylum Chordata; class Aves; order Passeriformes; family Mimidae; genus Donacobius; species Donacobius atricapilla. The sequence continues at coordinate 96,966 of WBMY01006243.1, read as the reverse complement.
CTTAGCTTCTGTAGTAAGATGAGTGAAGGGAGAGCTTTTTCTGGAATGCCAAATAAAAATCAAGACTACAAACACGGAGCTTCTGCCTTCTGCTTAACCTGCACTTCCCCCTGCCGATGTCCTGCTGAGGAGGAGGAAGCAGAATGGAAATAAGTGAATAGCCTGGAGGGAAACAGGCAAAGTGGGAAAGTGCAAGGTCAAGAAACAAAAAGCAGATGTTATGATGTTGGAAAATAGGACCCTTGAGGAATAGAAGACAAGAGGGTTAGGTAAGAGTTATAAAATTGGAATAAAAACTACTTTATCTCCACACCATGCCACAGCATGTTTTTTCTCTCTAGTGATGGGGGTAGAGGGGGAAGGAAAGAATAAACCCATTCCATTCAAGAGGAAACCTTAAACACATTAATTGTAAAATGGAACATTTTGTCTTTTTCCTTATGCTTGTTAATGCCATTTTTTTGCTCTTGTGCTTATTGTTGTCAGAATACAGATCCTAACCTTTAGATTGACAGCTCTGAGGTACCCTCTCTCAAGAGTCCAGCATTATGGACAACATTTCAGACATCTATTACCAAATGTATAAGCAAGACTGGGAAATTCCTAAGGAAACACAGAGTAATGAGTCTGACAGAGAAACCACATGGCAGGAATGAAGTATGAAAATCTGTGTGCAGCAATTTATATCTTGGTGAAGTAATTTAAACATATATATAGTGACCACTCTTTTATTGTTGATTTTGTTTTTTTTAAAGTGATTATTATAGTCTCTTCATTTTGATGTATGACCATATCTCATCTGGGATACCTCAGAAGTCATTTTGAAACAGTAAGGCACATTTGGCTCTAGTAAAATGGAGGGGGAAATTTTTGATATAAATATTTAGACATCTCTTTCTAGAAAGCAATTATGTGCAAAAATAATTATGAAATTTCTGCAAATGTCTTCAGTATCTGCTTGTAGAGCTGCTATGAAGGCTAGAGAAATGCTATCTCTAAACAGTATCCATCCTCAGGAAGAAAGGAGCTTGGCTTTGTACCCTTATCTCCACACAATAAAAATCCTCTAGAAAGTCAGTCATTTAAATAATAGACTGAGTTGTATTAATTTCTGTGTTAAAGTAGAATGCTTCAAAGTCCACTATAAAACTGCAGTGTAGTTAGCAAATGCTTAGAAAGACAAAGCTCCAGCAATACCAAAGCCTCTGCATAAGCGGGGATAAGCAGAAACAAGCTTCACTTTAGGAAAACCATTGCCATTCACTTTTAAAACATTATAGCAAACTCTCTGTTTCTGCACTTTGGTTGGAACTTCAGAATAAAAAATACAGAAGTGCTCTTCAGAGAGCTGACTGGACAAGTCAGTGAAATGAACAACAATATTTTTCTGATTATTTGAGGTTCAGATGTTTCCTGTTTTAGAAGAATATGCTACTTGACTTTTCTTTCTCTCAGTGGTACTCAACTTGAAAAGCAGAGAAACCTGCCCTATGAAGAAGGTTTGGAGTTTAGTTTCTCATTTGGTGGTTTTTTTTTTTTTGTTTGTGTTTTTGTTGTTTGTTTGGTTGTGGGGTTTTTGTTGTTTTGTTTTTTTTTTTTTCCCCACATACACTGAGAAAATTATTATTTACATTTGCTCCTCCATTTGAGTCAAACAAAGTCCACAGGTAATGGACATTTGCCACCTAGACTATTGTGAACAAAAATTTCCTATATTTGAAGCAATCAAATGATAAATTTAACTGCATATAGTTTAGTTTGCATATGTTATAACTGTTTTTTACTGTAGTCTCTCCTAGAATTTAGCATTTTTATTAAAGAATTCTTTCCAAGATTTTTACCTCCACTTTTTCCTGCTTCTTTCTCGTATGGGTTTATAGAGCTGCACTGAAGGGTACTTAGCAAATCTCACAGCCCCAAATAAAGCTGTGTTTGAAAATAATGATGATGACAGTCACACGTTACATCCTCATGATTTTATGTCTTTTTACTGCAGTAAACATCCTAACATGTTATTGTTAGGATGAAAACAAACTACTTGTATAGCAGAATATTTCCCTTACTATTCCATATTTAAAATAAATTTGTTGCACTATGGCAAGAAAACCTTTAAAATATTGCACAGTGTATGACTGATATGCATTATTTCACCAAATCTCTGATGCTACAGAAATCCCATTGGTGTGGACTTGCTTGTATCTTTACATACATTTTGTATCTTTTATATGTTTTTTCTAAAAGGATGTGGTACATCTCAAATGATAATATCACAAGATTGAAATAGACATTGATTTTCTTCATTGTTAATTACCAAAGGGTTAATTTAATGTCCGAGAAGTAGAAAATAGATTCTCCTTGATTTCAGATTTCAGGCAGTGAGGGACTCGGATGCAGCTATTGGGTTCATCTCCATCTCAGCCCACGTATCTAAACTAGTAACCTGTATCTCAGCTTGTTACCTAGGCTTCTTCGACAGAGCAAAAAAGGTGTTTATTGTATGCTGTTTCACATATTCTAAGATAGATGACTTAGGAGACATATCTGTCACCACCCCTTCCTATTTTTTTTTTTCCTTTTCTAGAGCAGGCTTTCAGACACAGAAAGAAATTTTAATACATCAAGGTTTGAGGAAAGTTTTCCAGTTTAAAAAAAAAGCTGGATTTGCTTTGAAATATTAAAATTGTTTGATGTTTGACATAATTAAATATGTAACTTCTGATTTTTTTTTCTGAATGTGATTCTATGCTTTATAATTTGAAGGCAAGTCTTTTGATTTTTTGATATTTTTAGCAATACATGTTCTGATTATGGAAATAATACCTATTTTTATTTAATTTGTCCTCTTTGATGTTCCCAGGCGACCTAATATGTTGAAGCCTAAAAAAAGGTTGATTCTGTGGTAGAAAAAAAGACAGAAAATCTGCTTGAAAAGGTTTGTGCTATTTTCTACTATATTCAAAGCACTCATGCTAATTTAGCAGCGGACTGAAAAATTTTCTCTTATTCATTAGGTTGCTAAGGAATCAGAGGTTAAGAGAAGGCTGGGCACCTTGCTCCTGACAAGAACTGCCAAGGGGATGAGGAATTTAAGTGCTAAGATGACTAGAAATTTGCTTAGTTATTGTCACAGTTTCAAAAGATTTGATATGCTGCCTCAAATGTTTTGATCCCACCTATCAGTGATATCAATAAATCATTTACTTCTACAGAGAAGTGTCAGGAAAATTTTGAACAATTCTCAGTAATTTCTTTACAACTCTAGGCAGCTGCAGTGCCTATCTGTCACAAGCCTAATGAGCTCTGGGCTGTAAGAGCTGGAATTTGGACAGTTTTCTGGGCATATTGCAAAACAGTGTGGATTTGTGAGGAAGAAGGAAGGCTATAGAGCCTTCCTGGCTGCCAGAGGTTATCCCATGTTTGTGGGAGAGGCATAGCTTAGAACATACAGTTGAACTCATTTTGGTTTTTGACAGGTTTTGTCTGTGTATTTGTTTGCTTGCTGCACTTGTGACTGTAAATATGTTACAAATGATCTGAAGATAGATTTTTTGTGCACTAGAAAAGCAAAGGGGAAAATATTTGAAACTAAAGGCTCCATGTTTGTTGGCAATTAGATAGAAATCTATCAACTGCCATGTCTTTTGGAAATGAAAAAATGCTAGAAATATGCTAACTGCTGAACATTTCTTTGTAGCATTTGTGATGGCAAGTATCTCATGTTAAATGGATGAATTTTTTTTGTTCTTACATTTATTGTTTTTCAGTACTGCTGTTTAGAAAGCACTCTTGAGTGCATTTATCTTTCTGTAAATACTTCATTCCTGTGAGTCAAAATAATACCGTTCACATGTGCCAAGGATATCTGTTGTATGTATTATGGAAAAAAAAAAATGTCAGTTGACATACATCACCTCTGTACGGATGTTTGCAACTTCATAAAACCCCCTAAACAAAACAAAGTCTGCAACAAATAAATTGTTGAAGTTATACTGCAGATTGTTATGGATGCCCTCATAATGGTTGCTAAGGTGGGATTCTGAATGAGCCCAACACAGATTAACGAATCACTAGTATTGTCAGGGCCAACTTCAGGCATTGGAAGTAGAGGCTGTTGCCTCAGCAGTAAAACTGGAGTGGACAGGAAAATATCCATAGTTTAATTATCTTCTTTAAGAAGATCTTTAAATATGTTCTTCCTATAGCTATGCTACATGTCTGGAAAGACACTTTGGTTGGCTAATATAAGATCAGGGTGTATGGGCTAGGAGTTACTGCTATGCAGAAGCAGGGCAGGAGAAAAGAGGCAAGTAAGAGTGATGTGAAATTCTGTTGCCACATTTCAGCCCTACTTCTTCTCCTTGTGTCTTCTTTTACTGCTAAACTTGCCTCCCCACACTTAGAAATGGCAAAATTAATTTTTGTCTGACATCCCTGAGAGGTCTTGAGCTGCTTCCCAAACCAGTTATGTTGGCAGAACAGAAAGCAATTCAACTGCCATTGTAAGAAACCTATAGCTTTATAAATGTCCACTGTATTTTCCACTTTTCTAGACAAATGAAGGTCATAAAAGAAAGTCTGATGCGATGAAAAATTCATATTTTTAAGATCTTTGAATTTCTCCTGATAGTTTTTTTAGCATCCAACTTGACAATATCTTTTGAGAAGTACATCTGGTCTTAATTAAAGACTTCAGTTACAGCCAATCCATCATATACTTTGAAAAACTCTTCCAGTCTTAATCACAAACACTGTTAATAATGTAAAAGTCATATATCATTGAAGTTCAAGCTTCAGGTTTCAGCTATCTGATCATTTCATTCCTCTTGCTATTAATATATAAACCCTCCAGTGTGACCTCTCTGTGCAGGGATCTATAGACTGATTAACTTGCATCCTAACTTCATCATCCAAAATTTAAATAAGAGTCTTCTCTTTAACACGGGCCAGCTAAGAACCATCCACTACCCTTAAGTAATATTCAGGCTAATTTTTGATGTATCGGCTTAGATCCCAGGAGGAATAGGCTCATTAATAGAGTATATTACATATTCCAGTTAGCTAAGCTTGTTACAACAGGCTTGGGTACCTGTGTGCAGAGGTGCACAGTGTTATGTAGACATAATCAGTCTCTGGCAGAATTTACAAGTTTAAAAAAAAAAAAAAAGATAACAAAGGTACTCAGAATAACAGATGGAAAGGATACATTAAAGGAGACCTACAGGTCAAAATACATTAGCAGGGAAAATGGCAATAAAAGTGTAAACATCCCAAAATTTAGTCTGTGTTCTAGGTTGTGAGAGTCACTGTGCTGTCTATAATCCAGCCTAAGTCACTGGTATATGTACTGGTATATTGTTATGATGTTAATATATCTGCACCACTTTCCTGGCATAACTCGAAGAAGCCCAGTGACAATCTATTTAATATTTAGAAAAACAAATGATAAAATTGACTGGTAACACTAAGAACTTAAGAATGTAATTTTTACAATACCATTGAAAAGCATTTGCAACGAGTTCTTACTTCAAAGGTTTGATAGTCTATATTTTCAACATTTTTATATGCCTGAAACTCGAATTTTTCAGGTTCCCTTGGATGATTAAAAATATTTAGCGTTCTAGACCTCTCCTTCTAAAAGCAAAACATCAGAATTAAGAGTGGAAGGATTCAACCAAGTTACAGAATTGTTTACCTTAAAGTAATCTCCAAAGATGTGTTCTTTACTACAGCCTACCTTCAGATATATTATTGACTATACCAGGTGAACTAAACTGATGGAGATTTTCTAGCTGACAACTAATAGTTATTTTGTCAGGTAAGATTTTTGCAAAACCAGTCCCCTTACTTGGTTTATCACAGCTATCTAACCCATGGAAAAAGGGGAGATGAGAATAGTCAACCGGGTTATGACAATAGTGGCAGATCACCTCAACAATGTTAAAACTCCTGTAGAAACACATTTTTCTCACAGGACTGTGCAAAGTAAGACATCCCACTGAAGTGGATGAATGTGGTCTTTATTGACATAAAATCACTTAGGATACTTAGGCAGAATGGGTTAAGTATAATTTTGGATTCAGGGTGCTGTGCTGCAAACCAAGATACCCCATTTTAACCTGAGACCTTGTCTGTTTCCCTGTGATAATGACTGAACTAATACATGCTGCTTTGTCTGACATTCTTTATAATATACTACACTTTGTTTAAGTAAATACAGTGTTTGAATTCTTTGTGATGTAAATCATCTTAATATCTGTCTTGAATACTGTGTAAGTTATAAAAAGCAAACCCAGGAGATACTATTAATCACTGCTGCTAACCTGAGCATACCCATATGGGTTGTAATCTGTAGCTTTCCTGTTTTCTAATGCTTCTGAAGCTGCTAAATATAAGCCAGTACATTAGTAAAATGAATAGAACTACAAAAATATGCTTAGTTAAGATTTGTAGTTGTACCTTTTCACTATAATGTATAATTTAGTATCTCCTTAATCATATAATTTGCAGACACCAGTGTAGATCATAAGAGTTTTTGTTTTCAGCTTTATGATTTAATTGCTACCTCTGTAGGTTCTGCTTATCCAGTAAGAATATTTTTCACACATATTCCTCATGGGCTGGACAATATATTTAAAAATATATTTGGGTAATTCTAATTTATGGTTGCTAGCAAGTGAGAATACTGTATTAACAACTGCTGGTGAAAGGACCCAGTGATGGGGTACTGGGATTCAGGACCAAATACAGAGCTTATGAAGTCAGTAGAAAGGCATGCACATCATCAGTGGGCTTATATTAGGATTGCAAAACTACAGCTGAGATATCTCTGCTGAAATAAATGAAAATAATGAGATTTGTTATCACCATTTGTTATTTTGATACCAAAATCAACAGAGAGGTATATCTCAATGCATTGATTCTTCACATGTGACCTCTACCTGCAGTCCAAGGGTAGAATCCTATTTACAGCAATATTATATAAACCCCATCTACCTCAGAAGACTATAATGTTAAGTTTTTTTCTGGTCCAAATTGTAGTATATATTTGATCATGCATATGTCTGGTGAATGTACCACACCGAGGTTTAAAACTTAATGCCTGGTAAATTTAGTGTTGAGTTTTTATGTTGGTTTGTTTTTCTGGGTTTTCTTTGGCAGTGGAGACTTAAATGTCAAGAATTTAATAGACTGTCAAGACACTGGGTCAATGAAAAGGGGACGCTTTCCTCTTGCACTCTTTTGGGTTTTGTGTTATGATTAATTTACCTACATACTATGCTTAATATGTCAATATCTAGCAGGTTGAAAAATACAATCAGCAAGCCTTGAATACTTAACTGTTTCCACAAATACAACATTAATCCTCTTTCTCTGCCTGCTGATGAGTATTCATTGTGAAACATTTGCTTCAATGTAGATGTGCACAGATGTTATTCCAATGAATTTGATACCCTAAAAATCTGGCTTTGTGCTGTTCTGACCAACTGCTGAGAACCTTCTCGAGATCCCACCACTGTACACAACATCATCCCTGATGCTTTTAAACCACTTGCACTTAAGATTGTTTGATTAAAGTGTTAATAAAGTACAAATAGTCCTATTTGCTTCATATGTGGCATCTGAGGTACTCACAAATGGATTTAAAATTATCCTTGTATGCAGCTGACATTTTTAAGGGGCAGTTTAGCATCTCCTTAAGCTGGCCTAAAACTGTGCTGCCCCGCTGAGTCTGCAGTACCAATTCTGCAGCAAAGAGACTGCCTACTGCTCAGACACAAAGGGGCTGGCAGGAGCACACAGCTGGGACAGAGGAGGAGTGCAGCACCACAGCTTTTGGCAGTTGCTCCATCCTCCTTCTCACCACTGACAGTGACACCAGGCACTCTTCAGCCTCTTCAGTCATACTGAGATGGAGAACTGCACTAACAAGGGGCTTTGCAATATGGAAAAACATGTCACTGCATTTTATATCTTGTTTGCACAGGGTGATAAACATGTTAATTTTCAGTTTCAATAAAACCAGGATATTCTTGACTGCTTTCTTGTGTTTTGTTGCTGTTCTTGTAACTAGTCATCATTCCTAAATGAAAAAGAAAAATCTTAAATAAAAGAGTAATATATTACAAAAAAAAAAAAAGTGTATCACCACACGCTCTTTTCTATGTACTCTACTGTCTAGTTCCCCAGAAATCACTTGATCTTCAAAAGACAAAAACTTTGATATCAATGTTTTATATACTTCAGCTTTCACCTCCTTTATTTGTCACACATTCATCAGTAACATCAGATTTCTCCCTCTAAAATTAGTGGTCTCACAATGTGGAGTTTGTTCCTGTCAAGTGGGGTTATACAAAGAGGAAATGGACCTGGATATTACAAAAAGAAGTGTCATAGCGAAGGAATAGACACAATTTGGAGGAATGTTCCTTTCTCCGAGGATGTGGTTTCAATACCTGTTTATTGTAAAACGTGAGCTATCCTAGGGAGGCAGAGGGTCTAACTTCCTCTCTCTAACAAAATTCATTTATGTGTGCAAGTTTGTATGTGTGATTACATTATTGAAAGGTAACATGATTTCACAGGATGCCCTTAGTTTGAAACAAAAAGATCCTGTTTGCTGAACCAGACAAGAGATTAGGTCATTTGAGAGTTGAGAGATTGTGGTTATCATCATTAAAGGGGAAAAGCCCATTTCACCCATGTTTTCTTTGTGAAAGTTGGGTTCTTCTGACAACAGACTAATGCTTTAAAGTGGATCCTCATCACCACTGCATTATTTTCCAATTTTTTTTTTCATTTGGCTGTTGTAAAAGAAGGAACTGTGCATGAGTTTTGCAAGAATTCACAGCAAAATAGGTCTTTCCAGTAGATTTAGATTCAGGAAAGTCTATCTTTCCATTCATAGTAAGGTTGAGCAATGAAACAAGTGCCAAGCTCTGCCAATATGGAAAGACTTCTGAGTGGTCAAGAACTCTCACCCAAACTTGTGATGCCTTGGAAATAAAACCTCTACTTTAAACTTAGGAATTTATGTACATTGCTGCTAGAGGAGTTAGAAGTTTCAAGAGCTCATCACCACTGGAACCTAAATATCTCAATCCAGATCCTTCATAAATACTTGGCTCTTTTGTGAATGTTGATTAATGTCTCATATTTACAGCGGCACCACATTCATGTATGAACTTCTGAATTATTATTCTATTTGACACTGGCAAGTATTTTATTGCAGTCCAGCTGACTGCTCTACTCTTCACTTCCATCTGTCAGCACTTGGCCTGTACTCAAGGAAAATAACACTACTAGCATTTTCAAGATCATTCAGGTGGCTGATCTTGGTATCAGAGCAGAATGCTACCCCTGAAACAGTATACCACGGTGTATCACCAACAATGACCCATGAATTCTTACACTAAGAAATTGATGTGACACTGAGGTCACTTTCCCATGACTCAAAACTTACTCCTCTGCTACAGTATCTTTCTCTTGCTGATAGCCCATGAGCCTTGCTTTTCAGCCATGCATAGTTATGAAGAATATTTGTAAATGTGATAATATAATGTAATTTGTTGCCAGATGGTCAGTGTCTCTACAAACAAAAATGCAAATGGTAACTTTTAATGATTACTTTCATAATTAACAGTTGTTCTGAAAGCCACTCTGATTTTAGTGATCACTCTTTAAAAAGCATTATGCAATCAGGTAAGGCAGAATGCCAATATAATTCAGACTGATTTTGAGCAAAAGAGTTGGTTATAAACCAGAGTCACTACTTCTAACTACCTTAATCCAGGTCCTTTGAAGTTTGTTTCACTTTAAGTGCTTATCCTTGATACCAGTTGTATCCAAATTTTTAGTTTTGTTCTTGAGTTGTAGTATAGTTACTGTGTCTCTGCTGACTATTGAAAACTACCAATAGAAAGAAGGAAAAAAAAAAAGAACACTAGTTTTACCACTATTGGGTTTTTTGTTTGTTTTGGTCTGAGCTTTTTTGTTGTTGTTTTTTTTTTGTTTGTTTGTTTGTTGTTTTGTTTTTTATAGGTTGTATTTTAAGCAAAGTAACTTGAAAATTACAGAAACTAGGTAGCCTAAACTGTTTGAAATCATACATGGTTAAATATACTCCTGCGTTGCAATTTGCTTAGCAAAAAATGAGTCAATTATTTTGCCAGTGCATCCTTGTAATGTGAAAAAAGCTGCCACAGAAAAAGTGAAACACCATACAAATGCTTTCATTGCCTTAAAAATAAGACTTTTTCTAAATGGTACCATTTGTGAATATATGGGGCCAGTCAGTAAATCATATTCATGTTTCTCCACAAATATCACACTGCAATTGAACACTGTATATGTAATGATCTCAGCACAGGTCCCAGGGAGTGAGAAAAGCTCTTGGGAGAGTTTTACTCTTGCTTTTACCCTAACATAAGTCCTACACATACTCTGCTCATGCTGAATTGCCTGACAATTTATGGGAAAAGTCATTCTCAGAGACTTTAATATGTTTCAGAATGGGCCAGCCTTGGGAAAAAATGTAATGGGTACAATGAGAATAGAAGGAAAGACTTGGGAGGTTTTCATTTGCAGTGTATTCCACTCAGTTTCTACAGACTTAAAGGGGAATGTGGCTTCTATTGTTGCTTTAAATTTCCTTTTGCTCTCCTTCCGGAATAACTTCCCTGGTAGCATAAAAAGGCACAACTGTGAAAGATTCAAGGTCAAGGAATTATGTGATGATCTTTGTTCATTATGCAAATTTCTTCTGATGGGAAGATATGATCCAGGCAATAATCAGTATTTTCTCTTTCAAGTCAAGTCTATAGGGTACATCTGAAAGATTAGGACGGTTCCAGGCACAGTTCATCACTAATGTAAATGTGCATAATTTAATAATTTAATCCTTCTAAGATGCACTCTGTAGCACAAAGAAACAGAATCAGTATCCATAATGTATAGTCTTTATATATTCATATATTCATTTCAAGATAGTTGCACATTGAGTAGTTTTAGCAATACTTAAATATGCAACTGTATTTCCTAGGTATGGGGGCAAATAAGGCTTTGCCTTGGAAGAAGTTATGCTTTTTGACGTGATTAAACCCCACATCCTTTGAAGTACAGATTATAAACACAGTAACTGGGAACACATCGAAAATCCCTTTTGTTTCCTGCACTTGAACCAAGAACAGCTTGGTCACAAACATCAGGTCACAAAATCAGGCTGTGAAATTCAGCCATCACCGACAACCCAAACTGATTCAAACCCGAGAACGGTGCTAAACCTCTTGGATTTTGTGGGCAGACCACAGCCCCAGGGGGGCAGGCCAGTATTTTCTGCTGGCCCTACAGCACACCACTGACCGTGACCGAGATCAGCGGCAGAGGAGTTTACTCCTCATGACGCCTTTGTATTTTATTTCGGAAGCCTTCAGCTAAAGCTGAATGTGAACCATTTTAATGCATCGCACAGAACCAACCGCCAGCGCAGGAACGCAGTTACAAAGAAGTGTGACGGCCGCAAACAAAAGCGGATGGTGCGCATCCCCGCGGTGCCTGAGCCCCGGGCACTGCTAGGTACTTATTCCGCTCTCACAAAGTTGTCACCCAGAGGAGCGGCGGCTCCTGACGCCCAGCCCAGCCCAGCCCAGC
>WBMY01006243.1:50078-84873 GCA_013397315.1 Donacobius atricapilla | reverse complement strand
GCGGCGCGGCGGGGCCCCGGGCCGGCCCGTCCGCCGGGCTTCCTTCGGCCCGCGCAGCCGCCCGCCCCGTATGAATACGGGCGTGCTTTTATTTGAGTTCCAGCTGAACTGGATTTCGGTGGCGTGGTTTATTCCCAGGAGTGGCTCCTGTAACGCGGCTGGAAAATATTACCTGAGACCTCGTGTTCACGCTGGAAATGGTGAAATAAGGCGAGCTTGAGTAGCCGGTCTGAATTGCTCTTCTGCCAAGGGTAAATCTTGTGGAACTTGGAAAAAGCTCCTTTTATTTTGATCTCCTTAAAAGAAAAGGTGAATTAACTCATCTTTCCTGTAAGCTTAGCAGCACTTTTTAAACCAAAGTACTTTAAATATGTTCTAACATCTACACAGCTTCAGAGAACTTTTGTTTCTGTTTCCACAGAAAGAACCTACATGCAAAGTGAAAGGGAACCTGAAACTTCTCTTATAAGAAAGTATTGGCTTTCTGCCTTTTTTGCATGCTTTCCTTTTGCATCATAATGGAAGAAGCAGGATTTTTTGAATCATCAAGGCCAAATTTGGGCATCACTAGCTGAAGAAAAGATTAAAAAAGACTTGAAAATATGTCAATATGACTCTTAAATCAGACGCATTTTTCACAGAGAAATAGTGGTTAAAAGCACTGCAGTTTCATCTGAAGGATCTAATGGAGGATCTATGTTGATTTTGTTTTATTGTTTTCCTTCCCGTCCCTCCATGAATCCCAAAAGAGAAAGATGGAAAGAGTGTGTAAGGAAACTGAGAAAAGGCAAAGACTGGAGACAATAACTTCAATTTTGGAGTCTATTTTCCAGATGTTGTATTTTCCCTATTTTATCAAATATAACACATTGTTTTGAATAAATTATATCATTTTGTAGAGGTTTTGTCAGCTGTAAAAGTGGAATTTGGCCTGATCGAAAGCTTTTTAAAAAAGCAGATGTCTGACTCCAATTCCTTTTTCAGATCAGGCTTTTCAAGTTACCAAGAGAAAGTGTTTCAGTCTGTTACTGTGTAGTCGACCTGTGCTTTATATGCATATCTTAGAATTTCACTTTTTCTCTGATTTTAGTGCTTATGCTTGTAGTGTTGTATTTGAGAAAAGTGTGAAGAGACAAGGCTTCTGAGATTTAACTTTTCAAGAGCCTTGTCATTTCAGTGTTGTATCTCAGATTACAAGTAGTCTGAGCCTTTGTTGTAATGCACAGTATACAATAAGTCTTTCTCATAAAAATATGCCTTAAGATAATATTTTTTAACAAACTGGATGAAAGTTTGATATCTGAACACTTTTGTGAAAAAATGTATGTCTGGGGAAGAGAAGCTGCCTAATGGATCATGGCTCTGATGTTCACAGGGCATACTCTATTTCTAGCATTAATGGTGTTTGATGTCTTCACTTCTGAAGAATCTGTAAGCAATTACTCTGATTGGGTGACTTTCATAGAAAATGTAGATCAATATGAAAAACAACAACTGGAAGGTCTTAGTGCTGAGCAGAAGCTGAAAAGATCAGTTCTTCATCCAAGCTTGTATTTTGATGCTGAGGATGTCCAGGCACTGAGGCAGAGGGCTCGTACAAGCCATTTACATCTCTTCAGAGCCATCAGAAATGCGGTGATGGTTATGCTGTCCAACCCTTCATACTACCTACCTCCACCCAAGCACATTGATTTTGCAGCCAAGTGGAATGAGATTTATGGTAACAACCTGCCACCTCTGGCGTTCTACTGTTTGCTCTGCCCCGAAGATAAAGCTGCATTTGATTTTGCCCTAGAATATATGGATAGAATGGCTGGTTACAAAAACTGGTTGGTTGAGAATGCACCTGGGGATGAAGTGCCACTCGGCCACTCACTAACAGGATTTGCCACTGCTTTTGACTTCTTGTATAATTCACTGGAAGATGAGAGAAGGCAAAAATACCTGGAGAAGATATGGTCTGTAAGTGAGGAAATGTATGAGTACTCCAAGGTTCGTTCTTGGGGAAAGCAGATTCTCCATAATCACCAAGCAACCAATATGCTTGCTTTGCTTATTGGGGCTTTAGTTGCTGGAGTGGACAAAGGATCTCAGGCAAATATTTGGAAACACACTGTTGTTGATGTGATGGAGAAAACAATGTTTCTGCTCAATCATATTGTAGATGGGTCTCTGGATGAGGGAGTAGCTTATGGGAGTTACACATCAAAGTCAGTAACCCAGTATGTTTTCCTGGCCCAGCGTCACTTTGGTATTAACAACTTGGAGAATAACTGGCTGAAAATGCACTTTTGGTTTTACTATGCCACCCTATTGCCAGGCTTCCAGAGGACTGTGGGTGTTGCAGATTCTAATTACAACTGGTTTTATGGTCCTGAGAGCCAACTAGTTTTCTTGGATAAGTTCATCATGAAGAATGGAGCTGGTAACTGGCTGGCACAGCAAATTAGAAAACACAGACCCAAGGATGGGCCAATGGTGCCATCCACTGCACAGAGGTGGAGCACATTACATACTGAATTTATATGGTATGCTGCTGAAATCACTCCTCAGCCACCTCCTGACTATGGTACTGCTAAAATGCACGTGTTTCCTAACTGGGGAGTTGTTACTTACGGGGCTGGATTGCCAAACAGTCAGACCAACACCTTTGTATCCTTCAAGTCTGGGAAACTCGGTGGACGTGCTGTCTATGATATTGTTCACTTTCAACCCTATAGATGGATTGATGGGTGGAGAAGTTTCAATCCAGGGCATGAACATCCCGATCAGAACTCCTTCACTTTTGCTCCCAATGGACAAGTGTTTGTATCTGAGGCTCTCTATGGACCTAAACTCAGCCACCTGAACAATGTTTTGGTGTTTGCTCCATCTCCTACGAGCCAGTGCAACCAGCCTTGGGAAGGACAACTTGGTGAGTGTGCCCAGTGGCTGAAGTGGATTGGTGATGAGGTTGGAGACTCAACTGGAGAAATTATAACAGCCTCCCAGGCTGGTGACATGATGTTTGTGAGTGGTGAGGCAGTATCTGCTTACACATCGGCAATGAAACTGAAAAGTGTCTACCGCATTTTGCTGCTCTTAAATTCTCAGACATTGTTAGTAGTTGACCATATAGAGAAGGAGGAAGACTCTCCTGTTAATTCAGTCAGTGCCTTTTTTCATAATCTTGACATTGATTTTAAATACATACCCTATAAGTTTAAGAACAAGTACAATGGAGCTATGATGGATGTGTGGGATGCCCACTACAAGATGTTTTGGTTTGATCATCGTGGGAGTAGTCCTGTTGCTAGGATACAGGAGGCTGAACAAGCTGCTGAATTCAAAAAGCGATGGACTCAGTTTGTAAATGTTACCTTTCCAATGAAAAACACACTTACAAGGATTGTTTACCTTTTCTATGGCCCGTATGTCAACGTTTCTAACTGTAGACTCATGGATAATGCAAAATCTGGATTTCAGATTTCGCTCAGTGTCAACAACACTGAAAATACCATCTCTGTTGTGACTGAGTATCAGAATTTAATGGCAAGGTTTGATTACTTGGGATTTGGTGGTTTTGCTAAAGTAGTTCATGAAAATAAAGTGACCAAGTTTGGTCTTGGTACTGAATCTGTGAAAAAAGATATGAAAAATTATAGCGTAGTTTACCCTTTTGGATTCAAAGTGAACATAATTGCAGGGTTAATTTTGGGTGTCAGTTTGGTCATACTGGCTTTTCAGTGGCGGTTTTACATATCCTTTGGTAAAATGTTGCGTTGGATCCTGATACTGGTTGTCACACTGTGGCTTATTGAATTGGTGGATGTGTGGAGCGTGTGTACTCAGCCCATCTGTGCAAAGTGGAGCAGTGACGTGACAAGACTAGAACGTGATAAGGGCAATAAAGCCAAACAGTTAGAAGGAAACTCCGTTGTTTTGCCAGATGTTATCATTACTTCACTTCCCACTTCTGGTGCAGAAATTTTAAAACAGCTGTTTTTCAATACCAGTGACTTTTTATACATCAGGATACCTACACACTATCTTGAAATTCCTGAGACTGAATTTGAAATTGATTCCTTTGCAGATCCATGTGAATGGAAGGTGTCTGATGTCCAGAATGGTAATTTTCGTCTTATCCAAGGATGGCTCCAGTCTCTAGTTCGAGACACGAAGTTGCATTTACAAAACATTCATTTATATGAAGGTAGCAGAGGTAAAATTGCTCAGCATTCTGCATTAAGCACAGACAAAAAGAAAAGGTCCAAAAAGAGAGAATCCCTGTTAGAGCAAAGAAGCAGGGCAAGAGGGAGTCAAGAAAAAGATGCTGACTATATTAGGGAACTGAGAAGACATCTTGTCTATTATCCTAATGCACGACCTGTGCTTAGTTTAAGCAGCGGGAGCTGGACATTAAAGCTTCCCTTCTTTCAGGAAATCATAGGACCATCACTGAGAGCATTATATGTAGTCAGGGACCCACGGGCATGGGTCTATTCAATGTTGTACAAAAATAAGCCAAACCTTTACTCCTTGAAAAATGTTCCACAACGCTTGGCTGCTATGTTTAAAGGGGAGAATGGTAAAGAAAAATGTAGTTTAAATGAAGGCTATGCCCCTGAGTTTGAATCACTAAGAAAAGAAATTTCAAATTCTAATTCAAATGCTATTTCTGTGTTGTCTTACTTGTGGCTAGCAAACACAGCAGCAGCAATGAGAATAAACAGGGACTTGCTGCCAACAAATTATCAGCTGGTCAAGTTTGAAGATATTGTGAGCTTTCCTCAGAAGACAGCTGAAACAATTTTTGCCTTTCTTGGTATTCCTCTTCCTCCTGCTAGCTTAAACCAAATATTATTTGCCACCTCCACCAGTCTTTTCTATCTTCCTTATGAAGGGGAAATTTCACCAAGTGGCATTCATGCCTGGAAACAAAACATGCCCCATGAAGAGATTAGACAAATTGAAGATATCTGTTGTTCACTGATGGACCACTTAGGATACCCAAAGTTTATAGAATAAATGCTGCTGGTCAGCAGAAATTTGCACTAATGATCTCTGACTCCCAATTTGTGGATAAATATTAGATATGTTTGTTTATTCTTGTAAAATGTGTACAGTCTGCTATTTTCAGAGAGATTATTTTAAGAAAAATGTAACTGTTCCTGAAACTGTGGAAGGGGTCGGTTTGTTTTGATTTGTTTTTCTTTAAAAGATATTGTAACTACTTCTGCGGCCTTTCAAAAAAAGCTGTGTGAACCTTTGCAGGAGTGCCAGCTTGGGCCTCTATAGCTCAGGGGTTTAGTAATAGAACAGAGCTTTTCACCTCCAGCTCACCAGTTTGACTCCAACCCAAATGGTTAGTTCCAGAAAGTATTTACCATCTGATGATTGTATGATGGTATATATGAAAATATACATATCAAACTGGTCCTGTTCCCAATGGTAATTATTGGCCCCCATGGACAGGTTTACTGATATATTGTGTCTCACTGGTCACTACAGTGGTGCAAAGTAAACATAAGCTGAGATTTCAGGCTGTTCAACATCCCCTTAGTGGGAGAAACAGAACATTTGAGTAAATCTAGTTTCTTATTTGCCATTTGAGCAGACAGGCCCAGGACTGGAATGGACTCGGATATTCAATCTCATTCTAGGATACGGTTCCTGCATGTCAGAGATGTGGTACTTAAATTGGGGTTTGATGTTTGACAAAAGAGAGGTCTTAATTCTCCATTCCTGACAATGTGGTACCCTTTGTGAGCCCAAAGTAAATTATCTGGAGAAAAAGAAATGGGATGAAGTCTAAGAAACTAGCAAGATCCCTCAGATGAGCAGTTAAATTTGTGTAGTTTTGACCTGCCTCAACCTAACCTAATTTTGAAGGTTGTTAACATATTGATTTCTTGAACTGTTTTATTCTGTACCTCTTGTCTTAGAGGTTCTGCAAGGATTTTCTATTTTTGAATAAGACTTCCATCCTTTGTTGTAACACATTTCTCTGCTGCTTTTTGTGCATAATTTCCCTGGGACCAGTGCAGCTATGTGATGCAATTGGCAATGGCTTATTGTTGATGTCTGCCTAAAATGCAACCTGAGATTTAGAAGACCTCAAATAAATCTCTAGCCCTGTGTTGCCGTGGGATGTTTTGCTTGTCTGTATAATGAATTTCTGAAGGACAGCCATTGCTAACCTCAGGTCTTCTGTCAGAGAGAGGAGAGATCTGGAAATCAGCTGGCCCTCAGCCACCTCACAATTGAGTGATGCTTCCCTGCAGCAAGCTATTTCCGTAGCTTTCTAATTTTTGTCATGATTGGTGTTTCTTTAACATTATGCTGTGATATGATATTTGTTTAAAAACAGGCCTGATAGGATAGTTGCATCTTTGTCACAGCTTATTTTCTTCCTGAGTCACACTCTTTGTGCGTGTCCATTAGGAAAAAAAAAATTCCATTTCCCAATTTAACTTGCTCAGCATTCTCTGGAAATGCATGCATATTGTAAATGTCTGCAGATGTGTGTATCAGATCACAAAGTAACATCTCTTTCCTTTACCATCTTTTTTTTTTTTACAAGTGAAATTGTGTTGAAATATGCTTCAATTGGTTTGTGGGAGCTGGAATCAGAGCTTATTATATTGAAATATGTGTGTAATTGTTATTTATTTGGGTGGTAAGTGTTGGGCGATGTCAAAGTGCAGTGAGTTTCTTCATAGAGATTACAGATTCCCTTGCTGAATTTTAATATAAAGGAGTTCTTCTTTTTTTCTGCCAATCTTACCCTTACGTCCTTGTCTCACCCAGCTGTTTTGTCCCTCCCACATGTACGTTTCATGTCCTTGAGATATCTCATTACAACCTAGGTGAAAGTACCTCTTTCTCAGACAGTCATTAGTATGGCAAAACAGGCCTCTACCGTGGTAAAGCTATTGATAATTCGTGGTCTCACTCACGGTAAATTACCTATCATTTACTAGCATTGGCTGTATTTTCCCCTTTCAAACCTGTATTTCACCCTTGGCTAGGTGGAGTGCCATGTTAAAGGTAATATTAAACAAGTTAATATACATTGACATTTTAGCGAAACTTTTGTTTCCAAGTATCATTCTCTCAATTTGACTTTCCTCTGGAGCCATTTTTGATTGTATGTTGAAAGAAAGTATTGATATCTGTACAGTTTGTACTTGACAGAATAAATTTCAGCATTTACTTTCTATTTCCAGGATTTACAGTCTAGAATCAGAACAAATAAAAAGGTTTTTCTCTGTCAGATGTTTTAGGGCAGCTGAAGGTAAGATTTTGTAGGTATTCTTAAAATTCTCTTCTATTACTAGAATTCAGAAGAAGAATGGTCACTACATAGACACAAACATTAACCTCCCCTTTCTCCATACAGTAATATTTAAGACTGTCAATAAACTTTGAGAACTGTTTGAATTTTTTGAAAAGCATATCTGTTTAGGTACATTACATTGAAAAGTGTTCTGACACTTTCATTTGCACTTTCATAAATACACTCATGAAAACTAGTCTCAGTACTTTATCTTCTTCCCTTTTCTTCCTCTGTTAAATGTTGATAATTATTTGTACTACACTGTAGTTTGAACCATCCAATTATGACACAACTAAGATTCTGATGTATTTTTTTAAAAAGCAGCCTTTATCTAAATACTTACCCCTAAAACATATTTGAAAGCATAAACAAAATAAATACCAAGGAAAACATTTCAGTTATTTACTTTGTCAGTAAGTGACATTGGTCTTGGGGAGATGCACATAGGTCTTGGCATTCAGAGTTCTATCAAATAGGATAAATCTGTAGTCTCTGAGCACATCTAAAGGCCTCTCTTGCTCCCAGTAGACTTTTTCCAAGAGCAACATCTGTGGACATGATCCTCGCTATCATGATCAGATTGATTCCTTCAACCTTTCTGCACACAGCTGGCATGCAGTCCTCATCAGATTTATGTTTGAACAGTTAATTTGCCAGATCCAGAGTTTAATTTCTGTACAAGATCCCCAATTATGTAAAATATATGGCACAACTCATTTGGGAGTGTAATAATATCTATTAATGCTAGAATGCAATTCAAACATAAATTGCTTTTCAGATTTTATAAAGTAATTGTTAACTGATTTGTAAAGCCTCAGTCATGGATCAGAATTTTTTTTTTTAAACTGAAAATCGTCTCATTTGCTGTTGAAACATAATGGTATAACTGGTAGTAAACTCCTATTCTTCCTACAGTCAATTACTAGTAAATAATACTGCATTTCCTGAAAACATTTGAAGTGCACAGTTTAAGATAAAAGATGAAAACATGTTATCAATATTTCTGTAAGTTGCAGAAATAATCCATTTTGCAAGTGGCCCATATGTTGGGTTCCATATGTGAGAACATTTTGTAATTAGAAGCTGTGATACTTGTTTATGTCACTTAGTAACTTATCAAAATTATTTCTTTTTATTTACGTATAAATTTTCTTCAAGAGGATAAGTACTGGATCTCAACAGTTCTGTGATCAGGGCAACAGAAGCTTTCATTCCTTCTTCTGTACTCCTTTTTAGATTTTCTTCAGACTAAAAGCTGATTTGCTTAAATCTCATGATGAATGGGCTTTTTTCCAAGTGAAGAGTCTGTATGGAGACTTACAGTCTCTAATATCCTATCTCAGTGCGGAAGATGGACTATGAATTATGGATCAAATCTGTAAATTGTGAGCTGTTCGGAATTGGACCATAAGTGGCATGATGTCTTGGTGACCTCAGTGAATGTTGTGCCATTGATTTCAACAGGAACAAAATACTGTCATCTACTATCATAACATTATTATCAGCTAGTTAGCCTGAATATTCTAAAGCAGAAGAAATGACAGGAAGTAATACCTTAAATGATCATTAAAGATTATTCTTCTTGATATTTGGTGACTAAAGGAAATGTATTTTAATAATTTAAAAAATATTAATTGCTCTAATCAAAACTACCTGTAGGCTGTCTGATAAATTTATAAGCCCTTAAAAGGAGGTATAGAAACAAACAGATATTCAAAATAATCTACAAAGCACAATTTTCTAATGTCAGGACTTTGTTTTTCTTTAGTGAGGAGACATTTGCTGGTATGTGATCAACACTATTCTCAGAAGGGATGTGAATTGATAATCTCGTGCTGTCTCAGAAAATACTTAATAATGGGGAAGTGCTGTTTCATGTTGCTGAAATGATGCTGTTTTAAATTAAACTATACATCTTTCAAGCAGGCAATGTGCTGAGAGTTATATGTGATAGAGGAGAACAAAGACAGTCTGATCACATTCACACAGAATAATTTCTGAAAGCTTCTTCATTTATGGTGGTATAAATTCAACACTTTGTTTACTGCCTTTACTGAGAACGGTATTGTGGAGTTTTAAGAACGTGTCCTGAATTAATCTATGTCACATTAGGTAATTTAACTTTCACATCTAAATAAGGAGTCTTGTCACCCTAGAATCAATGGAAAATGAGTGTTGCCCTCAAAGGTAAATCAGACATTTCTGCTATCTTCTGAAATACTCAAAAGCCAGGAATGGTGAAACCCTTAATTTAGATGTCCACTGACAGGCCTCAGATGAAGTAGGATGAATTTGGATTTAAATGTGTATGGTCTTACATTTAAGTAGATATCTGTGTCTGAGCAATTCCAGTGTATACACTGTCCAAACAAAATTTTCTGAAACATCCTGCATAAAATAAAACTATTGTTAGTAAAACAATACATTTGTGTTATCTTCTTTTTTCTTCTATATTATTTCACCACTTCAGATATCACAAATTTTTTTTTATGCGGCCAAGTGTATGTATTTAAAATTTTAAAATCCTGCTATTATTTTTTTGTTTTGAATATGGAAACCATTGTTATCTTTCAGAAAGTATTGGTAGCAAGACCTGATTTTGTCTGCCCTCAAAAGCACAGTAAGTATATTTGATATTAAGTGAAAGATCACAAAATAGCTATATTCCTATATTCCTAGAACAGAAAAGGGAATTTCTCACCCAGTCTTTTGGGAACTGGACAGCTGGTGCAATCCATAAATTTGAAGTCTCTTAATTTATAAACACTATTTGCAGACTGTGTATTTAGAGTAGTCCTCTTCTGGTTCCTGAACAATACACAGGAGTTTCGTCAGAGACAGATATTTGACATAGAGGCTATTCTTAAATATAAGTAGGTAAGCAAGTTGCAGAAGCCATAAATGTTCCCATGTGTTTATTTTTCTTTTAAAAGACATGTAATCAAGTCAAATAAATGAAGCCCTCCAGATATATTTTGTTGAATGTGGGCTGGCACAGGCAGCACCTACCAGATCCAGAAGCATGCGTAGTTAGGCCTCATTGCTGCAAAGACCTGTAACCCAAAGGAGGTGCAGCTGAGCTGCATCTAGTGTTCTGCAGATGAGTTTTGCAGGTTTAACTATTTTTTCGTTCATTTAATTTTGCAGATTATGTTTGGGATATAACTTACAGGAGCAAGAACCTGATTTTATCTTTCCTGTGAAATTCAGCTTTCAGTTATAAAGAAAAGGTTTGCATATTTTTTAGTCTCTTCCACATGATATTTAACAGTGAAGCAGATAAATGTTGGCTTTCGTGTTTATTGGGGTTTGTTTTGTTTTGTTTTCCTGAGGATGTTAGCCCAGTGCCTTCTCTGAATGATTTTGCAGTGGGCAGTGTGTGCTTATGCAGTGTAGCTCATCCCAGGTCATGTCGCTACTCATACAAGTAATTTTTAAAATTTTTGAATCTTGAACCTAAATTTGGCTTTTGAGAAAGTTACATGGAAAATGCCTGTTATGATAGGAATGAAAATGTGTTTTCTAAAAAAAAAAGGTTGCTGTTTATTGAAAATTCTTTGACAATATTTGTCTCCAGCTATTTTCTGAATGATTTTTCAAAGTGAATATGTGCTATGTACAAAGCTGAGAGAAAACTAATACCCGGAGCGTGATAAAAGGCAGTCTGTCAGAGACTTGTATCACACTTGTATCTGTGAAAGCCATTAATATTTTCACTCTTAATTGATTTTCTAAGAGACTAGTTGCTTATATTTTCTTCAGTTTTTTTTTTTTTTTTTAACCTTTTTCTGTTTCCATCCTACAGTTTGCCTAGAAATAGACTTTTTTTTCTCTATGATTTCTGGACATTGGTTTGAATTGTTGATTTTGTTGCATTTTCTTGAACCTTTTGTGCTTCAGGATCTTCAGGTCTGTTCTCTTTATAAATTGCATCCTACAGCTGCCACTTGATTTCAAGAAACATAATCTCAAAGGTAGTGAGGGATATAGGTACACAGAAATGAACTGAGAAACAGGAGAAACAAAATGTTACTTTACTGAGGAGAACTGACTTTAAAATGTGTGTTGGAGCATTTAGATCTTCATGAGCTAACAAATCATGCCTGAATAATAGACTTTAACTGATCAGCTGAATATTGTCTGTTTCAAATTACCATGTGAGTACTGATGGAAAGTGAAGTTAAAAGCAAGTTTTGTTTGTGTACATATATAGATTTTTTTCTTTGAAACACTGCTATTCTTTTGTGTTCCCAAGGTGTTTTCATTTGCAATAAAATAGCTATTAACCAATGCAGCTCTACAACAAAATTGTTGATACCAAAGGGCACTTTTCAATGATAGGAGGCAGCTTTACCTGCTGAGTATAGATTCAGTATTGATGGTTTCTCAACTGCCAGCATCCTTTGGTACACAGATTTGAAAGAAAAGTTTACTTCTGTTAAAATAAATTGTTTCATGATACAAAATGGACCACATTGTTGCTGATCAAAATGAGGTGACATGAGAAACTGCATAATATAGACAGAATGCTATCAGTTAGCCATGATTAAATTACTCACATAAACAGATCTTTAAAAATATGGATGTAGCTCTCATCTCTTCATCAGCCTAATTACTAACCTTCATTACTCTCTTATTTGCAGGCCAGGCTAGGATGAATTTCCTTCTATTTGCTGGAATAAAAGAGCAAGCCTACATGAAGATGCCCTGGCTTTGTTGATATACTAGGGTTTTTTGAAGTTGCTGTCACTTGAATGTGTGTCTGTATCTCTCAATCACTCTAGGATACATTTGCAAATCCTATGTAATGAATGATCCTGTTGATTTTAGCATGCAGGAATTTACCTATTTACATTTTATCCTTTTCTTGCAATAGCCATGTCTTAGTGCCCCTAACACATGAAGTGAATAGAATAATTAGTAAAGAGCCAGGCTAGACAGTAAACAAAGATTTCTGGATTTCATGGTTCACATCTTGTTGGGAGTGCTTGCCAGCGATCTGCTTCATCTGCATTTAGCTCAGCTGGCTCTGCATAGCAACAGACTCATTGCATCCTTTGAAGAATTTCCCTTGAGAAATTTATAAGTTAAAGGTATAGTTTTAAACAGCTAAATGTGTTTATCATTTGTTTAGGGCCTCTTAAGTTAATGTAGGTGAAATTTTCTTTCTGATTTAAAGGTGCAAGGAAAATGAATGGAAGAAAATAACATTTCCTTGACAAGTTAATAAAGTTATAATTTAAAAAATATATTCAGATATTTTTAAAGTTTAGAAAAAAATCTATAGGGTCAGTTTGGAAAAATTGCATTAATTGTGTTATTAAATTATTCCTCTTTATGCTCTATAGTGTGTCCTTCCAGACAGATACAAATGTGCCCAATTTGCATTTGTTGCATTTCTGAAATAGAACCAGATAGATACACAAATGACTTTTAACTGAAAGCAGATGGAATAACCTCATGAAAAGATGGTCTTAGATACTTAGATACCTTTTAGTTCCTCGTATACTTAGTGACTATTATTTCATGTTTTGAGTGGTGACTTAACCAGTTCCCTGGGCAAGCTGCTCCAATGCTTAACAATCCCTTTGGTAAAGAAATTTTTTTTTTCAAAACCTTATCTGACAAAACTTGAGGCCATTTACTCATGTTTGATTGCTTGTTATTTGGAAGAGGCAACTGAATCTCAACTCATGACAACCTCCTTTGAGATAGTTGTAGAGAATGATAAGGTTCCGCCTTAGCCTTCTCTTTTCCAGGCTGAACAGCCCCAGCTCCCTCAGCCACTCTTCATCAGATTTACATTCCAGACTCTTCACCAGCTTCATTGCTCTTCTTTGGATGCATTTCATCACCTCAGTGTCTTTTTTGAAGTGGGGGGCTTCTCAGCCTTTTGTCTAAAATCAAGTATTGTCTAGTGTAATATGTATATTTGTGCATGCATAGCATCAGGTTCCTAAAATCCTGCTAATTTTGGGAAAGAGTCAAAATGCTGGAAAGCAAGCAATGTCTGTATGGTGTTGGAGCAGGTCTTGACAGAAAATATATACAGTGAAGTGCAGAGAGACTGGAAGGTGATGAAGGCTCTCAGAAAATACACTGAATTAGTTCTGAATTCAGAACTTAAAACAGGCTCTGATATTTGAGACTTACTGGGAGGTGTTTACGTTGTGGCTCACTTTCCTTGCAAATCAAGTACTTCTTTTTTCTTTGTGGGGCATTTTATCTGAAAGTTTTCTGAGATTGACCATCATATGTTCATCTTCTTTTTTCATGCTGTGTAGTTTCCATATAAGACTTCTATTTATCTATTTTAGAAAGACGTATTTGTTTATCAAGAGTGAATTTGATCAACCGTTTCATTACTTTTTCCTTCTGCTGCTTTAAAAATAGAAATCGTACTTTCAGGCATTTTGTGAAGGAATCCATCAGCATTTCTGAAAGTCAGAAATTTGAGAAATCAGTCAGAATATGACTGTGGTTGCAAACTCCGCAGACATTTCAAAATGTCATGTTATACCGACAAAAAGAAGCATAAGAATTAACTATTTTCTCTGCTGCAACTTTAGGGATACAAATATAACATCTATATGGAAAGTATACCCTTTTGATTTAAAACAAAAAATACCGCCATCATCAAAACAAATACATACAGTTCACAGTTTTAATTATTGTATAATGAATAGCTCGTAGCTGGAGTTCTGTGGTAGACCAAACCTGCAATATCTCTTGTACCCTTTGTGAATCCAACTCCCTCAACAGATACTTAACAGGTCTCTTGCTCTAGGGCAAAATCTGTTCATAGCACTTGAAACACTGGTAAGTACATCAAGAAAAAAGAATTTAACCATTTTTTATCATATTTTAGTCTTGTAGATCTTATTTACAAGTGAAGAGTGAATATTCTACTTTCATTTTGATATAAAACAGACTTGTCCGAGTAAGCTCTCCTGTAAATTTGCGTATCTGTTCTCCCCCAGAATTCACAGAGACAGATTTCTGTTCTTTTCGTCTTTCAATAAAGTGTAATTTTGATTAATTGGTTAGAGAATGTGGAATTTAAATAAACAAGTGTTGTGCTATTTTAAATGTTTTTTGCAAGTGGCCTATACTGATTACATCTCTTTTGACTTTGAGTTACAAGTGTACCTCTCCAAAAGCAAATTCTCAAAAGCGGTACCTCAAATCTGTCTCACTGACCATTCAATTCTTACTGCAAAATGGCTGTAAAAGTGGCCTAAGATTGTTACCCAAGAGATTAGTACATAAAAAATAGTTGCTTTTCTTCTTGGACCATGAATATCAAGGCACAACATGGTTTCTTATCCTGCTGTTATGTGATTGTCTTTTTAGGATGAAGTCATATGATGTTCTTTGATGCCCTGATCCCAATACAAAAGCTGTGTCAAGAATGAAAAATAGTAGTTATAATCAATATATCATAATATTTTCTGTCCGAATGTCTATAGAATCATATTTTTCTGGGGTCTATATTTGTAACTGAGGTCAGTATCTTCTGGCACTAGGAAAACATGATGATGTGCTAGCTCATATTACGCATTGACAGAAGAAGTAGTCAATGCAGGATAGCTGATAGCCTAGAGTTCTTCATTTGTTGCATTTTAGTGTTACCAAAAATATACTGTAAATAGGAAAATTTTATTGTGCTCACAGGGCTTACTGCAAGCTGTGGAAAGAATGATATTTTTCTTCATTTGAAGGCTTAGCAGATTTCTTTTTGTGCTGTCTTTCACTGCTGCCAGAACAGCAGAGCAAAAGGACATAGCTAGAGGAGAAGATGTATGCCAGGATGTCCTGCAATGTGATGGACCTCAGAAGTGTCACTTTAGCTGTGCAGCCACAAGTAAAAACTGGAAGCCTATTGCTTCTTTCTAACTCATGGATAAAATCTTGGAAGTCTCTTTTAAACACCTTACAGACTCAGAAATGATAAGGCATTTAAAAACAACTCTTGAAAGTACTTCTAATGTCATGACATCTGAGATAATCACACAACTTCAATGACCTTGACTGATGCTCTAAAGAGATTGAAAGTGCCCAGATGGGGATATGTAGTCATGTAAAAGAAAAAGTAATTTCCTAGAATGTAAGAAAAACAATATTTTAGATCATCAGGCTCTAAGTGTGTGAGACAGCTTAGGAGTAGATAAGTAGATGGACACCACAGATTTCTGGGCAGCTTTTAGTGCTGGTTCAGATTGATTGCTGTGGCTGGAGTCAGCACAAAGACTGGGCACTGATTAAGATACTGATCAAAACAAATGCTGCTATGTGGCCTCATTCAGGTGTCTTAAGAGGCTTCCCTCCCTTAATTGCCTGTGTTGGTCAAAGATGCTGTTGTAGGTCCTTAATGCATTTGTTCTGAGTGAAATCTGTACAAGGCATGTACAAGGCGACGTTCAGGAATCAGGCTGACAGTGGGGATGAGAGGAGGGAAGCACGTAGGACAGATGAAAAGGCAGTGGCAGCTTGAGATGACCAACAGGAAGGAAAAGGGGTGAGAAGTGAGTAATTTCTAGAGGTCTGGAGATTCCAGACATCTGCAAAGAGGAAAAAGTCTGGCATGTTAACAAGTGTCCATTGTAATTCTTGTAATGATACTACTCTACATTAGCTGCTGTGCAATGTGCTATCATTTCAGATACCTGCAAAGGAGAGTAACACAATTGGCTCTGTAAAGAAGCTTAATTTAATTTTATAATTAAGCACATTCTACAAGAGTGACAATTCCTAGCATCACGTGGGTTTTGTTTAATGACAAAATAGATCTCAGAATGTAATATCTTGAGGGTTAGTTTTGGTTTTAAGTTATTTTTTTTTAATCACAGATTTCCATTAGGAATAGATGAATAAAATATGTACCTCCATGAACTACTGAAAAATAATACATAACAGGGAGGGATATGAGAGCTTTTCTATTTCCAAGCATTTCAAATTAAATGCTTTAAAACTGGGATGCCATTAGCAAAATCTCTGGCTCTCCTGTGGCAGTACTAGGAAATTAGATTGTTGCAAAATAGTAATATGTAACAAAATCCTACTCTGTCTCATCATGTGTAGTCTTTGTTTTCAGTTATGTCATTTATCTTATAACCATTGGAGTATTTTTTATTTTCTGTGAATAAACACTGAATATCTATATTTATGTATCCTTAAAAACCACTGTAAATTAGCATACTACCACTGAATATAATGAAGCTGAGCAGGGCTGTAATAGCTGAGGTTTGATAGCCTTCTTTGTGCAAAAGAAATGTCAGTGTGGGACAGGGACTTCGTCTTGATGAGAGAATGACATAACGTATTGGGATGTGAGCAAGAAGACAGCCAGTGTAAAACAGCCTGTGCAATGCATTATATTCCCTCCATATCCCCTCTGCTCTTTTCCTTCTGTAGCTGAAAAAGGAGCACTGTCCACAACCCCATTACAACTGGAAAAAGAGATTTCTTTAAAGATTTAACCTCTTGTTTTTCTGTACGTTGGCTTCTGTTCATTTAGATAAATACATAAAAGCTCCCATTAGTGTTGTGTAATCAGCCTGCAATCAGAAACAGAACAAGAAAAATACTGACTGGCACTTGAACTCCATGTTACTTTGTTCTCTTACAAGGCAGTTTGGCAGTCCCTGCTCTGGTAATAAATAAAGAAGGATATTGATTCTTTATCTAAAAACTGTGCAAGAACTAGCTGTGTACCTATTTCTGTGCTTTGGTACCTCAATGGTGAAAAACCTATTGATAGCAAAATAGATCTCAGAGGTGTAAAAGATTGAAAGATAGGCCAAGTGGTTGCTAAGCTTTAGATTTAGAGGTGTCTTTGAAGACCTGACTGAAATCATAATAATAAAGGATTTTTGCTTGGCATGCCTGCGGTGGTTTTGTGAGACATCAAGTATCTTAGGCTGTGTCCGTGCCTGTATGCTGAACTCCTGGCAGCATGTTAGAAACCTGGGGCTGGTTTCTATCCACTTGCCAGCAGTGGCGGTATTTTGTTTTACAGAGCAGTACAGGAAAAGATGATACCTGTTCTTTTTAAAATGGTGAAATCAAGAAACACTAGCAGTTTCAACTCAGTTTCATTTAAAAATAAGAAGCTTGAATTTGAAACCCAAGTGAATTGAAATAAATGCTTAAATCAGACAGTATCAAGGTTGATTGCCATTCCATATGTTAGAAAGTAAAGGTAAGGTTTGACAAGTAGTTGCAGTTTGTTGTTTTTACTAATTGGTTCATTTCCTTTTTTCTTTTAAAGTGTACTGCGGCCCATGGCTGCTGTTTCTGCTGTATGAACACACTGTGCTGCTTGTGTTTCAGTGCAGGCCAGCTGAAGAGACCATCTAGTTAAGATCAACAATGAGATTAGGTCTTATTTAGAAAACATCATATAAACCAGCCAAGTAAGCCAAATAGACAAAAGTAATGTCAACAAAAAATCCTGACCTGAACTCAGTGATCTTTCAAGCAAGATAAGAGAATGAATTAGCCTAACCTTTGGGTGAAATTGCAAAACATTTACTTGCATAAAACTGCAGTACTCTTGCCTATATGGAAAAAGTTCACTCCTTAGTGGGGGCTGAGGTGTTCTGAAAGAGGCATCCTTCATATATTTTCTTGAATCTGTAGACGCACTCTTCAGCTGTAATACTTTGCTGATTTCCTATCACAGGCTTACTTTATGATAGTGGCACCTGAAAAACAGGATTCTAAATTGCATCATACAAAGTAAGATTTTCTTAGTCTTGGCAATTTTTCTTTAGGAGATGTTAGAGAAATTACAATGCAGCAAAATTGCAGGTGTTCTTCTGTTCTGCCCGAATTTGATATTGACTTTTTAGAACTTGATCCCCAGAGACTCAATGAATAGGTGGTTTTTAAAGTCAGTAAAGTTTCTGGCTCTTAAAGCTAATGTATGTCTGTTTTAATGTTCATGAGCTAGCTGATAGCTCTCATGCCTCCAGCCTTCTGTAGCTAACATTAGGCCATCAGCAAGAGGGGTGAGAATGAGAAAATTACTTTTGAGATCCCTACAGTTATAAATTCTATCCTATTTGATAAACAGAGCCGAGATTACAGGTCCGAGGGACGTGTATCTTAGCCTGTTTTTCCCCAAGCATATAC
Source organism: Donacobius atricapilla (assembly GCA_013397315.1). NCBI lineage: Eukaryota > Metazoa > Chordata > Aves > Passeriformes > Mimidae > Donacobius > Donacobius atricapilla. Next base: position 66,419 of record WBMY01006243.1, on the reverse strand, counting down.
CTTAACATAGATGAATTAGGACATGACATTTTGGAGCCCCACAGCTACAACATTTCCACTGGAATTCCTCTTCCAAATTAATAGTTTGGAGAAGAGAGAAAAAAAGAGAAAAGAAAAAAGAGAAGTTAAGAAGAAATGCCTGATTTTCTATTGATGACTTGTCCTTCAAGAATGAAATTATCCCATCAGGACATGAGTAAGGAAGAAATAAGATTTCAGGTATTGTAGAGATATGAGTTTGTTTAAGCATTTAATATAACTTTGTGCAGACAAAATAAGTTTCCCACAGAATACAAAGGAAAGAAGAGTGAGTTTAAGATTATAAGAAAGTAAAAAAGACTGTACTTGACTGGAGCAAAGGATCATTTAACTCAGTGTGCTGTTTCCAGTAGTTGCTGCATATGAACACTTAGGTAAGAGTACAAACAGTGTAAAAATAGGATTCTTCCTCTGAGCGCTTTCCCTTCCTCAGGACTGAGCTAGATGCATTTAGCAAATTTAAATAGATTTCTTTTCCATTAGATTTTTCAGTCTTCCCCAGAGTCCATGTAAAATTTAGAATCTATTATGCCCTCTGGCAAGGAGTTCAACAAGGCTGTTATTCCTTATTTTAGATGCCATCTTTTAGCATTTGTTTTCACCCGGGCTCCTGTCATCTCTTTTCTAAACTGAAAAATCCTTGTTTACTTAGTTATTCTATGCTTGAAAGCATTCTACTCTTGCAATCATCTTCACTTCTCTTATCTGATTTTTTGTTACTATCTTTGTTGGGGGGGACAAGAGCTGCTCATAGTGTTGAAGATAGGGACAGACACAAATTTAGATGTAACTTATTACTCCAAGTTGGTGAAATTGTATTTTAAAGATGCTTATCTTTTTCTGCAGCTGTAACCAGTTCTGTTTTGTACTCTGATTCTCAGAGAGAGATTCTGAAGTTTGTATTTGAAGCACAGAAATGTTATCAATAAATTACGAGCATATTAACTGAGTGTTTACAAGTCATAGCAAAAATCTTCAGACACTGTTCTACAAAGCAAAGCCTCTGTTTACAAAGAAGAGAGTCCAAACAAACACTCCACTGAGATTTTGTCAACGTAAAATTTATTTTTTTCTTTGAATCAAAACTTGCTACTAGTTTTTAACTTTGTCACAAAGAAGAATAGGTGAATTTTTAAGACAAAATAAGGAATGAATAGCTTTTAGACTGATACAAATACTAACAGAGCAACAGCAGCTTCTCTATTCTGACCATTAATGCAACTTGTCTTCAAAATCAGCTGGGTACTTCTGATATTTTTACACTGCTTTTTAATCTGCACAAGATGTTGCTTCCTAAATCTGAAAGTAGAATCACCTCTGGATTTTGTATGGTATTGCACAAAGCGAACAGAAAAAAAACCCCCGAGAAGATCTAATTAACTTTTTAAATATTCAAGAGCTCTTACCTAGGTTCAGGAATATATGAAATGCTGTGTACTGTAGAGGTTTGTACTCCCTGTCTCTGTTTCTCTCTTTATAGAAAGGCTTCTCACACATATGTAGGTAAAATATACTTGATGTTAAGATTCCTTGTCTATGCAAACATGAATATGCTTTGAGAAGGAATATTTTCTGCTTAGAATGCTGTTCTGGAGCTCATAGTGTTGTTTCCTATGTAATCATCTGGTGTAATCATCCTGTATCAAGAAGAAAAGAAATCAGTCTAGTTTCTGAACACATAACTGTATGTCAGTAGAAAGGTGGAGATTATACAAAGGAGAGGATATGCTCCCTAAAAATTGCTTTATTGCTCCGTAGACTTTGGTGGACATCTGAAAAGATTAACTTTTTAAAGTTACCTATGTACTGTTTTTCCCCAGTTGTTTGGCTTAGATGTTTAAGTCCCATTTCCAAATAAAGTGGTTCAATGGATGCACTTGATTCTGTGAAATAGCTAGATTAGACATCTAGTCCACATTCCTTGGATGTGTGCAGATGAGTCACATTTACTCACAGTGTGTGATGAGAATTACAGTAGAGAGGGGCATGCAGGAATCTCTGGCCCGCATGATGTCAAGGATCTTTCCTTGAGTAATCTGAGATATTCACATTGGCTTGAAGTTCTTGGCTGTCTGATATACAGCTGACAAGACATCACAAAACGAGACCCCCTGTTTTTTAAGCACATCCAACCCCTGTATCCCAAACAAATTAAAATCTCTAGATCACAAGTAGGATGCACAGTTGCCAAATTTACAAATCATCCATCCACATGATTACAGCAGTCTATATGCATTTGGCAACCTTCAGCCTTCAAAGAGCCTATTGGATTCAAAAGAGTCGAAGGATCCATCTGTGACGTGGCTATCAAAGTGGTGTAGTGGCTAGGGTTCATACTCTGACTGATCCTCACAAAAGCATTCTCACCCCATCTGAGTTGTTAACATAGCAAACACGTTGCATTTACTGTTGCTGTACCAATGGTTTTGACCACAGTGACAAATCACATCTGCTGCTTAACTGCGTGTGTGAAGATAGACCTGAGTTCCGGCTCAACAGGGAATGATAGACTATTTCAAGTCTCTATACATCATTTTCCACATTGCAAACAGTGTTAAAGAGGACCCTAACTTCTTCAATGTAAGGGACGAAGCAGCAAAGAAGTTGCTGATTATAGAAGACAGAAATTCTTTGCTGCTGCTAGCAGGATTGCAGAAGTCTTCAGTCAGGGCAGAGGGAAAATACTGAAAAATCCAGAAGCAAATATGGGATTAGAAGAAAGAGGTAGGAAAGGGTATTACTTGGGTAGCAGTCTCCATAAATGTGTCTCTGCTTTATGTCTGACACTGGATATCTTGCTCCCCCACTCAGGCTGGGAGTTAAAGATGCTGGATTTTTACAGTGAAATTGCAATGACTGGAGGATGTATGCATATATCAGAAAGTGGTAAATATATCTATATATATATTCTCAATATGGACCTTCCAGCGTGAAAGTCCAGGATAAACTTCATTACCATAAGTATCTCTTTCAAAATATATTAGAAAGTCTATTTTCAGAGTGCAGAACTGCAATAACAAGCCATTTCCCAAGCAATTTCCCCTGTATTTTATTGGGACTAGGAATGTATGGTTTTGTCTGTTCAGGATATTGAAGGAACAGCTCTTATCTCCAGAGGTGATTGAAGCATTGGAATTTATTTTGAAGTAATGAATTTGGAAGAAAAAGATGGAGAGGGAAAGTTCTGTCATAGTTGAAGTTCTTATAGGAAGAAGGAAGAATGCTGAGAGTTGAAGAAAAAGTGAGACTGCCAGCAAAGGCAGCATCCTGTCTGACCTTTCCTTCATGATCAGTGGGACATCATTTCAGAGTGCTGTATTCTCCTTTTTATTTTTTAGAGCTCCCTCCAGCATCCAGTGCCTTCTTGCCTCCCCTGCTGTTCTCTGTAGCAATTTATTTTCCCAGGGAGAAAACCAAAGAACAGGAGGGAAGACCATGTTTGGTGCATTGTGGGATCCAGTGTCATCCACATGAAGTAAGTGTAAAAACATGGTGGTTTCTTCTGGATGTGTCTTACAGACTGTGATACCTGTAATTCCCAGCGTCTTGTTTATAAAAGTACTGTTTTCCCCCCAGGTTATTCTTGCTATACTTTAATTATAATCTCTTTTAAAATGTAGTTTAAGATCACTAGCTAATTTTCATTGTCAATTCTAGATGGTACAATAACAATTTGAGGTGGCCTACTAATGTTCAATTACAGTAATTTGTTTAGTGAGCTGAAATGCAACATTAGGTAAAAAAGTGTATTATTTTTTTTTCCTTTATGCTGATGTTTGTGAAATGTTAATAACAATCTTACAGTTGAGAACCGCTTTCTTCAGTCTTCTGTATTGTCTTATGCTTCATTTTGTGACTGTCCCTATCGTTTCAATTTCAGAAAATTAGAATTCTTAAGAAGTTTCATGCATTATTTTTAGTTCTGAAATGGTTGCCATCCTAAATTGGGTAGAAGAAAAAAAGAAATGTAATATCTTGCTCAGGGCCAAATTACTATATTTTTTTTAACTTATCTAGTGTCAAAGTAGCATAGAAGTTAGCACTTCCTTTCTTAAAAGAAGCCAATGAGCACTTATAGTACTCAAGCATGCCCCCTTTCTCGGGTAATTTCAGAGTGCTGATCTGAACAACAAATAGTGCATCACTGCTTCATGGGCTGATTGGTGGTTAGAAAAAAGATTTAGCAAAAATTAACTGCAGAAATAATCTTCTTGCAAAATGTATTTAACTATACTTGAATATGCAAGTACATGGTAACTTCCTTACTAACTAATATTGGAAAAATAGAGTTAAATTTTGGAGATGCTATTAGAAGCCCTTCTGGAAAGTATGCTCCTAAGTAATTAAAGAAAACACATTAATAAGGTAGCATTCCTAATTTCTGAAGTTGTTTAAGTAAAGTCTGTGTAAACAGCACACATTATGTACAGGCTATCACCCCAGCAGTGTGATTTGAATAACTGAATAACTAAATCAGTGTTTCTCACCTGGCAATGTTTTTTGCTTTAACTGTATCTCTTCTCCCATTTACAAACACAAAAGTGACTGAATGGTTACCACCACTCTGCGATATGTTTGTGTGAAAGGCCGCAGTTTTCAGGGTTGGAGGATCATGCCCTTGACTTGACCCAAAACCTAGTGTTAAATGCTTTTTATCTGCTTTCCTCCTAGGAACATGAATTCGGCTAACAAAGGAGTTTGGATCTGTCTGATTCTATGTGCAGCATCAGGATGACTTGGATAGGAAGCAAAAAACACTGCTGGGAAAGCTTTTGTATATGTTCTTAAGGGGAAAAAAATAAGTGTTTACTTATCTGCTGTGTTTAATTGAGTTGGGATTATAATTGTTCAAATTTTCATTCCTGACTGCTTTTGTAATGGGAACAGTGTTTGCATGTGTTTAGTCTTCCTGGGCTTCCCTGTGTGCATTAATTTAGCTTTATGAAGGATTTACATTTTATATTTTCTCATCATATTTTTTATAAGAAACAAAAAGCTCCCCAAATAAGCCCATCAGGCAAGGCTATGGACTTTTAAAAGGAAAGGATAGCTGTTATAGTAAGGATTTGTAAATTGAGTGTAGCAAGGTTGGCAAGAAAAGTCAGAAAACTACTTATACTCTCAAAGGGTAACTAATGGTTTAATGGTAGATGACATGCAGAAAATAACTGATATAAAAGTTTACAGGATGCTTTTATTCTCCAGTGAAAAACATAGGGAAAAAAAAAAAAAAAGAAGAAAGAAAAAAAGAGAGCAAAACTATGAAACAAGCTTTAAAGATAGAAAAATGTACATCAGGGAAAAGCAGAATTGTTCAATTTATGCCACTGTTTTAATAGACCTAGAGGATTTCATTTGACTTGTGACCTTTCAACACAAGCCAAGATTTTTGTACAGGCTATTTTGGATAATAAACACATGTTGGACAAGTAAAGCCTCTTGTATCTAGATACAAATGCCAATTTTATGGTGGAAAATGTATAGTAGTGGTTGTTGATATCAATGGATAAAAATAAATGGATTAGTTCCAAAAATTATGGTGAATGCTGTTATGGAGATATACTGGGAAATCATGAACTGGGGGATGTGGAATGGATCTACATGTGGAACAACTGGAATCTGACTTTTTAAATTTTTTGACTGTATTTCTCTATCTCCTTTCTTATCTATCTATGCAAACATAAGCACATACAGTATTTAAGAAAGAGGGAGAGTCCAGAGTTTAAAGAAAATTTCCCATGGTCATAAACTAACCTGTAGCATTGGAAAAATAGGAAGAACTACTACTCGAGGAAAGACTATTCTGTAAATAACTATTTCATAGTGCTCCATCTTTTGCTGAAACTGTTACTTTCTGTAACTGCTGCAGAAACTGCACTAGGTGGGCAGAACACTCTTAGGTTTCATCTTTGTTGCAGTGTTATTGTTGGGTTTTTTTACTTTTTTGAGACTGGCTATTTCACATTTTTCATATTTTCCACATTTAATTTCTACCTGACTGAAGCATGAGCCTTGAAAGTTGCATTTCCTAAGGCATTCATTATTTCCTTTCTAACAAATAGAAAAGTACATAATTTATTACTGATATTCACAGAACATTAATTAAGTTTTAGTTTATCCAAATTTATCCTGAGGTGCAAGTCATTTTTAAACCCTGTACTAGTCAATCAAGTCCACCTTAAAATTCAGATCATCCATTTTACGGTTTTCCCTTGATGCTATTTGTCAGAAGATTTAAGGTCACTTGAAAATTTGTACACCGTGGAAAGACTCAGTTATCAATTGCCATTTTTTCTTTTTCTGTGCCTTTTTTTTCCTTTTACAGTCATTTTCTCCTGTTTCTATACATACTTCCTCCTTCTTGATATGATTCATGATGACTATTTTTAAAAGATACGGTGATCATTGTGCATCATGAGGATGAGATTATTTACCCACATTTGAGATTATGAAGTGTTTTGAGAAAAGCTCCTATTCTTTCTCTGTATCACTCAATCCTATTCAATCTCTGTATTACTCACCTATGTGAGTAAATCTCACATATCATTTCCACAAACACATACATCTCCTTGGATCCCAATGCTTCTAGGCCCTTTGGAGCCAGATTTACATCAACTTTAAAAGTAAAATGATTTAATCTTTTTAATGTAAAATATTTAATCTCTTGATGAGAAGATCCAAAGAATGGATATTACCTATTTTTCCCCCTAAAGTCAACTGAGTGTATCTTACATTGCATGTTTCCAGCAACTTATTTTGAACCTATGTACACTTTCAAAGGACTATTATTTATAAACTGTTTTCTTACTTTCCTACTTTTTGTAATGCATCAGGGTGTAGAAATATTGAGGATGTGTAGGAAATTGGGCTACTTGCTGGCTGGGGAGCAATTCATATTAGCTACTGTCTACTTCATCTCCTCTTATTATTTGGAGTGGAAATTAACTCTCCAATACCTATAGTGCCATGGAAAACATAATCTACTTTTTTAATAGCTTGTAGATCAAATAGCTCAACTCTGGGAAATGGGTTCCAATAAAAGCTCCATTTTGTTATGCTGGGCAGCAAATCCATATTATAGAAGCTATCTTCATTATTCATTGGTATTTTCCTAACTTAAAGTTTCCTTCAAGTAGTGTTAACATTTGATGATGGAAAATGAAGGCCAATAAGCTGTACAGGGTACGTGCTTTGTAAAATGAATTGGATTCTTGGGAATAGAAGAGATACAACCTCAGTGATAACAATTATGTTTTTATGGCCCAAGACAGAAATAAAATGTTGAAATGGGAAATTAATGCAAAAGCTTAGTAGGAAAATTATCAAAAGCTGAGAATCAGAGCATGTAGAAATCATTGCAATATATCAAAGAATCTGTTTATGAATGATCAGTTACAGAGAAGCTTAGAGTTATAAATAAGGTTATACTTTCCCATTCTCCTAATATCAAACACTGGCTAAAAAATCTTTTTAATAAAAATGTGCATTATGTGGATTTTGCTTCCTTTTTTCTCAGGTTCAGTTTTCGTCATTGCTTAAGATAATAATTCAACGAAGAACAATTCATGAGTCAAAGACCACTTCAATTTCTAGTTTAATCATGGGTAGACTATAATAAAATATATGAGAATGAAGATGTATAATTTGGACACTGTATGCTTCAAAGTATTTTATGATGCTGTATTAGATGTAATACTTCTGTTGTCAGTCTGCAGAAATTGTCAAAGCAAGAAAAAAAAAAATCAACATGAGATGAGACCGGTTCCTAAAAAATCCTTAAAGAACATCTTCAAATCCATACTTTGGTAATACTTGAAAATTTATATAACTGTCTTCTGGCCAATGCTGGCTAGTGTGACTTTTTTCTTTTTTTCCCATTTGTTATACTGTTGATCATTTGAATTACAAATGAGTCTATGATGGCTGGCAGCAGTTAGCTCTTGTGTATACAGGGATACAATATGCTTCATAACCTTTATAAAGAAAGACTTCCATGAAATCCAAAATTGTATTATATTTTCCCAGTTAATTCACTGCCCATAGGAACTAAATTAATCCTTTTTTGGTTTGTTAAATCTGATTAAACCTTTCATGCTCTAGTATCTGCATGCACATTTCCATGTGCAGCGTGTGCATCTGCCATGTGCAGGATAGAAAAACCATTTTAAACAATGTTAAGCTTCCAGTTACTGGGAGGCAAACCTTTGGTTTCCATAAATGCATAGCAGGTGCCATTCACTTGTTTATATCTGACTTTATAGACATGCTGAAAAGACTTTAATGAGTATTAGAATGGACAGAAAAATATTAATTTTATGCCAGAAAGTTCCCTTCTCAACTAAGGGTGACACTACTGTACTCCATCTTATATGAGCACATTAAATCAAATAAACATATAAACAATCTCTAATCCTACTTAAAATATTTAGAAGTATGAATGATAGGATTAAAAGATGTTGTGTCTTCCCAAGGTCTGGCAGAATGTTTGTGTCAAAATGAGAACCTGAAGACAGACATATCAATGGCTCCTTACACTTCAGCATTGCAACAGCATATGAATAGTAAAGAAACATGTTTCAGGGAAAGCAAGTTCCTACGAAATGTTAAGGTGATAAAAAAGGCAGAGAGATTTTAGGCTTTCTGGACAGTGCCTGGGGAAAGATTAGCACTTTCAAACAAGATCCACTTGAGTCAGCAAAATGAGTAAGGAGCTGCCAGAAGCCAATTCTTGGTCATTTATTGTCTGTTTAGACACGTCATAGGTGATGGGAAGTGTTGAAATGGGGAACTCATTTTAAAACTCAAATCTTAGAACTTCACAGGAACTCCTTTGAGATCCCCAGCCTGAGATGTTGTTTTATTAATAGATATCTACATAGACTCTCTAAAAAGGAGACAATTTTCAAAAAATCTGAAGTGATTTCTTTGGTTTCTATTCAGTGTGTGGCTGCAGTCTCTAATTCACACTTTCAGGCTAAGAGCAATTCTCTTCACAACATTAAGGTGACTAAATTCAGCTCAGATCCTTTCAGACACATGGAGGGCAGGGAAATTTAGGGATTACTTGTAATGCTTAAAGTGTCCCCTTTCTCTTCTTAAAGGAAAAATATGAGTGAGTAGAAGTCCCATATCCCATAAAATCTTTAGTCATTTTTTTATCTCTTATGCAGTCCTGAGTACTGATTGCTAGAGAGTTTTTTTATCAGTAGGGAGGCTGTGGGTAGTGAAGGGGATTGGTGTAAGAGATTTATCTTTGATATTGTTAGCTGACAACTCTGTTTATTTGAGAGACTAAAGAAACATGGTGTTAACTTTGCAGTCAAACAGGAGCTGCTGCTGAAAATTGCCAGTTGTGCAGTGGTCAGCCCAGTATGTCAGAAGGCAGTTGTTCCTGATTTTTCAACAGCCAGAATAATGTTAGTTTCATGGGAAATTTTTCATTTCTATAATTTCTTATTTTGCATGTAGTTCACAGAAAAAAAAACAGAAAAAAACCAAAACCAAAACCAACAAACAAACAAAAACCCCAAAACAGAAACAAAACCAAGAAAACAAGAGCTATAAAAAGATACAGTAGAACACCTGATCAATAGGTGGGAAATAGTAACAGCTCCCGAACGTCGATATATTCAGCATTATGTGTTTAATAGGAAGCTGCTACTATTGATTTATTTTTTAATTCACCATCCACTAAAATAGTTTACCTTTGTGGTTTTTTTTGTCAATATGTTTCATCAAGCTCGTTCTTCTATTTGATCTGTGCAATCGTTGGTGCTAACACAGATCAAAGTGTATCAGATATTTCACAGTTCACAGTTTAATGAAATGTGACTTACTTAATTTTTAGCAATTTAGGCATCCAGCAAAGTGCCTTTCAGGAGTGCTTGTGTCAGACATTCACGTGGAACTCTGAGCATATCTGACTGAGATCTTTGAAAGAAGGTTTGGGGCCACCCTCCCTCATGGAACATGAAGGGCTGGCTCACACAGCCACATTTAGACCAGGCCACTGAGGTGGAATGAAAATATCTGGTTTTGAGATGTGTGGTCATTTAAGGCTTTTGTCTCCTGCCTAAAGGCTAAGTGATAAAAATCCATTACGTTTCATGGGACCAGCTCCAACACCATCTCTCCTTCTGAAAAGTGGCCAATGTTATCACAGTCACTCCAATTGTCTGCTGTGGCTTTAAGAGGAAAGAGTGAGAACAGATTTTGTTCTTCTTTTGTTGTGTTACATCATGAGGCAAAATCTTTAGTATTAATTATTTATCTCAGTGGAAGTTATGTTGGCCTTATACTAATGCTGTCTGCCAACCCTGCCGCAGAACAGTGGTGGAGGACTTTATTTAAGGGATGAGAGGACAAATTCTTTTTGTCTTGCTTTATTTTGTCTTTGGTGGTTTTATTTTGCTGTGCATTTGTTATGCTAGTTCAGGAACCCTCGAGGAACAATACTATTCTTCACTTCAAATCACTCCTTAAACGCAGAAGAAGTTATCTTTGTTGTGACAATGTGGGTTTGCTCTTTTGTGTGAGTTGACTGTTGATCAACAGGCTGTTCATTTCCATTGGCTTCACAACTAGCCTAATCAGTTCATTACTGAGCTTAACTAAAGTGTTTTCATCCACTCTGCAAGAAGAATACTCCTGAAGCAAGCAGATGGGCACTTAACTGCCTTTGCTCTCAATGTGTACTGTGTGCCGCGCTTTAGATGGATGGCTGGCAGCGATCCCAGCCTCTTGCCTCCCTGAGATCATGTATTGCTACATTTCACCTCCATGGCTGCTGAGGTTTTACATGTTCATTAAATAATGCAAGACTAAGGATGACACATATATAGATGCAGACATAGAACCTTAAAAAAAAAAGGGTTCTTACAGCGGTTTAACTTTTAATACTACTGAGCAAATAAAGAATGAAAGCAAAGCACTTACTGGAGAGAAAAAGTAAGAGTAAATTGAATATTTTAATCAGTTTTTCTCTGCTTTCTAGGTCAGCATCTCATACAGAAGACTAAGTCATTTTGACAAGTAAATGCATTTTGCTAATTGTTTGAAATAGCATGATAACAGCCATATTGGTACAATGAATTTGCTTTGATGATTGAACTAGATACATTTTGTATCACTTCAAAATTAGCCTCTACAAATTGTCCCTCTCTCATCCAATAGAATTTCAGTATTCTTTCCTCACTCATTTAAAAACAAAACAAAACAACTTTATGAATCCCTTCACACTCAAACCTACCCTTGCAGGAAAAATCTAAACAACAAAATATTATCGTTATTTTATAAAAAAATATATGCAGGTCAAAAGACCAGTAATCACCACCTGTGGATTCAAGTCCAGCATCCTTACATTGTTCCATTGGTGTTCATATGCTTCCATTCATTAATGAGGAGTAGCTGCAAAAAGAACATTAGTATTATTTCAGCATCATCGAGCGACTTTATTTAGACAGTGTTAAAAATGCTTTAGGAGTGATACAGTTTACTGCCTTAGCAGTAATATAGTTTTTGTTCATCAAGGAGACTCAGGGTCTCAGAGTTTGCATTTTGATGAACTCGGAGGTCTTTTCTAACCTTAATGATTCTGTGAGTCTATATAAGCAAATGCTACAAACAAGAGAAAGAGATTATGCCTCTGTCTATAGCTTCAGAATGTTTGCCCTTGAAAGGCGGTTCGTATCTAGTGTAAGAAAGAACTTGCAGATAAATATATTATTAAGCAATAAAGGAGTTTATGATGGCATAAGGTGTATCACTAAAGCTGGTAATTCTTTAATTTTCACGGTAATGATTTAGGTAAAAGAGTAAAAGCAATATAAAATAGGAGTGTTAGCAGAACTGCTGTGTCTATTTTACCTAGTGTAAGGTATAAAAGCTCACTATTCTTTGTCTGTTTAGAAAGACAAATACTTTTAGAAACATGTCTGTGGGCCTGATATTTCTGAGTCTGAAACGTTTTAGCCTGCTAGCAGCCGCTAACTTTTCTCAAGGGAAAAATATCTCAAGAAATATTCTTCTCAAAACAATCTTAGCAAATATTTATGCTTTTCTCAAAACAATCTTTCTCCAAGTGGTGTTCTGTCTTTCTAGTTCTGTTTCTCTAACCTATGAGATTAGAGAGGTGTTGTTCCTATTCACCAATCATGTTAAGTCTGTATCAGAACACCTTATAAAAGGTACTAAGAATTAGACAATAAAACCTTCTCTATGCTCTTCACCTTCTGAAAATTTTAGAGTTTCATTCATTTTTTTGTGTCCTACAATGACACACGTCTGTTTCCTAACTTTTGAGACATTAGGAAAGCACATTCTGAAAAAGTCAAAATGAAACTATCAGAACAGTTCATTCTGAAATGTTTTATTTTTTGGTAGAGAATTTCTTAGAATTATTTTAATATTATGCACTATAATTCATAGCCTCATGCTTCTGTCACATTTTGAGTGTTACCTGCATATTTTTTTAATAATGGAAAACCTTTTACTACAAATAAGAAATACAGCAGCTGCGGGAAATTCTCTCAGTCAAACAGAGATGTGTTGGTTTTGTGTAGTCCATCATCCTGACCTGGAAAAAGTATAAGAATGTGAATGTGAATTCTTCTTCAGAGAAACTCTGATTATTGCTCCATAGATCACCATCATCATCTTCATCATTTAAGATCCAATCTAGAGGTCCTAGCATTCAGCACAAGTATTTATTCAGGCTTCGATGGGCTTTGGATCAGGAAGTAAAAAGGCCTTCCAAGTCTCATTATTCAGTAAGAACTAGTGGAGTTTGTTTCACAAGTGAAGCGCATATTGATCTGCTATGTAAAACTATTACATGGTCTTCTAAACATTTGGACTAAGCCCTGGAATTGTTGTACAAGGTTCTGGCTTAATATGCCAGTTATTTTGGCTAACCAAGTGTGAACCTGAAATTCCACTGGAATTTTATTGCCTAAAAATTCTAGCTAACCTCCTTAACCTTATGTCATGCCTAGCTAATCAATAAATATTGTGCTGGTGGGGGTTTTTTGGTTTGGGGTTTTTTTTAGGTTTTTTGTTTGTTTGTTTGTTTGTTTTTTGTTGGTGGTGTTGTTGTTGTTGATAGATTCTACTACGTATTAATGTGAAAAGTTCTGATGTGCTTATCCAGAGAAAGCACAGTTTCAGAATCAGTCTGAAGTGGCTCCTGTATAAACATCTTGACCCCTTGATTCAAGGCTTCTCCACAGTGTATTGTGAGAATGTAATTTTTCAAGCCTGAAAGTGAGAAGTGGAAGCCAGGCTGGACCTGGATTTTTCTTGATATGTGAAGTGGAGAGAAATGGCAGAGTCACCTATAAAACAAGGATAAAATTGGAGAATGATGGTTTTGGTGCTTCTGCTGCCCTGCAAAAGAGAGATGGTGATAAGGATGGTGTCTCAGATGAATCTGCTGGCTTGAGGAGCGCCGGAAGTAGATGCCCTGGATCGCTGCCTAACCCCTATCTGAGCAGTTTATGTCTAAGGCAGTGGCAGTTTTTGTCTAAGGTTTGCTGCCAATACAGATGATGTTTGCACCGTGGCTATGGTTGATTTTTCATCTGTTGTCTGAAGCAGCCACCAACTTTGTCTGTGCCTAAAGTTTACCCTGTGCTTCCAACAATAATTCCTTTTTTGTTTTGTTTTGCTTTGAGAGATATTCAACACTCATTTATCTCCTTGCAAACTCAGTTGAAAAGACCCATGGTTTTTTAAAGACTTTAAAAATACTTTCTGGGGATTGATTGTGACATTTCAACTGTTCCTCCTATACTAACAATTTAATTATACTACTGGGTGTAGGAAAAAATAATAAATAAATAAATAAATAAATAAATAAAAACAGTGTAGTTCTGAGACCTTGAAGTCCATCAAACATTTCAGAGGGCTTTAGCTCCAGAAAATCTGGGAAGGTTTGCAGGAAAAATTCTCAGAACAAACATTTTACAAAGTATCAGTAACAACTTAATCCACATTAATTAGGACAGCAACATTGTAAGTGCAATTAAGTAGTGGTGTTAAATGTGAAAGCCTCTTAACATTTTGCTTAGATTGTGTTGAATAATGATGTACTTAAATAATGTTTATTTTGGTTCAGTAAACATTTCATTATGTAGGATTATACCAATGAAGCATGGAAGGTAAAAAGTACTTGACATTAAATTCTAACACACAATCTTAATTTGCAAAGGCTTGAGGTTTTCTTATATTTTTCTTATTGAGATAATTTATAAATAATTAATATACCTTTGAAGTAATTGGGTTTTTTTATGTTCACATTAGTGTCCATGAAAAAGTTCCAGCATAATAAAATATTTTCTGGGACTTTTATTTCTTTCTGTTTTATATGGTCATTTTCTAGAGAAATCTTGTCTTTTCTATACAGAGAAAATGCCTGAAGTCACAATGTGTCATCTTCCTTCATAAAAAAATAATACAATTGCCATGAAAACCAAACCTTTGTGCAACCAGGCTATTTTGACAATTATGATTGCTTCAGATGCCCAAAATTATGATTGTAAGCAGGTATCAGGCAGGTATTGCAAAAGAATTTTTTTTCCTCCATTCATTGCATATAAAAGAATTATAAAAATAAAAGCTAGGAAGATTGATTTTTGCTGTCTGTGATGCAGTAATTCAGTAAAATTGAAATCTGACATTTGTTGACTTAAGATTAGCAGCAGTCAGGCACAGGGAGAAAACAATGCCTTATAAAATTTTCTTTCTGATTTATGTTCCTAATCCCTGTAAAATGTCAAATTGAAGGTGAGAGAGAGCAAATCTCCTGTGCAAGAATGCAACTAGAGAAACTCTTGCCATGTGACCAACTCTTGCCATGAATACTTGCAGAATATCATTTTTGCTGACAGCAGAGCAGTTGTGTTTTCATGCTGGTTAATCCGAACACACCAAATGAATTCTGGTGACATTTACTGCTCAGGTCTCAGTTTTTCTTCCTAGTCTCATGCGTAATGCTCTTCCTGATTCCCTGTTCTGAGGCAGCACACAGTGCGGATGCACTGAAGTGTGCTATTTGGGCAACTTCTTTCAGGCTGACTCCCTCAAGAATAGCTGCCACACAGCTTGTGCTTCATAGCTTAGCTATAAAAACAGCACAGACTGTATGTGGTCAGAAGAAATAAACAAACAACAACAAAAAAATAGCCAAATTAAAAAAAAACTGTCTTACAAACTTTTGCACCCCTCTCCCCACCAATTTTTTGCTTAAGGCAAAGAGCCTAATGACAATTGAACTGCCTCGGAAATATGAACCTGCATTGATATCAGCTAAGTATGGTCACAAACTTGAGACAGGTTATGCAGTTCTTATGATCTGCTGGATATTAATGTGTTTTGAAGGCAGAATAAAGCACTTCACTCAGCAAGTCTGTCCTTTACTTAGTCCTACTTTTCTGTTTGCTCAATGTGAGGAAAAAAAAAAATCCTTGATTGCATTTTTTTCTTTCAAAACCACCTGCAAAAACAGTGTGCTTTTGAATTTATTTTGCTTGTTTACTTCCTTTTTGCGCTTAGTATGATTTGGATAGACCATATATTTTCAACAACATTATGTGTTTCCATGTTAGTGGGTGTTTGTGAAAAGGCTGTTTTATTTAATGCTCCTCTAAATGCCTTTTCTCCTTTTTGTTGTGAGAATTCTTAATTTTTGCCAGAAGAGAAGGGGAGAACTTTACAAAGCCAGCTTTTTTCAAGTTAGAGCCTAGGTTTCTAGGATCTTCACTGAGTGAAGTGCTTTATTCTGCCTTCAAAACACATTAATATCCAGCAGATCATAAGAACTGCATAACCTGTCTCAAGTTTGTGACCATACTTAGCTGATATCAATGCAGGTTCATATTTCCGAGGCAGTTCAATTGTCATTAGGCTCTGAGAAATCTATTTCAAGAAAGGCAAACTGTTTCCACAGAAAATCACCTTACCAAAACCACGGTTATTCATTAGAAAAGTTTTGGATGGAAGCACTTCATCCAGTCTCATTTCCTTCTGCATTAAACAGCTATCTTCAATGCACAGATCTTTGAATGCCTTCCAGTTATATCCCTCAAAGATTAGAGATGTACCCCTCCCTAGTGGTTACTTCATTTGCAATTGCCTGATCAGCCCTCAGCTCTCAAGCACAAGTTCAGTGTTTCATAACATTAATTTCTTATAGCCAACTTAAAATCTGGGAAAACTGAAGACATTCTCTTGAAGCAGCAATGATGTAACATCCATTACTTGTATACGTTTTATGTCCTTTATTATCCTATTAGTTTACAAAAAAAC
>WBMY01006243.1:0-41555 GCA_013397315.1 Donacobius atricapilla | reverse complement strand
CTCAATGAAGGCAAGGAAAAACCACAGAATTATAATTTATTCTTGATTTCTTGATCAGTCAACAGGAAAAACTAAGAGGTAATACTCTTCATTGTTCATTACTTTAATTTTTTTATTATTATTAAAATTTATTAACTGAATTAAGTCTGACAAGTCTCTATATGATTTTGAATTCATTGGAAGCTTTAAAATGCTTATTTTTTTATTGAGTTTTTTTCATGAGTTTACTGTATTGATTCTAAATTGTTGGATGTTTTTCATCAGGTATTACACAAATCTATCAAAATGGTATAAACATATAAAGATGCTGTAATGTGAGAAGTATTATTTTAAAACATGCTGTTTTAAAATCTCTAAGGACCTTTTCAAAAAAACCAGTATCTTCAGCATCAGAAGATCTATATCTTTTTAAAGTTGCCAGAGTCTCTTTTAAATGTAGTTGGGTTTTTAAAGCATGCATTTAAATGTCATATCATTATATTCATGAAGTGAATAATACATTTTATGCGGATTTCATTACCATTATTTTATTTTACTTAAGCAGGAAAACATTGCCATACTTATCTGGAATGTTTTGGTTTAACTGCACACTTATGCAGGCATTTGCAAAGGCAGAGAAGCAGTCATCCTAATTGAACACTTAGAATGGGATGCACTTTGAAAACATGAGTATGTGTATTTGGCAGGTTACTGAAACAGGGAAATGACATCTCTGTAATTTGCAGTTAGTGTCATTCAATACCACACTCATTAAGCACAATTCTGTGCTTTCATGTCTCAGTTCAGTCAGGTGTCTAACAAAAATATGGAAGAGAAGGCAAAAGAAAAGGCAAAAGGCAAGGCAAGGCAAGGCAAGGCAAGGCAAGGGGAAAGAGAAAAACAACCAAACTGTGTCTATATCGCAATGGTCTCTTGCTATCCCACATAAGATTAAGAGCAGTTATTAAGACACTGCAGATGTCAAGAAGTTTGGTTTCTTAAAAATCAATGGTAAGATATAGAACTGTAACCAAACCCTTCAATAAATTCTTATATATTCTATTTGGTGCTAGAATTGGCACAATTTGCAGAGGGTAGAAAATTATTTGCTTTCTAGCAAGGGAAGGCTCCAGGGTTTTTATTCTTCTGGGGAGAGGTAGTAGTTTAGAGTTTGATGCAAAAGATTTAAGTGCTTAAAGAGATTCAGTCTTTAAGACAACAGATTCTGTTATTTGAAATGTAAGTGGTCAGAAATAAGCCACAGCAGAAACCACTTTATTCTTGCCAATACCCAATTAGACCTTTGGAATAACTTGTTCTCAGTTTGGCTCTTGGTCAGTTACAGAGGATGCACTTTGAGTACTTTTTGTTTCTTTACAATTGCCTTTTGTAAATAAAAATGTTTGTTTTGTTTTTCCTCCCACGGGATTCCATGTGGTGAGGGAAGAAGTATTAGCTCCCCTTTCTAAAATGATTGCCTATTTAAACCATTTAGAAGCTATAGACATTTTGTTTAAATTCTATGCAGTGTATTCATTGCCAACTTTGGCAAACTTGAAGAATAATTTGATAACTAGGAAAAGGTTGGGGGCCAGTACATTAAAAAAAAACCAAACAACCTTTTCATGGTTTCTCTGCACTAATTTAACTATGATTTAAAATGTCCTCTGGCAGCGTTTATAACATTAATTGTCTAAAGATTTTCTCATATTTAAGCCGTGGTAATTAAATTGTGCAGAGAATATTTCTTATTCCTGCTGCAATAAAATGTTTTCACTTGATTGAAGCTGAACTGCAATTTGGCCTTTATGTTGTAAAGGAAAAAAAACCACAGGACTGCTGGGAGCAAATGGATCAATTAAACAATGTTCTTTTGTAATGAGGGTTACATCATTCTGCCAGCGATAAAAATCTGTAACTGAGGCTGTCACTAATGATATATGCCATCTTCTTAGCCCCACCATGCTAACCTATCAGGAGGTAACTATAAGGCTTAACTTTCTATTGATCCTTGAATTTTCTGTTTCAGAAGTCAGTAAAAAAAAAAAGAAAAACCAGCTCCTTATGAAATATTAACTTTGTGATCAGGGGCTACTACAGGCTGAGAACAACAATACAATTATTGGGATGGAAATACAATTTTGGGGCTTGAGGCACCAACCACCACTCTAGGAAACCTGTGTCAGAGCTAGACCACTCTCCAAAAGTAGTAAAGATCCATCCCCGTGCATCCTACCACTGGATCCCAGGGAGAAGTTCTCAGCACCCCTCTCCCTAATTCCTCTCTTCAAGAAGCTGCAGAGAGCTATGAGATCTCCCCTGAGACTCCTTTTCTCCAAACTAGACAAACCTAAAGTCCCTAGCCACTCCTCACAGTTCCTGACTTCCAGCCCTTTCACCTGCTTTGCTGCTTTCCACTGGATGCATTCAAGGACTTTCACAGCCTTCTTGAATTGTGTGCCCCAGAACTGCACGCAGTGCTAAAGAAGAGGCTGTACCAGTCCTGAGTACAGGGGCATAATCATACCTTTTGACTGGTCAAGTGAAAAAAGGTCAGACAAATCTGAACAAGCAAAGAAAAGCAAAACCAGAAATTCATTCTCTATTTCTTATGCAGTGTCAGGCAGGTGTAGTTTGTGGAAAGAACGTCCTCAGCACACATAATGTTTACTTGGAAAATAAAGTCTGGGAACGTCTTCTATGCAGGTCTTTGATCTGTCCAATCTCTACAAAGATATTTATGTCCTTACTTGTCCGTTGGTTTGGGTCTAAGGATGATTTTGCTGAGTGAAAAAGGCTGCACTCAGGATTCCAAATATGTTTTTGTAGTGCAGTTATTTTAGATTAAAGGAAAGGACCAATTAATGTGTTTGATCAGCAAAACAAACAAAACCAAAAGCAAAACCAAAGGCAAAATCAACAACGAAAACCAGCTATTGCAAAACCATCATGGTTTAACCCCACATGGCAAATAAGGTTCCTTAAGTGGCCCACTTACCAGATCTCCCTCATCCCCCCAGTGGAGGATGGAGAATAGTAAAGAAAATGTAAAACATCATAGGTTGAGATAAAACCAGTTTAATAATTAAAAAAAAAAAAATAAAATACATCACCACTACTAACAGTAGTTGTAATGAAAAGGAGAGAGGAGTAAAACCCTAGAAAAACAAGTGATGCACGACACCAGCCACTGAGCAACACCCAGTCCATCCCTGAACAGCAATAGCAGCTCCCCGCCAACTCTCTCCAGTTTATGGCATGACATTCTGTGGTGTGGTGTGGCTGTGCTTTCCTTTAGGTTCTTGTGCACCTGCTCACTGGCAGAGCCAGACAGTGAAAAAAGTCTTTACTTAGAGTAAGCACTACTGAGCAATCACCAAAATGTCAGTGTGTCATCAGCATGATTCTCTCTGTATATACTAAATAAATAACACAGCACTTTAGCAGATACTGGGAAGAAAATTAACTTTATCGCAGGTAAAATCAGGATACATACCTTCTCAGAACATCTCAGGATTGCCTCAAGGGCAGATTTGATCCTTTAAAAGTATCGCAAGGCTGAGTCCTCCTATGGTTTCTGTACAAGTCTGCATAAGGAAGGGGATCTCTGTTCACAGACTTGCATTCTCAGAGATGGATGAATGTTAGAGCTAATGGATAAGTGAGACAAAGTATGGGGATGAGGTAACCTTATCAGAGGTAAGATTATCCTACACAGAAAGGACAGAGGAATGTATTTCTCTTTTGCTGGGTAAATGCTACCATATTAATTACTGACAATACATCCATTCTTTAATATTTCTGTTGTTCAAGTCCATGTTATCCAAACGTTCTGCAAAACCAGTGAAATAAAACTGCAGGCACCCAGTCAACTGGAGATAGGTTGGTAATCACAATTCAGTCTAGTCACTATTTCCTCTTTTTACTTCAGATGCCAAACATAACCCATTCAAAACCAGGAGTTAATCCTTTAAATTATGTTCTTCAGTGCTTTTTTTCTTCCTTTTTATCTGTTTTCTGTCAAGCCAACATTAAAAAATGTTACAGATAATTACCCCTAAATTTTATACAACAAATTCTGCATGTAACATTCAAATCTTGTTTATAGTCAGAGAAAGAATAATAAGAGAGAAATAATCACAAGAATTTATTGCTAATACAACTGATATCTTAAGAGTCTCAATATTATTAGCCCAAATCTGTTTCTCATAGGAAAAGAAAGAATAACCATGTGGTTTAAAATTACAATTATATATTATATAATTAAGTTATATGTATCTACCCTGTTTTTTGCAGTTATGTTCACCCTTCCTCTGCTGCTCTGGGTGGCTTCACTGTGGTGCTGGTGATGAATGCCAATGTTAGCAGCAAATTGCCAGCATGCAAGTCCTTTGCCAGGAGGAATACAGTGTATATGTTGATGGTTTCTTATTCCTTACTCTAGGATCTACTCTATAATAATTTTTATATGTTTATTAACATACATTTCTACAATTTTTTTGCTTCCTTCATTGGTCCACAGCTTCTCATTGCATTTTTATTTACTATATATAGTACCCATTACAAGTTAGAGACTATTGCCTTGAGCTCTTTGTTAAACCTAAAATCAGCTTTATCAAGCTCCAGTTTTCCATGTCTTTGAGTATTTTGCAGAGGTTTGCAGCTGTGAGTCCTCCAGTGCCAGAAATTCAAAGCTGAGTGATTATTCTAATTTATAATGGAACACAACAAGTTGGAACATGATGAAATTGGTATTAAAAATGGAGGAAGATAAGAGAAAATCTAAAAAGGAAGGAAGGAAGGAAGGAAGGATCACAGTGACGCTCTGGCCACACACAATTCAGCTGGGAGAACCATACCCTCCCCAGTGCAGTTCCAACACTAGGCAGTCTCAGATATTGATTACCAGATATTTTCTGGCCAGCTGTTTCCTCCTCTCATTCCCAGCTTNNNNGAAGGAAGGAAGGAAGGAAGGAAGGAAGGAAGGAAGGAAACTGACTTGAAGTTCAAGCAAAACCCTAAGCATTTCTAAGGCTTGAAGGAATATTTTCCAGTTTGCATCCCTTCAGATTTCTCTTTTGTAAGATTACAGACCCCATCAGTGAACGGATGTCTCTGAGAATTTCTGAAGATCTGTCAGTACCATCAGTATTTCATTTAGTTGGCTGGATAAGTCTTACAAAGCATTACTGAATCAGGCTTTTAAAATGCTATGTGCACCATCTGAAATATCAGTCTTTATCATTTTAAGAGGTGTTCTTGCCCACAAGAGAAGAAACTGCCATAAAGCTTTTCCTTCCTATTACAATTTTAAGTAGAAAATATATTGCTATGTACATATAACACATTTGAGTGAAAGTTGCCCTTGGGACTTCAAATCTTTATAATTTACATATTATTATCACTTCAAGAGGTTCAATCATAACAATATCTTAACACAGGATTGTTGTTTGTTTTAAAATATTTGCTCATTCTTTGAGAGAAGCAACTAACTCTTACTGTTGAGAACTTATGAATTAAACAAGGCTGGACTGGGTCAGATTTTGAGTAGAAAACCTGTGCAGTTTTCTATGCGAGGAAAAAAAACAACTGAAGTGCTTTACAAAGTGGGATCATGATACAGCATTGATAAAAATTTGCATTATACTTGTAAGAAAATTAAATATAATTTATTTCACTATGCGGTACATGATATGAAAATTATATTATTTAACTTAATAAACAAGAGTAATATATAATTTATTATAATATCTTGTATTTTAATTTTTGTATTTGTAATTATCATTATATTTCTTGTATGGCAAGCACTTTAGTTTAAATTTCTTACTTGCTTATTGGCATGAAAAATGAATCCTTGCATCCCTTATTTTAGTTGTCATTGCTTGAGGCTGTGCCTGTGACTTACAAAGACTATCAAAGGAAAATGGTGACTGAGATTCAAACTGTACGGAGCTGGAGGGATACAGCATTCTTTTAAAGTTTACTTTAGAGCTTTAAGTCAAGAATTTTTTAAAAAATTCAGTCAGTTTCAGTCATCTCTAATGCATGAAACAGCATTTGAGTTTTGCTAGTGAGTTTGTGTTTAATTTTCTACAAGATTTACAAAAAGTCTCTCAAAGAGGAGAGGAACAAAGAGCCTTTAAAGTCCAATAGCAGCCTGGAATGATTTTAAGGTTGAAGTGAAATATAACATTTTTCTTTGTCACTTTTTAGTAAAGAAGCAATATTTTGGGATGCAAAATGTTTTGCTTTCTGTAGAGTTTCTAGGAGAGAGAATCCATAAAGTTCAATAAAATATTAATTTGGTCATGATAAGGATTATTTGAAAGCTAAAAATGTTAATTTCTTCCATGATAGGAGAAAAAAAAGTGAAAACAGAATTTTTTAGCATTGGATTATGGAATCAAACATTAGGGGTTTTGGTATATTTGCATTTTGGTTGTGGATAAATCTTCTTCATTCTATCACAATTTAATAGTTTGAATCTCCTCTATCACTTCTTGGTTTATAGTGCAGGAGCATCTCCATATTTCCTTTTTGGGTATCCACCTTTGTTACCCACTAGCAAAGATGGTAGATTTTCCCAGCTGTCTAGTTGGTCTCATATTTTTCTTTGGCATTACATGTTGCAATAAAAAGAAAAGCTCGACTCATACTTATGCACATCTACATAGGTTGCAACAGAAGTCCTGTGATCTCCAAATCTCATTCAGAGGTCAGACTGCATCACATCTCCTTTTCTTTACACACTCATTTGAGCACACAGAAAGGAAAGGAAATGTGAGGGAAATGATAAAATAATCTTCTCCCAAAAGCATTTCTATAACTTTCCGTTGCATTGCACTACTTGCTTCACTAGTTAACACTTGAATTTAGGTGGAATTAGAGTAGTTTTCATTCATTTTATTCATTTAGTATCCTTTAAATGCTAAGAAATCTGGTGCACTAATTAGAGTAACTGCACTTTTCTTGAAAGAAACAACTGTGCTACTGTATATGATATATATAATTTCATATCTGAGAAAAAAAATCTGTATTAAAAAATGTTGTCTAATGAATATTTATAACTTTATTATGTTACTGAAATTTGAAGAGTGCGTGTAATTATTTTTTTCTTATTTTTCTTATTTTTATCTTAGAAAATAATTTTGTGAAGCTGAGATTTTTGTGTTATGCTAGTGCAAATAGCCCTTTGAGAATTGATATGTTGTACTTTTCCTGAAAGAAAATTTTATGGCACTCGCAAGTAAGCTGACATACTTTCATCGACCTTTGTGTTAGTTTTTAGATGCAGGTGTTCCAAAAAACATAACTAAAATGCACATTAAATGCTTTGCTTCTCGAACCCAGCCAACACAAGAACAAGTCATCCCTGCCAATCTACTGATTTCCTGCCTGTGAGAAAATGTATTTTCCACAAACAGACTCTGTCCCACCATTATAAAAGAATAATAAAGTGTTATAAAAGAATAATAAAGTGTTATAAAAGAACTAGAGCTTTTTCTTTAAAGAATTCCACAAAGAAAACTTTCTCCAAAATGAAGCCCACATATCTCATTGTTCCTTTACCTCTTCCATGTATGAGGTGCAAAGGAAAAAATTAATCTGCCAATTGTTTCAGTAGAGGACACAGTTCTTTAAGGCGCTGAGTGCCAGCTGAAAGCACAGGCAAATGCGTATAATTCATTCAGGATGTCAGCAAAAATCTGACAATGGTTAGCATTTATGAAAGAAAATTACTTAGTTTTTCCGCCAATGGCAGAACGCAAAGAGATCCCTTATTTCCATGCATACCTGATAATATGAAAATAGACATAAATAAAAATCTAAGTTTAAATCTTGTCCTCATGTGTTTTAGATGGTGGGTTAGAAATGGTGGCATATTGTCCTGTTGTTATCTTGAATAACTCCTGAACATTTCTTATTGCAGTATCCTTGATAGGGGTTGCACTTGACTCTTCTATACCTTAGAGATAGGATTTTTTTTGCCCTCAAAGTTCAGTTGATGGATTTCTATCCTAATATTAAATCCAGGCTAATGAATTGAATGTTCTATCACATTACTGCCTATATCCCACCTAGGACCCTTATTTTTTTCATGAGCTCAAGTGGAGCCACCACAGCAAAGAATTCAGCCCATGAAATTCAATTTTTTGGTGTTTTCCAACTGTAATTTTTCAATGTCAGTGTAAAAAACATGTGACATAAAAATGTGCTAAGTAAGGTATAGCCCCATAACTTACTATTTAGGCCCATGAGCTCCCCCTTGTTTAGAGATACTCTTCAGGTCCAGTGATGCCACATATGGCTTTCCAATCTAAATAACGTGAAGCTATCAACTACTACCCAAACCAGTAAAGACAATTAATGTATGGTTGTTAGCATGTCTGACTAGACATACTTCTGTGTCATTTTTAGCAAGTTTTGTCAGTAATTGATTCAACTTTTATTCACACTTCTCTTCATTTAAACTTGTTAACATTTCTAAGCTGGCAGAGGAATAAATAAACAATCATACAGCTATACGTAACTATAAAAATTTCTGAACTAGTGTAATTGCAGCATTAATTTTCTCTGCCTGTTTGTCATACTGAGTTTGAGTTCAGTGTGGCATAAGTTCGGTGAAAGGCCCTTCAGATATTAACCCAAGAGTTGCAGATCAGACTCCAGCTTCTGCTGGATATTCAGCTCTGTTGTGGGCTCTAGGAGATGATTTCTTGGGTAACCTTGCTAACAGTGGGGAAAAATCTGTCCAGAAAGAACTAGGTGACCTTCTCACCTGGGAAATGGACTGTACAGGCACCCAGAGATAGCTGCAGCTTCCTTCCACGTTTCAGCTATTACAGGCAGCACTTTCTTGGGCACTATGATCCCAGGAACCTACGATGAGGACACAACACAGAGACTTAAGTTTCAGTAGGACCTGTATAATCAGAAACCTTAAAAATCCATTACGTCCTTCAAAATTCCTTAAATACTTAAGGAATACAATCCCTCACCTTGGCTAGAAGAAAGCTGGCAGGAGCCTTGAAGATTTGCATTTCTTGCTTTTACTTTTTTAGAGTTTATCTTGTTTTGTTATTCATGCTGACATTTATGACTCTAAAGTTAGCACTTTCTGTTTGTTTTGTTTTTATGCTTGTAAAAAGTAAAAAATTAGTCTTCTGAAAGATACCCAGTTGGAAACAAATAGTTCTCCTTTTCTGAAAGCAGCAGGATTAGCAAATTTGGTTAAAATAAAACCTACAGTACAGCAAAACTAGAGTCCCACTACTACACTGGTAGCAAGATCTGCTTTTCCTCTAATTTTCTTTTCTTTATCTTTATTACTGTTTTGTTTGCTAGTACATAAATCTATTCCTTATTAATTTTCATGTTATACATATAATAAAGGCTTTAGAAATTGAATGTTATTTTGAATATATTGAAACTTCCTGCATTTAATTATCTGGATTTTGCCTCAGTTCTTGTCAGAAACATGCTTCGGGCATTTAATAATTCTCTGTGTCCCATGCCTGATGTGCCGTATGTGCTTGCCTGCAGGCTTTTAATCTACAGCAAGGTATCCTGCTAATGAAATATCTTTCTACATTGTTTCTCTTTCCATAATAATCCACCCAGGTATGGCTACATTGCTTGTCAAAAATGAAAAAAAGCCCCTAACTCTAGTACTAAACTTGAATATGAACCCAGAAGAAGGAATTGAAGACTTGCTTACACACGTAGCTGTTATGTCCTTTGAATACCGGAGTATCTTAAGTTGATTGGCAATAAAAACTCAAATTAAGAACATTTTTTTAATCCTATTTTATCTTTATATATTATTTCACTGTTTCATTTCATCTGTATACTGCTTAACAACTTATTATTTTCCCTATTGTGCCTTTATAATGTTGCCCTATAAAAGGTCCTTTTTTCCCACTTTTCATCTCCCTTATTTTTCCTTGTTAATTATTGAAAACTTAACTTCAGCAAACTTTCTTCAAGGTTACCCTGATGTGAAGGAAAGTGGTCTCATTTTCCTTGCAGAAAGGCCAATTATTCAAAGCTTCAGAGGTCTTGTTACTCTGCCTATACAAATGTTGAACTCGTAGGAGATTCTTAATCCAAGAAGTACCTTAGCAATTGCCATGTCTGTTGTTCTCGTGATTGAACTCTTGGGAGGAGATTACCTCCAAGCAATATAAATATGCATTTTTAATAATACATATAAAAAAGAGATCGGGAGGAACCAAGAATCAGCCAAAAAAAAAGGTAGGTTGTTCCATTCTATCGCTTTGAATAGTCCCATTATATTTTAGTTATTGCACTTGAGACATTTAATTCCAGGCAGTGATTACAGAGTGATCAAGTGCCTCCTTTTAATTAAGGCTTCAATAAGAGTTCCATTAGTAGCCTACTTTTATGTCTTTCTTCCTCTCCTCCCTCCCTCCCTTTTTCTTTTTACCTCTGGGTATTATTTTTATCTTTTTTTTTTTTTTCCAGATGAACTTTTAAAGTGAATTAAAACTATCCTGAAAGTATAAATAAAATTGATCAAGTTGTTCCCCAGAGGGTAATTCAGAATTTCTCTTTTTAAATGGATTCCAGGCAGGCAATTCTTCTCTCCTGTAAGCACTACTGATAATCACTTTTTCTGTGGGGGAAGTAAAAATTACAGTGCATATTTATCCTCAATTCTTCCAGAAATGTGTCCTTTCATTTGTATATAGCCATACAAGCGATGGGTTTTTTACATGGTTTGGTTCATGTGAAACGAGCTTCCTGAGCACGGCAAGAGTAGAAAGGGACCGAGACATCCAGAATGGGGGTTAAACTGCTTATCCGAGCTCTCTAGTTGCTGTCCCACAGATGTTACACAGACTTTTATTGTCCTGCTACATAAACACATGCTATGTTCAGTGCTTAAACTGATGACTCATCATCTCCAGTTCTGGTAAGAATTCAGAAGCTGGGGCTGTTTCACACTGAGCATGTCATGGATTAACAGATGTGCAGAGGTAAATCTTGGGGCTTATTGACAGGCTGGTTAGGAAGACTGGAAGCTGAGGACAATATTTAGCCCACATTTTGTCAAATAACTCTCTCATGTCATGTTTTTATGTCTCCAACATATTTAGTCACTTCATTTACTGCACTTCTTCTTTCCAGGTCATGGTATTATTTTGTAGAGGGTAAAGAGAAAATTAAGAGGATGAAGAACACAGATTTAAAATGCTCAGAGCTGATCTAGTTGGGAGTTCTTTCTTGAAGAGGTATGAACTGCATGGGGGAGTGATCTGTAGTGCAACTTTGTAAACTGCTTTCAGAAGCAATGGCTTTCAAAAAGCGTTCTCTGTTGCGGAATGGATATGTTCTTAAATTATTGGCTTAGAAAATTTTCCTATTACATTTATGCTTGAAGATTCATGTTTATTTGGTGGTTTCTTTTTTGAACTGTTGGATTTGTTTGATGATTTTTTTTGTTGGCTGTTTTGTTGTTTTTTTTGTTTCTCTCACATGAAGTGATTGGGCTGAAGTTTACCACAGAAAACTACAGAAACTTTAGGGAATTTGAGAATAATTCAAAAGGGCTTTCCCCAAGCTTTATAGCAGTTTTAGGAGAACCAGAAGCTCTGGCATCTTATTCAGAGGCAATATAGCTGTGTAAAAATACACATATTTAATAGTGTTTGTCTCTTCAAGCCTTGAATGTTTTTGCGATTGTGGTCCTTCTATAGCATTTACATTATGGTCATGTATTTGTTTGCTTGACATTCTTGGAATTTTAAAGCGAACAGGACTACACCAGATAAAGTCATCGATTTCTCTAATCTGCTGGTCCTAAACTTGTTGCCATTTTCAAGCTAAGAGCTTCATGTATATTTGATTGCTGAGGCTGAGCAGCAGGATACTGCATGGGATGTGTGAGCTCTTATTTCACTCCCACGTTGTCAAGTGATCCCTTGTGCCAAGCTGATGGCTCAGAAAAAGCCAACTCTCTTAGCCGCATAAACAGGAATTGGCTGTTTGTAAGGGTATATGCAAAACACTGTTGGCTTTTTATTGACATTTCTTCTCCTGCAGCACATTTCAAGAAAGGTCATTCCTTCTGTTCCTTCTGTTTCTTCTATTGATGATTCAAATTACACTTAGTGTTGTGAATAGAAATACAACGCCATTAACACCTAGGTTGCTAACCTTTATTTTAATGAAATATTAATTCCCAGAAACTAGCAACTTGCTGAAGGGGGTGGCCTGGGGATAGGTGGGCTGGCATGTATAAATTAGGTTGGTTGAAGTTAAAGGGACAGGAATAGAGTGGCTAAATGTGGCAGCCTTCAAACAGTCCTTCTATTCTGGTTATTAGGTGGATTTAAATATTAAGTGATTATTAGGGAGCCTTTTGGCAGGCAATTTAATCATTATCTCTCACATTAATTGTCTTTAAATATTAAGTTTTGTTTGGGACTAACATCTTCAGGACAAGAACCAAGCCTTCATGTATTCCCTCATAGAGGCCAGAGGAATTCTGCATGTTTTTAAGTCTGAGCACTTTCATAAAATGAACTTTGATCAAAACTGATATTTAATCTTCCCTAACTCTTTCCAATAGTCTGAAAATTTGGGGTTTTAAAGATTGAGACATTATATTGTTAATGATTTATTGGGAAAAAATATGCCCTATATCTTCTGCTCTTGCAGACGATGTTGAATAGACTGTTGCTATAATTTAACAAAATTGTCATCAGTGAATGTGCAGTCAGATATAGGTGGGGAAGTGGCAGGGCACTAGTGATGTAAATGTGTGTGAGACAAAGAGAGAGCACTCATGTGAAGCTAAGATGGAAGGAAATAAAATGAATAGTTTCGGGGAGATAACTTTGCCTCTTCACAAGAACAAAACTGACTCTGTACAAGAAAAATGTACTTGTACTTGTTTATTCTTTGTCCTCTTCAAAGGTAAAATCCTTCCTGTGTTTTGACACCCTGCCATTATTTTGTACTTGAACTGTAGTAGAAGCAAGCATTATTTTGTACTTGAACTATGCTGTGCTGTAGGTGTTGAGGAAAACTACAGCCTAATACCTTCAAAAGAGTGTAATCAACATTGGGAAGAGGAAAAGGTACAATCAACACCTTTTTGCTTTTAGGATGGATCTTAATAGAATAATGATTAGGATTATAAAATGTCATTGCCTATGGTACTACCAGACTCAAATCATTACTGATGAGCAAAGTCTTTTTAAGAGCAGGTTAAAATTTCTGTAGTCTCTTGCCTACATATAGGATACCACCAGCCTCTCAAATCTGTATTGGAGAGTTGTCAGAATAGTGTTCAAAACTGCTTAGTTATGCGCACTGAAATTTTATTCTTTGAAAAGATTTGTCTAATCCACACAATAAGTACACTTTGAAATTAAGAACATTGCAATTTGCTGTATAGAAACAAATGATAAAGACACCTGTTACTTTATATCCTGTGTTACATTTTGCTTTTTTTTCCAGAAGGGTGTTTGGAATAGAAAAATAAAAATTAATTTTTCATATCTGTAAATACTATCAAATATAGCATAAAATATCTCATTTTCTTTGTACATTAAAGCAGATGAAATATATTTAGTCAGCTATTAGTATTTATTTAAAAGCTCAAAAATAATAAGACAAAATCATTCTTATTTAGAGTAGAAATGTCCAAACCATCATTCCTTAAAGTTAAAAATGTTTAGAGAGAAACAGTGAGGGAGCAAGTTCAGTTGTATCAGGTTTTGACCAGCACTGCAGGTGTATCAAGTTTAGCCTCCTATTTGGAAGATGTACAAAAATACTCTGGTGAAAACAGAGGTATTCTTGTGGGTTTGCCAAGACTGTGTTAGTGCTTTTGATGTTTTTCATAGATTTGACAAGCATTTATAGTGTGCAAACTGATAAGAATTTTGCCTTTCTGTCAGCTGAGTTGGAACCGGAACAAATTATTATCACCACATCCATGCTGGCAGGACAAAATGTCTGTGGAAAATAGAAAGCAATATAAAAAGTATTCTTCAATTAACAGCTGCCAGAGGACAGAAACTTGATTTTCAATATCACCCTTTCACTTAAGGTTTCAAGTATATTGTTTTTAGGACAATCACATAAAGAGATGGTTTAGAACATTTCTAACTAAGGGTCTTCTAGGTGGGGTGAGGTTTTCAGGTCCTTGGAGTTTCAATACACTGTGCATCTTTCTACTCCTCCACAATTTATTTTAAGAAACATCATATGTATCATTTTTGTTCTCCCACATGCATTCAAAGTTGTTGTGTTGGGCCTTTGACATAAATTAGACAAGTGTCTTTCATTTTGGTTTTATGGTTGTGTCTTCTTTAAACTTGACCTGTGTCTACTTTCCCTGCATATATCTGGTTATGAATTATATTTGCTTCCCTGAAGAGACTTTAAGTAAAGTGCTTTTTCTTTCATTTTCAAGCTCTCTTCTAATATTTTGTTTCTTTTAAGGACAAACAAAATCAGATGTTATTATATTTTGAATACCAGCAGTGAAAGCCCACATATTTTTCTTGAAAATGAAACAATTTCAGCATGTTTTTCTCTCTGGGAATAAAAAAACCTCCAAATATTTTCCAAATTTGACTATATATATTTTTTATTTTTAAACTACAAATTATATTTTAGAAGTATTTTTCCCAGTAGAGAAAATAAAATGTTACATTAAAAATAAAAACAAAGGGTTAGCTGAATGGTCCTATTAAGTTCTCCTCAGTATTAGAGAAATTGCAAATTCATAGTATTTGGCCCTTAATTTTTATGAAGGCCCACTCTTGATAAAGAAAAAAAAAAGTGCAGAACCAGACCAAAGTAATTTTCTTCATAGTATTTCTATGTCTTTTTTTCTTTTAAGTGAGACAAAAACATCGGATATGGTTTAGGATGAGAAATTTGCACAAGAATCCCAGCCCATTGTTGAAACAAAACTATTCCTGTGGGTTAGGGCACAGTGGTCAAGGACCAGTATTTCACTTTTGTATAAGAAAAAAAGGTGAAAATAAATGCATTGAGTTTGTGGGTAAAGTTTTTAGTACCAAAGATACTACTCAGAAATGCATTACAGAGTGCAGTGTCCTAGTCACAGCTTATGAGACACTCTTTCAGTGACCAGAGGTTTCATGTGGTGACTCATCCATCTGATGTTAGTAGTTTTCCCTTATTGCAACCTATCAGTCAATACTTTAACCTTCACAGAATTTATTAAAATATTTTACCTTAGCCTGTATTCAGTGTCATATCGAAGATTTAGCTTTCTGAAGATTAGATGTCAATATTTGAAATGAAATTTATGAGAGAGACACAGATTTCCAACTTAAATATTTCTAATGATTTTTCTTTGCTTTATATACATCTTCACTTCCTCCTACCCTCTTCACCACAACAACATATAGCTATAAAGCAATCAGTGGAAAGCCGCTGAATATAAAAGTGAAATTAATAATTGATGTGATAGAAACATTTTGAAAGAATTATTGACTCCACAGGCTTAATTTGTCATATAAGAAATTGCTATATATCTCTGAAGAGTTCTGGAAGGAAATCCTAAAAATGTCTGTAAATGCAAGCCACTTTCTCAGCATAATATCAAAGCTGAAGTCAGTATACTGCAGAATATGTGGATAAAGTGTGCAGTGCTACAGGATTAAAAACTTTATGGTTCTTTCATTTAGATATTTTTCTAAGTCACCTTTACCTCAAATGCAAACATATTAGCTTTATATACTAGGTTAAATATTGATAAACTTTGCTTAAATGAAGATTCAGTTAGTTTCTGCAAAGATGTATGTAATACGGTGGTCTTAGCTCTCTTTTTGATCCAGAAAAAGTAGGATAAAGGGTGTCCTGGTAGCTAATGATAAGAGATAATATCTTGGGAAGGAAGTTTACTTTAAAGCTTATAACACCAACAGTAAGCAATAAAACTTTAACTGTGCTTTTTCAAGCTCAACTGAAAATAAGCTAGGGGCTCAATTTATAGGCATTAACCAAACAAGAGAAAAGATAAAAAAAGTCATGGACACACAGTGCTGTTTGAGCAGTTAATATTTATCACCTTTTTCCAGGGGAACTTGTCCTGTTTGGTAACTATTAGCAGTTGTTTCATATGACAAACATTATACAGATATTAAAAAAAAAATCCTATTTTTATTTCATTCCATAGGATGGTATACACTGGAGAGACAGTGTCGGTGGAGACTTGTCTCCAAAACTGAGGCTAAAAGAGATAAACACGTAAGATTTCTGGGAATGTCTTTTAACAAAAAAATGCAGAGGACAGTATGAAAGAGCTTTTCATTAATATTGTATCTGTCAAGTGACATTTAAATGTCAGGAAGATGATCTGTCTCTTCTTCTAGAGCCTTTCATACTGTCATTAAAAATAGATCATACTTCAAAATCTGCAGTGTAGATATATATACCCAGTACTTTAACAACACAGCTATTAGGGTTTAGTCAAATCCATGATGTAGGAATAGCATGGTACAACAGAAAAGTGATAATTCTATATAGATCCTCTATTTCATCAGCAAAAATTTGAGATTAGCTCAGCTGGTTGGTGCACAGTGCTAATCATGCCAAGATTGTGGGTTTGATTCCTGTATGGGACATCCACTTAAGAGCTGGAGTTGATCATCCCTGTAGGCTCCTTCCAATTCAGACTATTCTGTGTGACTTGTTCATGCAGATTTCCTGACATCTTAGAATTTTAGCCAATAACAGTAATTGCACGTTTTGCATGTGTATTTCAATTATAACTTATGCCTACAGTGTCTTCTAATCTGAGTTTTATCAAAGAAAATTGTTACTTCTCACTTCGTCTCTTTTGTGTGTGTGACATTATCATGAAGAACAAAAGCAAATGAAGGAGAATGTGCTGTCACAAACCGAAGATATTTGTGGAAAGGAGGTAGAAGGAATATGAGAACATTTTACACCTGAGTGACAAACAGGATAGTAGGTTTGAGTAGCAAAGTTAGGACTTAGATGATTATTTTTTGCTTTGAAGAAACCTTACTGTACTTGAAAAACACTAGTGCATCTATACCACAATCTTAAGTCAGCATGATTTTGGTCCTATTAACATTTCAATTAACTTTTGGCACACTTATTCATTTCAGTGGTGAAAGTAAAAAATCAGTGATTTTTTTCAGGCATATGAAATAATAATTGACTTACACCACTTTTTGCTGTTATTGTACATCAGCTGGACATGCAGATACAAGTAAGATTACACAAATATCAGTGGAAATTCCTCTTTTAACTGTGAACTCCCAGGGGACTTCTGAAAGTGTCTTTGTGAAGGCCCTAGTGCACTAAGGTCTGACTACCATTTGATCTGAACACTTCTATAATGAAAAAGAATTATGAATATAATATAAAAAAATAGGTAGGACACTATATTGATGTATTTTGTACAGTGGTCTCTTGCTTTTTATAATGACACTGATTTGCAACCTTTGCTTTCTTCTCCTTTATGTTCTTTGTTCTCTTTCTGCTTCACGTAAGTTTTCTCCATCCCCTGTAGCTCTAAATTGGTATTCCTTAAGGTTTATATTTCAGAGACAACAAGTTGCTCTATAAGGGAGAATGTTCTACTCTTGTGGAGGTGTCTGTCCTACACTGTTCTTCATCTTGTCTTGATTTAAAAAAAAAAAAGAGCAATGTTTTCATTGTTCTGGTTACTGATTTATTTCAAAACATGAGCAGAAATCTTGGAAACTGGCAATGAACAGATGTTAATCGTTGTCTTGCAATGTAGCTCTAAGAGATCTGTTAGAAACTAGCTCAAAGTAAAGACACTTATCACAAAAGCTGTTCAGGTCATGAGACTCTAATCAAGCAAGGAAAGCCTCTTAGGCAGAGTCTCAACAGGAAGGGTTGTTGGAGGTTGATGTCTAAGCACTTTTCTTCAGCTCCTGGTGTAATTTTTCACTGCAACAGAGAAGTAGGCAGATATTTCCACCCATACTGGGCATGATTGAAAGAAAACATGACAGGAGTGTTCCTGACTGGTCAAATTTAGCAGCAGCTTATGTATAAAGGCAGAGCTAAAAATGGCAGGTTTTCATCATGCTATTTCAATATTCAACTTTTTCTACTTCCTGGATGATCTTGGCTCTACATCTGAGCCCATGCTTGTAGAAATCAATAGGAGCCTTTTTACTGACTTCAGTGGAGCAGGAGTAGGCTTGTGGTAGGCGATGTGGCTTGAGTAGTTAAGAAAAATAGTTTTGTATATCCCCAGCAGAATGAACTCCACTTTGGAATGGAGTTTCTGTTCCTGTTCTGTTCAGGATCCTGACTTAGACTACCATATTAAAAATGTGGCTTTTGCCAGAAGCATTTCATTTCATCTGTAACAAGAAGCAGAATTACACTTTCCTAAAGTCAAACAGACTTTACCTTGTTTGATTTTTTTCTTTTTTGCTCAGTTTTTGTAGACTTGGCAAGAGCTCAAGGATTTGTTTAGTTTTTGCTTTAGCATCCCAAAAGACCATGTTCTTTCCTGGTTCAAGGCTAGATCATTCCCTGACTTCCACTGCTAACCACTATGTGTAATTTTTGGACCTCATTCTCTGCAAACCTCTTCTGTCTGACCCTAATGTAATCCTGAAACTTTTGTCTAATTAGACCAAGATGTAGGATCAACTACTCAGTGGGAGGATTACATGGGATGAATACAATGTTCACTGTGAAATTAATTGCAGCAATGACATAATTGCCACAAAATCCCTATCACTGGGAATTAGCATCATCAGTATTCTCTGTTGTTTTGGTAACTGAATAAAATTGAAGGTGAAATGTTGTTCTTTAGTCTCACTGTTCTATTTGGGGGATTTTTTGTTTGTTTGTTTGTTTGGGTTTTTGTTGTTGTTGTTGTTGGTTTTTTAATCTGAGTATAGAATGTTACCAATATGATAAGTAGTATCTCAACAGCAAATTCAATTCAAGATTCTGAACTCTGTGGTAAATCTGATAAAAATGTGGGTTGGCTACATGCAAATAGAGACATGTTCACTGTAACTGTATTCTCTCACCTGGCTGCACACTGATATGGCATCTGAGTCCCAGACCTATGGTAGCTGGATCGGAATATTTCAACACTCCAGGCCAGTGCTGTCCTGAGTTTCTTTGCAGTCTAAGTCTGGTTTGGTGACTGAGACTCAGGGGGTGCTTTGGGACAGAGCCCTGAGGTTACTACCAGGCTGAACTGACCCTGACCCATTTGCCCCTGGCACCTCCTCCTGCAGCTCTCCATGGGTCCAGGAACTCCATTTCAACTTAATCTGGGGGCCTTAATCCCTTCCCAAGATAGGCACTAGGTATGCCTTCTTCCTGGCACATCTCCCAGGTGTGTTCCTTGGGCTTTGACTCCCTAAAGTGATTCTGGATTTTCCACTGCATATGGTTGGGGTTGTTGATGGTCACTTCTTCAGTGCCCTGCTTGGGTTCTGCAGGCTGGCCCATGGGTCAATGAAGGTGTTGCCTGCTCTGGTGTCAACCCTGGGCTGTCCTCCCTTGTGGAGTAACCCCATTCTTGCTGTTAATACCTTGAATATGCACCACTCTTAGAACCATGGATTAGGATCTCTTCAGAATTATTTTTATGTGAAAAAATCCTAGAATAAAATTTAAATGCAATGCAGAGAGCAGGGACTCAGCAATAATTCATTCCAAGTGCACTCTAACTCCAGGGTTTCCAGCGTACCTTCCACTTGGCCTCTTATTCCTTGATTTTTTTTTTCCTAATGACTTAATTCTGTCTACATATCTTCAAAGCTTCAACTGAAAAGACTTCTAAGTAAATAAACTGTAGTTTCCTGTTTAAAGCACCTACTTTGAAGACCGTATCTTCAAATTCCTTTAGTCTGGGAAAAGACTTTTAGTCTTTGGACTATTTTTACTTATTTTATAGGTGATAGGTATCCACCTCTATTTATATATATAGAGAAAATCCTTTTCAATTTTTTCCTAAGGAAAATATGTTTAATATAGAGAAAAGGTTAAGAGCTGCATAACCCAAGTAGAAGAGGACACCAGCCACTTCAACTTCAGGAAGGATTAAGAGCCAGCGTTTCCCCCTGGCCTGCTGCAGGCAGATTCAGGAGGAACATGTCAGACTTTAGACTGAACTCTCCTTCTGCTGATTTTTTGGCCTTGTCATGCTGAGAAGATTAATTCTTTTTGAGATTTGGTGGTGGATTCTTGGGGCTAAATCAGGACTCTGGTCTCTGTGTTTAATGTTGGAGCCAGACTTTGATAGAAATGAGATTTTCTTATTATTGTTCTGAATCTCCTGCATCCTAGAAAGATTTTTGCACTGAAATTTCAATGTGCATGATCTATGACTAATGGGAAAATGACCTTACCAATAAGGCAATCAGAGTTTTAAAAATGGATGTGTTAAAGGATGCAAGCACCTAAAAGCTAAAGAGTTTGAGGAAATCATATAAGTAGCTGAGCCCAAAATTACTAGAAAAGTCCAGTTTTCCTAATTGCCAAAGAAGCATTAGTGCAGCATATTGGTGTTTAGAATAAAGCTTTTTTGTTTCTAATGGACTTGGAATTATCTGTAGAACAACCTGGGGCACTGAAGAGTGTTCATTTTTACCTTGATTACTTGTATATCAATATTTTAAAATTATAATAAGTACTAACATCCTGTAGAAATAGAAAGCTTCAATGTTAAAGAGCGAGGAAACACTGAAAGTTTTGGCAAGACATAAGATTTGAAGTCTTTCTTGTGCTAATAAATACTTCAGTTGGACAAAGTGGAATTGTTCCAAAGGAAAAAGATAATCCAATGAGTAGAAATAATTACAATTTCTAAAGGAGATATTAAAAAAATAAACCATCTTTTAGTCTGACAAGACACTCTTCAGGTAAGAAATATAATTAACTAATTTATTAATTCTTGTTTAGAAAGGAAAGAAAAGGGGATGGTTCCTACAGCATTTACTATAACTGAATTCTTGTATCTGGGGTCCTTGCTGAGCCTTTAGGGTATAGGTGGCTTTAGGTCAGCTACCTATTTTTGGGAAAGGTAAGAATTTTGTTTTCAAAATATTTGGTTTTCAGCCTTATGTAAAATGGAGGAAATGTGGATATCAGAATTTTTTTTCTTGTCCAACTTTCCTACTCAGATCAAGCACTAACTCACATAATTCTGTATATCTCAAATTCTTTTTAACCGTAGCCAAGTATCCACTCAGGAAATGTCAGTGATTTTATCAAAGGTCCCACTGAAGGACTGGGTCGAACAACTTGGGAGGGAGCAAACCAGTTTATTTAAACAAAAGCCAAAGTAGCATTCAAAATTAAAAGTACATTATCTTAGAGACTTATGGTAGATTTTAATTTCATAAATTATTTTTGAAAACTTTTGTTGTTAATTGTATTGCACCTACGTTTGCTCATCTCTAAAATTGATTAGGAACACTATGTTTGTTCCTTAAGGAACATGAAAGGCATTCTGTTCAACCATGAAAACGGACTGTTTCTTTAAAACTTTTTACTTGCTAGCATAAGCTAAATTAACAGAAGTATACCAGAAAAATGTTTTAAGGGTACTTGTAATTTTTCAATAAAGCATTAAGTACACTCTCTCACCTCAAGCAGAGCACCTTTGAGTAGGAATCATGAGGGTGTAATAGGGTTCAAAAGGGGAAGTCAAATCCTTCTGTAGTCAGAGGCTAAAAAGACACTGCAAAGTTGTTAGGTCTTCTTTAACATTAACTCGGCATCTAATGAAGGCTAATCTCAGCACCACCTACAGAAATAAGTCTTACAATTAGCATATAGCAAAGTACTGAAATTAACACCAGAACTTACTGCTACAGAAATGCCAATGACATTGTACCTTTAATTTTTCTTTTTTTTTTAAGAAATACATTTTCTTACAAAGAGTCAGAAAACCTTAAAAAACAGTATACTAAGCATCATTGTACTGCATGGGCATTGGATGAGGCATGCATCCTCTGATGTGATCTGAAAAAAACAGAGTTTAAGGAAAAAAAATGTTTTGGGAGCACTAGGATTATTGAAGTCACATTCATGATGAAACAGTTGTATACTAGATTCTTCTCCCTTGAGATTATAGAATATTTCAGGTAGGAAGAGACTTCAGTAAATTATGTGGGTCTTTATTTTGCTGCTAAAATACACTAAATACCTCCCACATCCCCTAAAACAGAAGAGTGATATCTTGTTCTCAAAATTTCTGCTTTCTGCAGTTCCTTATTAATTATAAAATCTTTTCTTCATCCCTTCCAACTCTGCATTACTAATGGGACAGCTCTTCATCTCATATTTCTGTCTACTGTTCTCCATGTAACTTAACAAGGCCATGGCTATTTCCCGTGCCTTTGGCTGGCCTACTGGCTGCTCTCTACTGCTGCATCTGCTGGTCAGAACTGGATACAGATGATTAGATTTGCAGGTTGTGAGACAATTCAAGCAGCCTGGGTTAGGATACTTGGCTTCTTTTGCCGGCTTCACTAAATACTTGTCTGCCGATTGTAAATTATCTTTTAAGGTCTGTGATCTCCACCCTTTTGACAAATTCTGATATTGTCTGTAAGCTTAAAAACTATTTAGGGCATGGGGGACTGATGTATTTAAATTCAAATTGCTAATGCTTTTATCATTAAGAAATCCAGCTAAAAGACAATTGTATTTGTTTGATTATTGCAATATCTGTAGAGGAATCTAGGAGTAGTTTTGTTGTTTACTTCCTGGGTCCACAGTATTTTTATTTTCCACTGATTTATATTTTTTCCATAGAATCTATATGTGTGTATGTGTACTTTTACGTATATATGTATGTAAATATTTGTGGTTGCTTGGCTATTGATATCTAACAAAACTATATTACCTCAGTTATGCAGCAAGTTATTAACCTTAAATAATTCTTAGCATAGGGAACTCAAGGGAAGGTCAATGTATCCAAGAAACTTGAGTGAATCTAGGAATAAATTCTAAGGTGATGGGCAAACTTAAACCACCTCTGGGCTCGGTACTTCAAGTACTCATGTTAGAGATTATTTTCCTCTAGGGTTTTCCATTTTGCTGGTGAGTAAAAGAAAAGGAGTAATGGAATACATAATTTCTAGATTCATATTTTATAAGCTGACTCAGTCTCTACTTGGTGGTCTAATTTCCCCTCTTTTGATCATATTACACCAAAGTTCCTGTGCATGTATCTTTCTTTAGACGTTTACATCTATTTTTTAATTAATGTGAGATTTGTCTTTTCATATTGAAATATGCTTAACCAGGAGTTCTATTTATTTACTTTTATTTATTTACCTTTGGAGAAACAAAACTATGATATGTTGATCTATCAATATGTTACTGTGGGACAGGGGTAAATAGCTCCTTTGTTCTCCTGGCTGTGGAGCCTGAGGTGTTCCTATGCCTGAGTAGAGTGTTACAAGAAATAGATTAATTCAAGGATGTGTTTGGTATCTGTCTTATTTTAATTCTATTAGTAAGGAAATTCCAGTCAACTGTTGTGCTCTGTTCAGTCTCTATCAGCCAGAGTCCAGCCAGATTGGTGACTGGGAAATTTTTAACTATGCTGGTAAGGGACAACACATCTCATGGCAATGTCCTGTGAAGTAATGGGCTCTAAATCTTTCCTGATATCTATGCTGGCTGCTTGGTATTTCACAGAATGAATCAGAGTAAAAGAAGGAACAATGGTCAGACTTTATAGGAATTGTTTTATTTTGTCTCAGAACTGCTGTAATCGCATTGAAATAAATATGCTAACTCCTTATTTTCTCTCTTCCTCCCCACCCCTAACCCCTTCTCCTGTCATCCCCCTCAATTTGTAGTACAACAAGAATTCAGACTTCTGTGTGCTTCCCAGCCAAAAAAAAAGGTGGTCAGACTCTTTCCTCACTGACCTACAATCTCTTTTGCTATATATCTGGTTGATGAACTGACTCATAAGAATGACAAAGGATGCTTACACCTGGAATAATCACTTTCTGGTGATAAACTTCTATCATATTTAGAATTTGCTGCCACAACAGCATTCAGAAATATGCAGAAATGTGACCTCTTAAGAGCTTTGTGTAAAGGAACCAAGATTATACAAATGCATTTTTTGTCTGCTTTAGCCTTTGGGATTGAAAGTTATTCTACAGCTCTGTGTCCAGACAAAGTGCTTGCCAAGTCAGTGATGTCCCAGTTCACTGCTACCTTCCTGATATCACTCTCCCTTTGTAGAGCCACACAAAGAAGGTCAGTATCACTAATGTGTTCTTTTGCATATGAGAATCTATCTGAACTATTTACTGCTGGTATGAGAAGTCTGTACAATAGCTATTCCTGGTTGAAGATGAGATTTTCAGGCATAAGCTTGACATCCTCTGATCTCTTTTGAAGACAGTTGTGCTCCATTGGTCACGCTATTTGGGAACAGTATAACTAGTAAATTTATAGAAGAAAATACCCTTTTAAATTGAATTCCATACTTACTTTCTCTTGCACTTACACAACAACTTAAGCTCTGTTACTCTTGGCTCAAACTCCGTATCCTCCTGGAGAGGATCCAGGTTTCAAAATCATAGATCACCCTGACTGATGATCTTAAATGTAATAAAGGCCAATCATTTGAGTAAGATAATGGCTCATTTTGGTTTCTTAGTATATAAATCTCTTAAAAAGCTTTTTATAGAATGATCTATAACCTATTATGTAAAGATAACTTAGAGATATGCAATGTGGAAATAAGTTCCATTAATGTAATTAAAAATGCTAATTTTGAAATATGTACATATCCATTTCCCTTGAAAAATTATTAGTTAATTTTAGATCACTTGAATTCTGGTAAATGCATTCTATGGAAGTACAAACCCCAAATGTTTCTTTAAAATTTCTGGATTTCAGGATAAAGTTGTATAAATTGTATTAATTTTATTGTTAAGATTCAACTTTTTATCTTGTAGTTGTAGAAGCATTTTAAAATTTTATATATGCAAAATACAATGCTGACAGTTTGTGTTGGTTTGTTTTCTTTTGAGTGGGAAGGGAAGCTAAACAAAAGTAAAACAACATGAAATTTAAATTTGCAGGACATTGTGTTATTTAGATATTACTCATAAAACACCTGACACTAATACTTTTTCAGTATATAAATTCTTCTGCAGGAGAATGCAGGCTAATGCTTTTGATCTCAGTCAATATATTGCTTGGTCTCCAGAAAAAAACATATATATAACTTGACTCTTTTACTTGAAGTTGTTTCAGTTTCCGCCAGGGAAAATTGAAACTGTTAAATATCTTAGCTGATCTTCTGATACACTTCTGAACTAAGCTTCAAGAGAGCTATATTTAATATTTGTTCATCAATGCTTAGAAAGGAATAAACTACTTTGGATGCTATCTTACTTGTCCTGCACAGAGGGGAGCAGTGAGAATTCACAGTCAGTCATCATCTGCATCACACTGTGGATGCAGCTGTCACT
Source organism: Donacobius atricapilla (assembly GCA_013397315.1). Lineage (NCBI taxonomy): Eukaryota > Metazoa > Chordata > Aves > Passeriformes > Mimidae > Donacobius > Donacobius atricapilla. The sequence goes on along the minus strand of WBMY01006243.1, from coordinate 16,071 downwards.
ATGGCAAGTTTTTATCCAGTGGATAGAACTGGGTACTGGTATTTCCATGCCCAGTAATTGACTGTTACATGAGAACAGATTCAGCTGCCTAAGGTGAAAGTTCCCAGCAGCAGGGTGTAGTTCTGGCACCAGCTGTTTGCAGCAGCAGGCCCTTGCTGTCCGTACACAGCTACTTGGCTTTTAAGGGACATGCAGCGTGGCAGGGTTGCAGCATTGGCATGGGGTGTCCAAAGGTGCTCACAAAGTGCTGATTAGTGCTGCTCTGGGACCACCCAGCTCATGCTGGCACAATGGCAGCGCAGTCTCAAGCTCCTTGCTGTGTATGCTGCAGGTGAAAAACAGGGCAGAGTTTAAGGTTGGTGAACTTTAAAGATAAAAATAGAATTGGACACAGTGTGGTAGAAGGCGGTTTTGGTTTGACTGTTCACTGCAGGTGTAAAGTGTGAAAAAGTGGAAGAACTTGTTTGGGGCTTCTGTGTCAAATGAGTGAAGGAACACCATTAAGTTCAGTGCTGAGCAGCCATGCGGGCTAGAACATAACTTGCTTTTCTGACTGAGCACTCAGCGGCTGCTGCTAGGTTGGTGAAATATTTTATGGATCTCTTGAACACATGCTCAGCCTGCTCCATAGTTGGATCTACAAGCAGGAAATTCAGCTAACAAACTGTGGGAAGAAAATTCTGCATTTTACAGTTCCTGGTCTTGGCTTATCAGGAAGATCAGTGACTTTAGGCAAAACTTTCTTTGTTGTATCTTTATGGAAACAAAACTTCCATGAGAGGTGTTTCCACAATTATTATATTTTTATTAGCAATAAATCCAGGAAGGATCATTTAGCCTAAAATATTTTGGAGTAACACAAGTTATTTTATTTGTGGGGGTTTTGTCCTTTTTTTTTGGTTTTGATTTGTTTGGGGTTTTTATTGGTTTTTTGCATGTGTGTGATTTTTAGTTTGTTGTTGTTTTTTGGAGTGATTTTTTGTTGTTTATTTGGTGTTTGTTGTTGTTGTTTTGATTTCTTTTGTTTAATTTTTTTGATAACTATACTACTAAACTTTTTTTTTTCCTTTGAAGTTCAACACTCTAAGTCTTATTGAAACAACTTCATTTATTATCCTGCTAGTTTAAGTGACGCTTTACCTTTGCCATTTTGGTGGCAGAGGTAATATGCAGAATTAGTCCATCCAGTTCATCCACCTGTCTCTTCTCAGATATATTAGCATTTGAGAACTAATTTTTCCCCACCTAATTGCTTGTAGTACTACGTATTAATTACCTTTTTTGTGAAGCAATTTATCCTGAAGTCCCTTGCTGACCAGCTTTCCTTAGCTTTGGTTCATGCCCCTTGTTTTTCAGTCCATTATTCTGTCAAGTATTTTCAGGGCATCTGCCTTCTAAATGCCCTTCAAAATTGGGTCTCTTAATCATTGTGTTCTGCTAATCACTTCTACCCTAATTAATATATACCTTACCTAAACTCCTTTCAAAACTCTCTTGCCCCATGTTAGTATCTTAATTGTTCCCTGTCTCCATGTTTGCTCTTACCATCTGGTTTATCAGATTGTGTCGGATATTCTGACTGATCACCTGCAGTAAGGTCCACATAGCCTATAATAAAAAACAGAGCTCTGGGACCAAATAACAAAAATTTGTGGCCAAAACCTGTGTCCTGTCATCAGTTCAATGTAGACAGCTGGTGATATCCTAATATTAATGTTCATATTAAATTGTGGTCAGCATTTCCTAACAAAATCAAATACAGTAGGGAACAAATATACAGACAGACAGACACTTCCAGCATATTGTGAAGTAGCAAGCCTTACTGATACATGCAGGGGAATTAGATTAAATCAATGTACTAAGAGCTAATTGCTAGCCTGGTGTACTGGGTCTCCCTAGGATGGAGTTAATTTTCTTCATGGCAACTCATAAGCTACTGTATTTTAGATTTTTGACCAAAACAGTGCTGATAGCACTATGAACAGTGCCTGCAAAGCATGAGCACCTTCTGTATGCTCAGTAGATTTTCAGATGACACAAAGTTGGGTGGAAGTGTTGATTTGCTGGAGGGTAGGAAGGCTCTGCAGAGAGATCTGGAAAGGCTGGATGGATGGGCTGAATTTGGTTGGATGGGGTTCAACAAGGACAAATGCCAGGTCCTTCCCTTGGGTCACAACAAGCTCTGGCAGTGCCACAGATTGAGTGAGAGGAAGGAGACCCAGAGGGAAAGAAGCTGGGCCTGTTGGTTGACAGCAGCTAAACAGGAGCCAGCAGTGTGCCAGGGTGACCAAGAAGGCCAAAGTCATTCTGGCTTGTATCAGAAATAACACAGGCAGCTGGACTGGGGAAGTGATTGTTCTCCTATACTCAGCACTGGTGAGGCCACAACTCAAATCTTGTGTTTAGTTCTGGGCCCCTCACTAGAAGAAGGACCTGGAGGTGCTGGAGTATGTCCAAAGACGGGTAGTGGAGCTAGTGAAGGGTCTAGAGAGTGAGACATACGAGAAAGAGCTGATGGAAATGGAGGTGTTTAGCCTGCAGGAGTCTCTGGGGAGACCCTGTTGTTTTTTACAACTACCTGAAAGGAGGTTGTGGCCAGGTGAGGGTTGTTCAGCCTCTTCCAAACAACCAGGAACAAGACAAGAAGAAATGGTCTCATGACAGGGAAGGTTCAGTTTGGACATTAAGAAGAATTTCTTCATTGGAAGGGTTGTCAAGCATCGGAACGGATGGAAGTTGTGGAGTCACTATTCATGGAAATGTTCCAGAAACGGCTGATCATTTAGTGCTATGATGTTCAGTCAAAGGTTGGACTCCATGATCTTGGAGGTCTTTTCCAATTGTAATGATTTTATAATTTTATGATTCTGTTTCTCAGCCTGTCCCTGCCACAGTGAATAGGCTGGGAGAGGACAAAGCCAGTAAGTGACCTGAAACAACTACAAAGGTATTCTATACCCTATGACATCATGTTCAGTAATAAAAGTGAAAAAAAAGGGAATTTTAGGACAGTACTAGGCAAGTAATGGCTAGGCATCAGTCTGCCCATGGGAAGCAGTGAGTGATTACCTTTGTGTGCTTATTTTGGCTGTGATAGAGTTAATTAGTGGTCAGTATGGGGTTATGCTTTGGATTTGTGCTGGAAAGAGTGTTTATAACACAAGGATATTTTTGTTATTGCTGAGTAATGTTCATGCAAAGTTAAGGCCTTTTCTGACCCTCATACCACCCAGTAAGTCTGCTGGGCATGCACAAGAACTTGGGAGGGGACACAGGAGGGACAGATGACCCTAAAAGATCAACTCTACCCATCTGAATTATGTTCCTGCAGTAAGTCCTCAAGGTTAGGAGTTTTCTTAAAGTTTACCAGTAAAAGCTAGTGCCCTTCCTTTATTAGATTTTTTTTTTCTTGCTTCTTTTAGAGAATAAATCTTACTAAAAACAAAATGTAGAGTACTATCTTTTTTTACGTTTAGTTTCACGACTTAAGTATTTATTTTCTTTCATAAAATGTGCTTGGTTATGTATCCTAAAATGCGCAGCGATTCTTTAATGGCTGTTGTCCTATTTTATTCATTAAAATAAGCCATAGGTGCCTGAATAGTCATTATACCATGATAAATTACTTTTATAACTTTACACATTTTAATTAATCGACCCTATTCCAGTATAATATCCCAATATCAGCAAAAAGGGTTTTTGCTTAATGTTTGTTCATAATTGGCATAGTCCATGAATTACATTAATATGTCCACAGATATTCAAAGACTAAGCCCTAGAAATTCTCCCTGCACAATCTTGTGTGGTATTTTCATTGCAAAAATTTTAACACTGTGATTGTATGCAGATATTCCAATAGTGCTGTTAAGAAGACAGGAAGTCTTTTATACATAGTCACCCCAGGACAGCTGCACTTTTCTATTTCTCCCTGCCCCACTTCAATTTCTAGGTTTTTTTGGCAGGATATGAAAATTAATGCTATCAACTTATTTTTCTTGAAGCCTGGCACATCATAGGTTTATAAGTGAAGAGAATACCAGATGATTTCTGCATTAAGACAGCATTTCATCACCACAAGCGAATCACTTATCAGTTGGAAAGTCAAAGTACTGAGAGCCAAATCAACTCTTTCAAAACTTAATTTCGTCAAAAACAAAAGGGTATTATTACAATAATGGATGTAAAGAGAAAAAGTTAATTCAGAACAAACGGTGGGGCAAAAGACAGAAAACATAGTTAAAAGAATCAAATGTATGATGTGTTATTCTAATTGGAAGGAAAACACCGGAAATGAGCAGATGGTACCATTAACTAAATCAATTATGGGACCATGCTGATGTAATAAGGATTGTGTTGCCATGAATCATCTCACTAGTACTTTCATACCACAATTTTGATAATGAGGGTTAATGACTTGGCAAAACCACAATTTTTAAAGTTTTATTTTAAATCAACGAAGAATAAAATTTGATTTGGTTCTGAAGAACTGAAACATAAGTGTTTTTAATTTGCTGCTTTTTCCAAACATGAGGTGTAAACACACATCATTTGTGAAACAGCATTCTTCTGATATTCAAAGCCAATAAACAGACATTAACAAACTGAAAGTATGCACTTAAGCCAATACTTCCTCTAATATGTGAAAAAAAGTCTCATTCCTGCTTTTAATGAAATTTTGACCTTCTGAACATGATCTATCATAATTTTAGATGAACTAAAAGGGGAGTGAAGGAGGATGGAAGAATGTGATCTATTTTATTGACTTTATCAAGAAAAGTCCACGTCGAAAAGCAAGAGGGAGAGTACACTTGAGTATGGAGAAAGGTCATGTTTGTCAAAACAGGTACTTCTTTAGATGGAAACATTAAAATTTACAAAAGTATATGCATTCCTAAGTGGGCGAAAATTGTTTAGAGTACAATGTGGGAAATTTTTATACTGAAAATTATTAACTTGTTTTTATTGAAAGGCAGAAGAAAAAATTTACACAAATTTATAGTATATTCTGTACACTGAAACCTCCACTGAAACTTTCTTCAAGCATTAAGCAAATGTAGAAATCAAGCAGAACTTCATCAAGGCTGAAAGAAATTACTGGAAACACCAATTGGTTATATTTAGTTTGCAGCAACTATTTGTTATCTGTAAATGTGTCTCTTTAATGTGAAAAAGTGTAAAGAGCAGCACCCACTGCACCTTTTGTCTGTTATCTTTGTGTTGCCTTTCAAAGATCAACTTCTCTTACAATCTAGTCAGCAAAACAAAGTACAAGATTGTAAAGTCCAAAGGTTTGCTCCTTCTAATTAAATAAAAAAAAAGGCATTAAAAAAATATTTCAAAGGAGCCTGGGAATATAGACAAATAAAAATATTATTGACAATAATATAATAATATTATATTAATTGATAAAATACAAACATATCAGATATAAAGCAGTAGGGTTCCTAACTGAAAATAATACAATGAACAAAGAGTACCAAATCCTACACTGCATTGTGGAAATGAAACCTGAACTTTTGTTTGACAGCACTGGGGTGACAATAGTGAAGAATTTATTGTATTTTATTACACTGTTACAAATCTTTCCATTTCTTTTCTTCTCTTACTGAAAACCCAAGGTACAGGTTCCTTACTCTCCTTCAGTTACTGTAATCCCCTGTTGATCTTTTGTTCAGCTTACAAGCAGGAAAATTAGCATTATCTGAGAGACAAAAAGTTACACTTTTGACAGCAGCAATGGAGTCGAATCGTGTTATGTCTTGTGTGTCATACACCATCATTTATGTGGGGTTTTTCTATTATTCCTTTAATAGAATGGTGTGGGAAATAAGGAAAATACTCCCAGGTCAAGGAACACAGGCAGTGCTTCATTTAGTCCTCTGGAACATCATATTACTTCTTGCTTCCTTGCATGTTCTGAAGTTATAAACCTCATTTTGCTATGTTAAAATAATTCCTGAGGAATTATTTAAGGAGCCCATTTTCTGGATTTTTTGACATTCCTGACCAAACCGAAGAGGAACAAATCTGGATGAAAAGAGACATTTGAAATAGAAAATGTGGAATATATACATACTTTATACTTGTCACATTCCCAGTATTATCACATCCAGATGTATAGATTTTACCCCTGTGTTTTATAGCCATTGATCATGATGCCAGAAATGAGATTTTAATCTCAAGCACTGAGGCCATGACTTTCTTACTGATATCCTCAGTCTGGAGGGCAAGTAGCTTTGAAGGTCAAGTAGCTCTGAAGGTCACAGGTGTTGTAATCCTAAAGTTTGCTATCTCAGACACATAAATCACTTAAAATGTTGGAGTGGTATTAAGAAACTGAATTTAATATTTAGATAAATATCTAGTTGTTATGGCTGGCTTGTCAATTAATTATCAGTGTGTAACTTCAGTTTTAAGTGTCTCAGTTTAAGAAATGCAGTTTCAAAACTTACATTAAAAAAGTCCCCAGTAAATTGGAAGACCGTTCCTGAGAAATATATCTATTTATACATAAATGTATTTGGAGCTTTGAACTGAGATGCATTTGCAGATCTACCTTTACCCTACATGAGTAGAATTCATATCAGAGAAGGTGATGTAGCCAAATACCTAGATTCTCTGCATAATAATAGCAAAGAGCCAGAAAGTTCCAAGTTTCTGTGGTTCATATTTTTTTTGTTTTAACTCAGTAACCTTTTTAGTAGATCCACAGGTGCTAAGAGATCTTTACACATTTTCTTCATAAAAAGGATTCTGTTCATACACTCCAATGCTTCCATAAGGAAAAAAACCCACAATTGATGGAAGTATTAAACTTCTAGAAGATGAAGGAGCAGAATTTTCACCTTTATCACATCCACTAATGTGAATATACTGAAGAATTGCTTAGAAGAAGTAAGAGACAGCAATTCAGTTGCTCAATATTTCTCAGAAATTCTATAGATACTGGAAGTAAGTGTTAAAACATTTGAGATTTTATATGCCTAAACTGTACTTTTGAGAATAGACCCTTAATTTGATTTGTAGTTTTGATAGAGTTTTTCAAAAATCTGAAGAGTCCCCAGTATGCAGTATGGTGGAGTTATAGCATGAAATTGCAACAATGAATAGTAAAACTGGATTTTTTTTTTTTAGTTTTGTGTGGAAACATTCCACAGTAATTTAACCTACAACAAATTAATGATGGTATTTACCTCAGAGTATACTTAAACTATAAGGTATTACTTCTTCTTCTGCTATAACACTTTATCAGTCCAAAGACTCCAGTAATTTTGGCCTTTTTTCAGACAGCACAGTATTGTACATAAAAAATTCATGGTACACATATTCCTTGAAAAGCACAACAGAAGTGAACATATCTATCTCTCTGTGCAGTTGTAATGGTTGAGATGTGGAAAAGTAATTCATTCCTCTGAAAATATTAGCAAGTAATTTTAGAAAAAGAAATGTCAGCAATACCATATGTCCTATAAATGTCATCTGTAAAATAAAGAATTTTTTTATTCCAGAAGCTGTAGCCTAAATTGCTTACCTGACTTTTGAGGAAATTGAAAATATCTCTAATGTGAATAATTATCATAAAACCCATAAAATCTTATTTTCTTTTATTTTTTATTTAAAAGTACTACTCTACAATGGGAAAAGGACTTGTATTGTTTTGAGGCTGTGTACCTGCTTCATGCAGAAAAACATATTAATAATATATAAAGTATGAATGTGTAGATTAAAAGCCCCCTTAACTGCTGAAATATCATATTTAAAAAACCCCCACAAACCCCTCAAGTCATCTCAAGCCCCTTCAAAGTTTTTCTTCCTGTAAATCCTGACTATTGCAGCAAGCCCCACAATATGTTGTTTTGGGTTTTTTAAGATATGCTATATCAAATCTTACTTGGCATGCCAGGCAACAGAAAGAAGAAGTGTTTAGATGTTTCCAAACAAAGATAATGTCTTGCTGTTAAAAGATAATCTGTTTTGCTGTGTTGTTGCTATATTTAGACAATTGGTTGCAGACTACTTAGCTTAGTATCAAGTTTTATTATGTGGTGTGTATCAGAACAGGTATTAACTGTGTCATAGGAATTCGAATGGATGATCTGATCTGCCATGGCATATACTGTATTAGTTCTCTTCAAAACCTATTATCCAAGACTTGTGATACACGATGGGCATAAATAAGCTCTCACTGGTGAAACAATGTTCTCTTTCAAACAGGGAATTTCATAACACCTGGATATACATAATATCACCTTATTTTTAGACAATACAACTTTCCACTGGAGTTCTTGTCTGTTCTTAGGGCCACAAAGACTTCCTTCCCCAGGTCTCCATGTACAAGAGGAACAAGGTGTTCAGTTTTGAATAGTCAGGATGGTCTTTAGAATTAACTGGGGAACCGCAAAGTTTTTCTGTTCTGTGAGGTGACCTGCCACAAACAATGACATTCTGAAGACAAGGAAAAAGGTAATGATATCTAACAATGAAAGTATTGCAGGTCAAGATGATGCTCATGTTTATAACTCAACTTTTGCAGTATTTCCAAACTGGTCTATCCCAAATTTCAGAATAAAATTTGTGAATAATTGAACAATTGTGCCTAGGTTCGAGTGAAACAATAATATTTTCTATGAAAACAAAAAAAACCAAAACAAAGCAAAAAACCACCACCACCACCACCAAAAATCCCAAACTAATTTAGTTTCTAAAGCATGTTTTTTCTTTCAACAGAACTCATATTATATTGTTAATGAAAAAGAATATCAATGTATCTCTGTCCACATCAGCTTTTTTTTTTCCTACAGAAAGCAGTTTGTACACAAAACTGAGATTAAAAATACTTGCAATTTGCACTGTTTAATGTTCTCAGAGCTTAAAAAAATTCTGATCTTAGACACAATTTCTTTGTTGCAGGTCATAGCTCTGTGTAGGCTAATTTTTTCTTGTTTTTTCATGGTCAAAATTACCTTGTAAGTTCATATAATTCATGGCAGCGTGTGACATGACCTTTTCCCAGCCTAATCCACCATATTGCTTTACTGGGGGAATACTGAGTGGACAGTGATTCTGCTCCTTTGCTGCTAAATATTATTTTATACAGAAACAAAAAAGAAAAAAAGAAGGAAAATATCTCGAATGGTAAACATAAGATGACAAAAAAACTTCAGGAGGACAAATTTCAAACTGTGTTTTTCTTAAAGTGGAAAGATCATGACTATGCAAAGAACTCTTTTACAAAGGAAGAGAATGGGTTACAGAAAAAAAACGGTAACTTTGAGCTATCTTCTTCCAGTGACTCATAGTTCAGCCCTGCATGTGGAGCACGACACCATAAGGTATGGGATAACCCTGTGCTCAGTTGGGGTCAGCTGTCCCAGCTGTGTCCCCTCCCAGTTTCATGAGCACCCCCAGCACCACCCTGGCGGGGCATTGTGAGAATGGGAAAATACCTTGATGTTCTCCAAGTGCTGTTGTTTGGAAACGGCTAAAATATTACTATGTTATTAACACTGTTTTTTGTCACTAGTTCAAACAGAATTATAGAGGCTACTCTGAGGAACATTAACTTTGCCCCAAACTAGCTGAAACTGGTACAGATATTAGATTTGGATAAGATTCACTGTGAACAGTGGTAGATTCTATTCAGTGGTCAATGGCTTTCAGTCTGCCAATGTATGTTGTTTACAGCAACAGACTGCCTCATTTATGTTTTTAATTACATGTTCAATAAGAAGACTGTTGTACATCACAATGAATTTTGAAGGTTGGCACTAGGTGACAAAAAGTTTTTCAAGAGATGATGTGTGTTTTACCACCTAGAGGAAAATTTTCATTTCCAATTTGTTAAGAAGTCTAAGTTCAGGGTATAATGTGACATTTTCTTGAAATATAGTTCATCTTAAGATTTACAAATTCCTATGGAATAGCTCACACATTTTATGTGGAAGCATGTTATCCTTCAATAAACAATTTATTAGACATGTTATAGTTTACTATATAGCAACTATTCCAGATTGGGATAAATCAAGATCTTTAGCAGTCTACTTGGAGACTAAAGCCTCAGAACCATATTTCATCATTACTGTCTTTAAAAATGCTAAAAACCAGAAGGACAAATTTTAAATGAAAAAGTTCTTTGGAAGAGAGCTTGTGATTTTCTGTGTGTTTGTAAAAAGCCTAACAGCTTGTGATTTTTTGTGTGTTTGTAAAAGGCCTAACACAATGAAGGTGTTACTTCTGACTTGAAGCTGTTTGAAGGCATCTGTGACACAGAGATATAATTTCAATGTTGAATTTTCCTTGCTTGATCTCCTTTGAGGAAGTTGATGTTACAGATTTCTGTGGTATAACCTATTGTTAGGAGCAGAAAATAAAGATTCCAGAAAATGAAATCGCAGAAGTGAAGACTATTATCTCTTCATCCAGGTTGTAATAGGTTGAGTCAACAGGGAAATATAGGATTACAGCTGCTAAGGTTCTATGATAAACAATTTTTAGGAACTAGTAGGGAAAATTTTACACCTCCATTAAAACAGAGTTCACTGTGGGTAAAGTGTACAGGAAATAAAGGCACATCTCCCTCTCTGTCCTTGTAAGCCATCTCTCAAAGAAAATGAAAGAGCTTCTGTTCCTAAGAGGAGTACTAATAAGTAAAGAAATAATATTAAAAGTAGGGCGGATTTTCAGGCCTACTACTAAAAGTAGATTCTTAATCACATGTTGCATTAAAAAGTAAAATATTATATTATTTTAGGCAAAAGAAATTCTAAAGACAAAAGTTTGAAATGGCATCCAAGTCTAGGTATAATTCAGGGGTCTCATACAGACTGACGTTTATCTTTGACATATATGCTTAACATGAATGCGTATTAACAAATGTTAATTTTAACTGAATGAGGATATGCTGAGTGGTTTACTAATTAATATCAAGATCAAATATATAATATTTGTTCATATAGTTAAAGTTCAGATAAACTTTTGGTAGATTGTAAACAGCATATTAAACTCCCATATGTTTGGCCTAAAATAAAGTCAAGATCATTATTATCCCTTTGTCTATCATTCATCCCAGTTAATTCCTTCTTATCCTTGTCCTGGCTGCTGTTTGTTTAAAGAGAGAATGGAAAAGAGCATCAAAATGTGCCAAGAAATCGATGAAGCTGGAGCCTCCTGTGTATATCCATTGGAAAGCCAACAAAGTAATTTGTAAATTTTAAAGGTTCAGCAAAGGGAAAAAAAGACACACTGAAGTCCAGACTAGTATATTAGAAGTATTTTTGCTTATACATTGTGGTATCTGTTCTTGAGTGAGTTTTTTTTTAAATTGCAATAAAGAGCAGATCAAATAGAATGGGTCAGTAACTCACATGTCACAAGCTTCTGGATTTTTCAGATAATAGTCATTAAAATATGCTCTTGCTCCCCTGTTGATACTCCAAACATCTGTTATAGTTTTCAAACTTTTGTAGTTGAATTCTCAATTACATTTAACGTCAGTTTAAGGGCTCTCAAAATCATATTTTTTTCCATTTTCCAGGATTTTTTCATGAATATATTATCAGTAATTGTATGCTTTAAAATGTTAGATTTCTACTCTTGTGACTACAGAAGTCTACATGTCCCCAGACTGAGAAACGTGAACCTCTTTTGATCAGAGAAAAATTATACCAGACTGATGTGGTTAATGAAGGGTAAATCTCAAAAGTTCATAGTAAGAGTTCAAATAATCATCCACAACCTGATACTCAGTCAGAAAATTAACCATATGATTCACAGAGTTTCAGATTTTCATAGCTTGTCATTGTATGTCTCTGCACAACTTCTGTTGAAAAAAAAGGAAGAAACTTTTTTTTTTTTAATTTCAGAAAATACAGATAATGTGAATGACAGAAGAAAGAAGTGCTGAAGAAAAACTCATTTAGGAAGGGATTTCTAGTAGCCGACAGATGAATAAAAATCTTAGGCTAAAATTGAAGAAAAAGAAGAATTAACCTGAGTTATCTATTTTAGCCCAAGGAAGAATTCGTGTGGCAGAATGAAGCTGAGAGGGGGGAGATTGGACATTTAAGTGGGGCTAGGTTTGGTAGAATTTGAGAAGTGTTAGGGGAATATATGCAGGGCCAGCATGAACTGGAAGTTAAAATTTAGCAAAAAAGATGTCAGACACTAAGTCCAACAACAATTTTAATAAGAAAATCACATCAATAAAAAATGAATTGTCTGAGAGACAGTATATGAGTTTATAAATAAATGGTAAACAGAACAGAAAGCCAGGGTCAGTTACGTAAGAGGTAGGCATGAGTTGAAAGAGGATCTAATCAGTTTTACAATGGCTGATTTAATGTGCTGTAGGTACCAACACTACAGCATATCCCTGTTTTTAACACTAGAGAGCAAAACACAATACATCACACAATGTAATGCTACCTCTTTTGCCATTTAATTAGTTTACTTTCCTATATACATTATTTTCAAGTGCTCTGTGAGACTAAAAAATGGATATGTCTTACTTTAGTTCTGGACACTGGCAATGGGAGGAGGGAAGGTTTTCATTTCAGCTTTTAATACTGGCTTCTTTTTCTGCTGCCTGGGAAAATGAGTTGCTCCCAAAGCCCGAATGACACACATCATGTGAATTTATATACCAAAAGACAGTAAAACTAGAAGTGAAAATGACACTTAGTTATAAAAAGCTTTTGTTCCTATAAGAAAAGCCCTTGATTGGGTTATGTCTGGTCTATTTTGTATTAAATTCCGTATTGTGTGCTATCAAAACATCTCCGAATATGAGCTGATGTTTGAAGACAAAACAGTGGAAATAGAAGTCCAGGTGCACTCTGAAATAAATGTTAATTTTTCAAAGCCTTTAATTTCCCCTCTTTCATTATTTTCTTTCACAGTGAATATTGCTTCCTTTCAGGATTCATGATAATGAAAATGACTTATTTGTTTTCATCCAGTGACCATGACTGCCACTAGTAGAATTATCTTTGAAAACATCACGCTTTTATCCTCTTGCTTTCATCTTTTTGGAGGCATTAATCTTCAGTCTAGGGAGAAAAGCAATATCTCAAGTCAGATCTACTCTTTCACACTATTCAGCTAGCACAGCTATTTTGGACGAAATCTGCTAAATAAATTTGCAGTGCATCCTCAAGTGTAGTTAATAATAAATACAGAGTTATGACAGTAAGAAGCAGCATAATCAAACCTTTCTTTTTATTTTTCAAAACTGGCTGACAGGATTGTATATTATTTTTGTGCTTAGGATTATGATCTTGACAAAAGCAAGGGTTGGAGAATTCTTCAGAAATAAATTACTAGGAAAAAATATTTACTGTGACTTCGAAGTTCAGTGCCTTAAAAGGATCCAATCACATATCTAAGGAACATGTTCCTGGCGTACAGAATGTGTATGAACACACAAATGGTTCATAAATAAGTTTAAAGTTCCCTCACGATCACAGTGATTTGATTGTGCTGTGGTATGAGTGTCAGTATTAAAGCTATGATGGAAAAACCATGTCTTAGACCTAGTTATCTGTAGCAGCCTGGCCCTCTGTAAACATGAGGCATCCTTAATGTAGTTTAATTTATTTCTCTGGAAAGATCCACTTACTTAACTGAGTCACTAATGTCAGAAAACATTTTTCACCTAGAGTCAACTGCAATGCAAAGCAACTCACTTCTAGCTTGCAATAACTCTAAGGTCATGAAGTTTAATTATGAATTTGGAAAGAGAATACATTCCTTGGATTCTTAAATTCAAAATGTTGAGAACTAATTTTACCGTGTTTTCAACATGTAACACTTCTCCAAAACCGTCATTTGTACACAAAGTATATTTTTTATTTGAACCTAGATTTGGTTATAGCTGCTTCCAGTCCAAAGCAAAATAATTCAAGGTGTGCCAGACATAAGCTGTATTCATTATTTGTGTGATGAGATATAAAAAGACATGGGGGAAGAAACCAACTACCTGACCTTACAACGCAACTGGAGAAGTATTCTCAAGATGTGAACAAAATTAACAGAAACTCATTGGTATCTTTGCCTTAAGGAAAACATAAACTTGATATGTAACCGGAAGCTTGTGAGTTCTGGTCAGTTGACGCTGCTGGGCACATAATCAACACACATACACACTGTTTGGTGAAAAAGCATGAACTATTTATTACAACATCTGACCCTATTTTTATAGTATTTTTACACAGACCTGGGATTGTAGGAGAAGGTTGACACCTCTCCCATCCCATTGGTCAAGATAATTATTCATTAGCTGTCCATTCCTCCAAGAGGAAGAATGTAAACTACTTTGTCTGAACAAAAACATTCCTTCTATTTATAACACTTGTGTGTGAGAAAGCTAAGAACCATGAAAATATTTAAAAATTGTGAGGCACACCAGAAGGCTGAAAAATCAGGACAACAGTCAATGACAGAGCAGATGCACATATAAAGACCTTATGGCAGCAATTAAATATCTTCCCAAAATATACAGAATCTTGATGCTCTTCAGAGTTGTAGTGACCTAGATCTGTAAGGGTGGATACTACAGAGACAGAGTACTCTGGAGGAAGCAGAGAGACTTAAAATACTTTTTCCTTTTTTGTTATTACCTCTAAGTAAAGAGAGTAACAGGTGAACAACATGCCAACATCTTGTTAGTGAGAATGCAAAATTCCCTACTTAACTAATTCCTTGGTAGATTCCCACATCATAGCTGGATATTGCAACAGTTCAAATAAAATATGATTCAATGATATCTAATCTGTGCTTTGGCAAAACAACTACATTTTTTTTTTTTCCCTTTACATGTACATGCAATTAGATGATTTTTAAAGTCACTTTCAATCCAAATCACTCTATGATGCATGATTCTATGAGTCTATGGATCTGGCCTCTAAAGAAATTCTTTAATGTTTAGCTTAAAATAAATTGGTATCAAGTTGTAGTAAGTTTAATTCATACAGTGTTTTTATTTTTATTTATATATTCATGTAAATTTTAATACACATATTTGAATATTAAAAGCTTCTGGGGTTGGTACAGGTCTTTCTTTGAAAGATATTTTTTAATTTTCTATTTCCAGCAATTTTCAGTTTCCAGTTTTATCCAAGCAATCTTAAAGAAAAAAAAACTTCAACTCAGAATAAATACCTCCCTACACTGGAAGCACATATAATGTTTCCCCTATTTATTCCATAAATATAAACTTCAACTATATATGGTGGGAAAAGAGAAAACAAAAAGTTAGACTATTAAGATTTAGACTTTGTCTATTAACATCCTGCAAAAGTAGGTTAATACCATTTAATCTGGTTTTGCTGAGGTTATCTCTTCTAAGATTTTCTTTATAACTTCTTCTTGATTTTTTTCATTCCTTTATGATTTAGATACATCCTAAATCTTATTCTTCTCTAGACATGTCTGACCTTTCTGTGTTTAAATGAAATGGGGTTCAGAGTTGTTCAGCAAGTCTTGACTCTCTTTCAGTATGTTAGAGTTGTCTAGGCATTATCCTTTCCTTGGAATAACAAAAGAAAAAGATCTGAAAACAGCTTCTGTGTGAAAAATCTTCAGCATTGACCTGTTTAGATCACGTTTTGATCTTCATTACAAACAAACATAAAAGCTCCCTTATGTAAAATCTCTGAGACTGGGAAAATATTTCTAGATAAAGTCCTCTCCCCACTTCCCTTCTCACAAATATTAATTTAGAAAGTTTGCAAGTGCTCTGAGTAGGACATTTAAGTTTTTGAGATTGTCTCATAAGACCAACACAATAAGAGTAACTAGCATGTATAGCATTTAAGGTGAAAGGCTAATGAGATTGGACAGTCTCTTCCACAGTGTTTCTAATGTTCCAACACACATATTTAAATCAATGTTTATGTTGTACTGCTCATTTTTGATATTCTTCGCTTTATTTTGGAGAACTCATGGAGTTATGGTTTAAATAGGGAATTACACTTAATCAGAATATAGAACTCTTTGTGGTATTGTGAACCAAATACCTAAAATAATTTTAGAAATTTTCTCAGTAAGATTTGTTTTCTGAAGAGGTATTTTTAT
>WBMY01006242.1:24211-45258 GCA_013397315.1 Donacobius atricapilla | reverse complement strand
GCTGAGGTCACTTGGTCTGCTCAGCCTGGAGGAGACTGAGGGGAGACCTCATTGCAGTTACAACTTCCTTGGGAGGGGAAGAGAAGGAGCAGGCACTGATCTCTGCTCTGTGGTGACCAGTGACAAGACCCGAAGCAATGGCCTGAAGTTGTGTCAGAGGAGGTTTAGGTTGGATATCAGGAAAATCCATCCAGAGGGTGGCTGGGCCCTGGCACAGGCTCCCTAGGGAAGTGGTCACAACAGCAAACCTAACAGATTTCAAGAATTGTTTGGACAATGCTCTCAGGCACGGGGTGTGACTATTGGGGATGGTGCTCTGCAGCGCCAGAAGTTGGACTCAGTTATCCTTGTGAGTCCTTTTCAACTCAGCTTTCTTCTGTGGTTCTGTGACCGATGGAAGGTGGGTGCTTACTCTTGCATAGGGCAGACTGTATCAGGTGCAGGCATCAAATACCTGCAAGTGGATGATGGATGTCTGAGTACTTTACAGGGTGTTTAAGCCCTGTCAAAGAGTAAACATGGAAGTGTGTGGAGAAAATGTGGGTGAAAATCACTGGCTGAGTAGTGAAT
The DNA here is from genome assembly GCA_013397315.1 of Donacobius atricapilla. Taxonomy (NCBI): domain Eukaryota; kingdom Metazoa; phylum Chordata; class Aves; order Passeriformes; family Mimidae; genus Donacobius; species Donacobius atricapilla. Next base: position 44,688 of record WBMY01006242.1, on the reverse strand, counting down.
TTTGCTCAGTGGTATGTGGATGCGGAAGGCAGGGAAGCTGAGCAAATGAGCCTAGTACTGCCAGTATTTCACTGTTAATTTTTTTCAAAAGATGACAGAACCCCTCTCTGCTATATGAGGTAGCTATTCTGGTGGAATTTACCAAACCAAAATGGACAGATTTTATTAACTGATATGTAGCAAGCTTCAGCAAAGCTGAAACCTTTTTGATGACCTCTGAAAGGATGGCAGTGTTGGCAGAGCTGCAGTGTGACAGGGGGCATAGTGTTGTTGGCTGTACTGGGAGGTGAGCTGAAGGTCCTGGGCGTGGGGGAGGTGTGTGGTGAGTAGATTGAGGATGCAGGGAGCACTGTGGACCGGGGAAAGGTATTTCATAGCAGTTCTAAGCTTAGGAGTGCCCAGCAAGTGCAATGTTCTGGCTGCTGCTGTCATCATGTGTCAATGCATAGCGAGTGTTGAGGAAAGATCCTGCTACTGTTGAAATTTCTTCCTGAAATTTTCAAAACAATAGGATAACATCTATAAGTCAGGGCTGCAGAGGGCACTAGCACCCTGTCACCCACCCCTAACTGTGTATTAATTACCTGTGTCTATCTATGTCATTAGAGCAGAAGGGAGGTTTTTGTAGTGGTGCCTGCAGGCCCTAGAAACCAGAAGAGGGTGCTGGAGATCTTCTGCTGGCTCTGCTCCTGCTCTGCTCGCAGCTTTCATGGAACAACTATTAATATGGTTTTGTTTTTCTCAACTACTGTGCCTAAGTCTTCTAGGATTTTTTTTAATACTTTGCTATGCCAGCGCCTAAATGCACAGACAATTACACTGTTTATGTAACTACTCTACTTTGATACAATACATGCGTGTATTTGTAAAATGCATGAAATGGCAGTCTGTTGTAAGTCGGAGTTTGGCTAGACATGTTCATAAGCAGAACAGCCTGCATGGATAGGTCTGTTATAAATCAAGGAGGGAAAGAACATTCTGACTTATTTTTAGCTACACAAACTCTGTGCATACAAGAATATTAGTTTAAAGGAAAGATGGAACTAAAATCCCTATTCTGCTGTGACTCTCCCCTGAAGTAAATCCCCTGTTTGAAGTTTGCAGGTTGCCTTATGTGCTGTAATGATGCTGTTTGAAAGTTTGCAGTTAGGTTTGGGTAAAGCTGATGTTTTTCAGTTAAAACTTCGCCTCTTTTGAGATGTGTGCTTGCCAATTCACAATAGGACAGGTAGGTTTTTGCTTTAAAAAACCCAGTTAAAATGGACAACAGAAAAAGGTTTATTCTGATTCTGTTAATCGCCAAAAGCTGACAATAGAGGACAGAAAAGATGTATTTCAAACATGCTCTCATTTTTGGATTTTCAGCTTGCTTCTCTTCAGAGCTGGGATGAGATGTCTTTCTGTAGTCTGCAAACTGCAGCTCACTTCTAGGAGTTTTCTTTTCCGGTGGATTTTTATAAGAAGTTTTAATCTCTGCCTTGCCCTGCAGTTCTGGTGCTGATGCATGCTTTTTGAAAATGAGCCATGGGCACTTATAACAGATTTTTGTAGCTTTTGGACAAAAATCTTCAATTTTGAGGGGTTAGCATTAGGCACCTTTATTTGGAGATGTAATTGCCTCATTCAGAGGTGGGGAGCAAATCCCTTGCTGTTCATCAATGGGAGTAACAGATTCAGTGACTGAAAACTGTATTTCATGACTTGATTTTAGATTTCTAATAGTAAGAAAATTTCCTTTAGCTGCCCATACCTAAGGCTGTGAAGAAATAAGATGTATTAATGTCCTCGCCTGTCCCTATAGATATGAGGTGATACTGCCTCTCTTTCTTAGGGAGGTGGGCAACACTTCTCCCAAGTTTCTTCTTTAATCACACTATTGGAGAATGAGATACTGAAGGTGTTTGGGTCCTCGGATAAATGCCCTTCAGTTCTTCGATCACATTTGTTTGTTGTTGTGGGCACATTGTTGTGACCTGTGGGGCTAGAGAGCTGCTTAAGCATTTTTATAAATAAAAATCAAAGGCTACATGTGTAATGGAGGACAGGCATTCACACAGCACAAAGCTCTTTTATGATAGGGCTTTGGGGATTCATAAAGGTCCAAGTGAAATAAAGGTGCTCACTCTTGTCTCTATCTCCTTGGAAAACAGCATCCATCCATCCAAGAATAGGAAAATAAATCCATGGATCTTTTTCGTGTTACTTCTGTACTGGAAGAATTAATCCCCCATCTGCCCACATAAGAGATTTTTTTCTCTCTCATGCAAGCCTCCACTTCATTCACTATTCAAATCAGGGCCCAGATTTTCACACCTTTGAAGAAAAACCAAACCAAAACACACTTGCAAAGAGTAATTTGAAAGAAATGCTCTGCCCACGTCTTCTTCCAATTCTTCGATTGCTTTTTTTGCCCTGTAAGAAGAGCCTGGGTGTTTCAGTTCTCCCCTCACTCAGCAGCAATACCCCAAGTGTTTCAAACCTGAGTATTTCTCCCGATCATGCCAGAGGCAGAGCAGATTACATCTTTCACAGGTGGGTGGTAGCAGCGATGGTGCACAAGCTGGGGTATGTGCGGTGGGCGCAGCTTGCTGCTGTAAGCAGATGGCATTGCTGTGCCGCAGTGCTTGAGGCAGAGCTGTATGGCAGAGGGAATTCTAGCAGCTCCAGACCCATAAAATCATTGTCATTGCCTCTAAGACAGGCCCAAGTAATTCCTTTTTATAGGAAGGAACATTTTGTAGCCTATCTTGCTCTACTGATAAAGGCAGAATACATGAAGCACACCAAAATATGAAGGATCAGGCTTCTGAGACAGCAGGTGCTTGAAGGAAGACACTTGGGTTTACAGCTGATGGAAAACAGAGCAAGGTGAAATATAGGAGCGGTAACTAACCGTCTCACAAATGTCACTGTATGATGTGATGTAAGTGTACAGCAGGCTCTGGAGGTGAGACATTCAAGTAGGAAATAGAATTTTCTTCTGCTGAAGTCTTGAAGTTTTCTTGTCAGTTTTTGTGAACTTCTGTTGGAGATGGTGTTGCAAAAATATGAAATCTATGAAAAAAATTGTGAGTTTTCTAATTATTTTTTGTCTTATCCCATAGTAAACTCTTAAAAGCAATGCATCTGAGTGTGCGTGCATATGCGTATACGTAGAATTCTTTAGTTGTATAAGGACTCTGAGGACAGGTCGTATTTCAGTCCTTAGTTCCTTTTTGAACCATCTCATTTTTTGTAGAAGGTTTCATTTTTTCTGCTTTCTCTGCAAAAGGACATGCTTAGAAGTTTGTTGTTTTAGGCTCTAAGCCCCAGGTACCCAAAGGTGCACAGGCAGTTGTAGTGGGCAGACCTGCTTTTGCTTAAGCTGCCTGGTTTGACACAACCTGAGAAAGTTCAGAGGAGTGTCTGACTGCAACTTGTGCTGCTTTGTGTAAGCAGAATTTGTCCTTGTCCTCCCTCCAGGCTCAGACTACATCTTGAGAGTAATAACAAGTTACTGTCCATGTTTGTTACTGATTAAAATCCTGCCCTGATGAACCAAACTATAAACTCTCTTCTAAGGCCTGGGTACTCACAGGTTCTTTTCAAGTGTGGTAGGTATGGGATAAATAAATCTAAATGAGGATCTGGAAGAGTAGATTGGGTGTAATTACGCTATCTCTTTCCTGACCTACCGATTCAATCACCTGCAAATGGCACCCGTGCAGGCACAATACCTGCAGGTCTCTCTAGAAGCAGCTCTTCAGTGGCTAGTTCTTGTGTTGGCCACTCATTTTTCAGTATTACTAAACCACACTTTGGCTTTTAAATGTGCCAAGCAGTTCTCCTCAGAACAGGGAGGCTGGTCTGTCCCTCAGCCGTGCCTTTCCCATGTGTAAGGAGCATTGCTGGGGTCACTTCCTGGGCCCACCGATGCCAGTGCACCCACCAAGCACAGGAGAAATGGTTCCCCTCTTCAGGACTTTTCAGGAAAACGAGTTTCCTTTTTCCTGGGATATGTGATTTATATATATGTTTGAGCAGTGAATTGACTTCCTATGCAGGGAAATCAGAGGCAACCTTTCCAAAGGTTATTTAATATATGTCAAAAAAATATGGTGGGTAATTGTTAAACAGAGAACTCTTCTTCACACAGTGTTTGTACATGCAGATTAATATATTCTGGGGTTAAAGTGAACACTTGGTCCAATGAACTCATCATGTTTGTTAGTTTTATAGACCTTACAGTGTGCTTGGGTTTACATTTGGGAAACAAAAACAGCAATCAGCAGCTCTTGGCTTTTGTGTATCAGATCTTTCCTAAATAGAATGCAAGTAGACTTTTGTAGTAATTAGCTTTGTGTTGACATTATTTATTATATTCTTTTTAAACCACCACATTAATAAAATGAAAGGGTAGGGACAAAACATTTTTTTTAAAAAACAGTATTTCTATAACCTGTTACCTGCAGGTCTTAAATCTTCATTTTCTTCTGTTTATTAAGAAATGCAAGTAATTTACTTCATGTCTTATTGATTTTGAGCATTTTCATATTGATTTAAACAATTTTCACTTTTCTTGCCAGATCTCTGTAGTATTCCTATACACAGGTTTTGTAAACTGCAAAGTTCCCATGCATCAGAATAATATTTAATATGCAGCCATGCAGGGACATTTTGATTAAGCTTTTTTTTTTAACTTTTTTTTTTTTAATACTGAGAATCAAGATTTTCTTGGATCTAAGGCCAGCTGGCAACGTAAGTATGCTGATTTGTGTTTTATGAGTTTAAAAATCTTACTTTATTCTCGTTCTCCAATGCTCAACAAAAGCCCTGGGTGGAGTTGGTCACATAATTTTTATGAATGTTATAAATAGCTGAACAGGATTTACCCAGCTTTCTTCAGTAGGAACCAACAGAACTTCAAATTTCAGAATCGTGGGATGGTGGAGGCTTTCAGGGACTGCTGAAGGTCATCTTTCCCAACCTTTTTGCTCTCTGGAGCTGGCTGCTCGGGATCATGTCCACATGGCTTTTTGAATATCGCTAAGGATGGGCCGTGGGTTAAAATTCACCAAGACTGCTCTTGCCTGGGGGTGTAATATGACCTGGGCTTGCAGTTCCCACCTTCTGCTGGGGGGGTGCCCCTGGGCTCCCCGCTCTGTGGTGGCTCTGGGGCGGCAAAGGGGCTGTGCATGGCCCCACGTGCAGCACCATGCCACACTAGGGCACAATCCGTGTCACCTCTGCCAAAATGCTGCGTGCCCTGGCACCGAGTTCTGCTCGACAGAGCTGCCCAGGGGAGGTTCAGAGCTGCCAGCCTGCCCTGCTGCTCTGAGATTTTCCCTGTTATTGCTGCTGTAGGGACAGTCTGAAAGCCTCTGTGTTCCTCAAATGTGATTGCCCACAGAAATCTGCAAAGCCACCCTTGACTTTGCAGTGTGTCAGTTCTGGCTGCTGCCCTTCCAGAGCCACAGCAATGCTGGGGAAGGGTTCACTCCCCATTTGGGGTTCTGTGATCATGGCCACCCTTGCCAAGCCTTTCGTGATTGCTAGGTGCTAAATAACTACTAACAGTAGAGACTGCCTGTGTTCACTGCCATCAGTCCATCCTCTGTGTTTATCATTGGCAACAAAATCACACATAGCAAGGGAAGCAGACTAGAAGCAGAGTGGATAGGAAGGTAGAAGAACAGGCTTTTCCTTGTCTTTATACAGTATTTGTAGGAACAGTTTTAGCAGGCCTGAATACCTGGCATTTGACCACCTCAGAGGTTTTTAGAGATGAAGCTGCACTCCAGACTCGAGATATCCAATAGTTCTGTGTTGTCAGGAGTGTGAGCATTGATCTTTAGGGAGGAGGAGAGGCAGAGAAGCAGGCCTTGGGAAGAACTGTGTATCCCATGTCCAGCAGAGTGGTAACAGCTGCAATGCCATCACTTTGTGGGTATGGAGAAAAAGATGGTTGTCTCTTAGATTCCTCCACATTCTTGAAAGTTTAACTGTGGATACAGGAATGTTTTTGCCAAGACAAACAAGCAAATGGATATTTAGGAAAACAAAACAAAACAAATTCTAGAGCTTGAGGAAAAAACTTATGAATAGTTGGAATCAGCAGCAGGTGAAAACTGTGTTAAAACAAGTGAAAGACCTGATAATATCAAACACTGTTCAACGAGAGCAGAGGAGAGGTATTGCTCCCAGACAGCTGGTAACCATTTATTCAAGGCATAATTCCCTGGAATTAATAACATGAAGAATTTTGTCTGCAAGACGTGCACTTGCTCAAAAGCAGCTCTGACTTATAGTGAATATCACACAAATTGAAGAAGTATAGAAGTAACTGGGAGGACAAACATGTTAGCTCTGCATTTCTGCTGTTCCAGGACATTAGGAAAATGAGCCTTCCTGTTATTCCTACAGCATTTCTTCTCATTTATTCACACAATGCTCCATCAAAATAGAGCCAGGTCCAGGGTATTCCAAGTGAGGCTGTAGGCAGGTATTGGGAAACTGGAGGCAAACTGCTCACGTGTGCAGGGCGGAACCAGAATTGGAGACTTTTTTCTGGCACCTGGGCTCCCTGCATATCGGACTCCCTCCCTCCTGTGGGTTTGTGGTGTTGTCAGCTGATGCTGGGGAACATTGCCAGGTAAATTGACCAGTGTACTCCCTTGTACCTATTATTCCTGTAGTTCCTGTTTCAGTGGCCTTTGTCTTGCTTAAGTAGTGAGGTAGTTTTAGTTGCCTTCCTTCTGATTTCCAGGGTAAATCTGGCCAACTGGCCTGTGATAATTCAATTGCATAGACCTGGCTTATAAAGCTTATAAACTCTTTTTAAAGAGTTAAAACCTTTTCCATAGTGGACATAAAATGGTAATTAAATCTTTCTGTTTATTAAAATGTATTCCTAAAATGGAGCTGTATTCACATTTTGCTAAGCAATCCTTAATATGGTATTAGCAGTTGCACAGATTTACTTTTCATATCACTGTAAGATGGCTGTATTTTACATAGCAGCAGAATGAAGGGGAAAACAGGCAGCAGTTTATTTCCACAGCCATGCTGGTGTCCCACCCTCCTGCTGTGCACTCTTTGGAAGCAGGTTAGACTTTCCTGAAACACTATTTTTGTGAATATCTTTACAATCTGGACAGACTTGTACAAAACTATTAATAGTAATTTGGTCAGCAAGAGAAGGAGAGATCTGAGGTTTTAGGGGTTAAGGTGTAGCAGAGATGGAAAACAAGCAGGTGACAGTTCTTCTATTAGACATATATTTGATGCTGTATGCATAGTGCTCTATGCTCTCTGTCTACTCCCTTCCATCACAGTCAATCAGATGTGCATGAAAACTAATGAACTCTTTTTCAAACAAGTCCTTAATCAGGAGCTAGTGCTGTAATAATTACATCCTAGTTCCTCGAGGGCTTGTTGAAATAGTGGCTGATTTAAGGACATCTTTGGCTTGAAAGTACATATGTGAGAGAAAATTTGGAAAGCAGTAAGTAGCTCTAATCTTCTCAGAGGCCATGTTTATTTGATTGTAATATAAATAATGCAGCATTTTAAGGTCAGACTCAGGAAGGTTGTTCCTTCTGTGTATTCTGGGAAAGGCGAGCTAAGATTAGTGTTTGAAGAGGATACAACTTTGGAGGGTTTGCTATATTCAGGAGGAGTTAGTGTCAAGTTCTAAATCAATAACTTATCTGGGAGCTTGTGCATGGATTTCATGAAGCGTGTTCCTGCAGAGATGGGGGACAAGGACTGCCTACATGTGTTGGTCTCATGGTGAGACCTCACCATGAAAAGATGTTACATAATGTATGTGAAAGCTGCAGCTCAGTGGCTGGAGTGGAAGACGATTTCAGGCAAATGCTAAGCATGAAAAAATCATAGCTCATCAGAAATAGATGAGCTCCTACTCTGTTGGATGTTGTGTTCAATATCTTGATAATGAAGTTCAGTGGCTGACTGTGAAGGCCATGTGCTTTATAATCAAAGTGTAAGTGCTTTAGATTATTTGCCTATTGTAATTATTTATCCAGCCAATGGCAGAGTTTCCCCCAGCCCCATTTAACGGAGGACATTAATGCTTAGGGTGATTTCTTGTTCCTTCACCTTGCAAGTCTGGGAGCGCTGGTTTTGGAGGTCTGTGGGAGGCGGCACATTGCTAGTGCCCACCAGAAGGTACAGCTTGCAGGCAGATTGCATTCGATGTACTGAGAGACAATCAACTTCCTTTTGAAACACTGGGAGTAGTTTTCCATACCTTAAATTAAAGAAGCTTTATCTACGTCAAACTCTTGATTTCCAGGAAAGATGAAGATTGTTCAGCAGGCTTACATCAACACCAGATTTTTTTTTTTTTTAACCTAAACAGTATCTGACTAAACTCAAAAACCCTATCAGAAACTGCTGACCTTTTGCATGATTACAGACTCTGCCCTGCTGAAGAACTGTTAATGAATCATCCTGCAGTGAAATATAAACAGGATGCTGCCCTTCCATTGCTGCTTTGTTTACCAACATGTGCTCATCAAACTGCAATGGTATCAAATTAGGTGACAAGAAGAGTTAGTAGCAACACGAGAATCAAGGGTCAGAGCTGTGGGAGTGGGTATTACTCCCCTTCCCCACCCCTAACTGCAAGCGCGGACCTAAGCAGTGGAGATCTCATCCTCTGCTAACAGGTCTGAATAGTCCTGTCTTAAGACTGGTTACTGCTGATGTCTGAAGTGCATGGAAACTTGATTTAGGACTCCCTTCCTTTCATTCAGGTTTCACCTGGAGCGACAAAACTCAACCAAATTTCTGACTGAAATGAGAGTCATTGCCTCTCTTTTCTCCTGCCAGGTTTCTTGCACACATGAAAGTGAAGCAGCAAGATGCCTAAGTAACTCCTAGAAGTTCAAAAGAACATGAAACAGAGTAGCCAAAATAACCCTGATGGTTTGGTTCACATTGAAGTTGGCTGTGTATTCCTATTTTGTTCCCTATGCTGCTTTTTTTTTTCTGCTTTGTATAAGTGAAGCCATGGAAATCCAGATTTGCCCTCTGTTTTCTGTAACAGCAGTAGCAAAGAAACCTGATGCTGGATTGGAGCAAAAGAAGTAACTGCTGAGCTAAGATGGTTCAAGAAGTCCTTGGTAAAATTAATGGAAGTGGATTGAATATACAAACTCTGATTCAGGGAAGCCTGTAGGTAGAATGTTCACAGAAATTATCACCATGGTGCCTTTCTTCTTGCACTCATGCTTCTGTTCCTGGCTGCTGGGGAGGCAGGGTGCCCAGCAGGACCTAGTTCAAACTTGAAATATTTTGTATGGGTAGATTTGGTGAGTTTAAAATTCATAAAAAACATCTTCAGCTTTTTGTGCTTAGTTGACTTTATGGTATCTTTGAAATCTATCATGTTTGCATCTAGCATTACTGGGATTTAGAAGGGGGTACTGATTTTTATGCTCTGGGCATCCTGCAACTATATCAAGATCTGAGGTTCTTAAAATAGTCTGCTTGGTGTGAAAGACAGCATGAATGCATAGCAAAATGGTAGCACAATATGAAGGCAAGTAAAGAGGAGAGAGACCAGTGAAGTCCATGGAAGAAAATTATTTGGAGATGCTTTAGGGAGTAAAGAATAAAAGGGTGCAAGGATATGTCAGTATATGTCAGTGTCTGTACAACTGAGTTCTAAAATTCAGTTGCAGTAGCTCCTGGCAGACTCTGTGCCTTTTGCTCCTTTTACTTTACTGCTATTTACTCCCTTTTGGACAGTCTTGTATTATATGACCTCTGTTTCTATAAGTCAAGATGATTGAAAGGAGTTTGAAAATATGGTTGTGGGTCCCAATCCACAGGACAACCAAAGAGTTCAAAGACTATTAATGATCTTTCTGAATCAAAATAGATCATGTTTGTTTTGTTTTTTTTTTTTAAATTGAAAGCAGATAATCCTGAAATTAGTGACTTTAGGATGCTTCCATTTGAGTTTGTTTCTTGCCCCGCTACTTTCCTCCTTAAAGCAAGTTTAGCTACAAAAGATAACTACTCTAATTTCTAAATTAAGCATAGAATTGAAAGGAATAACAGGAACTGGACACAGGATTCTGCAATAAGTCTAAAGCGGAGAATTAGGCCAGCTCCTGTGAGATAAGGATGCGTGCTGATGAGTCCTCCTCTAGTCCTGCCTGGCTGTGTATCTATTTGTTTAGTTATGGACCTCAGTTTGGTTGTCACAGCAGGCACACTGAGAGCTCTCTGGTCTCTAAAGATATCACAGGGTGCATGTAAATTGAAAATCCTGCTTGCAGGGTTGTCACTTGCTCAGTCAATGGAAAACGTGGGAATAGAGGCACAGAAATGGGTCTTCATGGCATTTATTAAAATGAACAAATCTCCACAGGAAACTTCAGGTTATCTTTATTTAACTCTGTCATCCCTCCTGGGATGATGGGAGCAGGGGAACTCTGTGTATTTGGCTTTCCATATTTATAGAAGTGAATTCTAGAAACCACATTGAATTATTTGTAAAGTATGATATGTGCTGAGACTGTCTGTAGGATTACAGGAATGAGTCTGAAGACTTTGCACTCAAATTAGGTCTTTTTTTTCTACATTATTTTTCAAAGTTTGTCTGCTCAAGTGAACAGGTATATGCCATAGACCCCTGCTAGCAAAAGAGGCTTTTGCCATTTGTGAGAAGGAAAATAATGTTCCCAAAAGGATCTTTTATGTGAGTTAAAATGTTCAGTTTTAAGAAGTTTTGGACTGTGAAGAGCTAAGGTCAAGTCTCATATGCCTATCAAAGGATAATTTCGGATTTGAAAAGTTTAATGATTTGTTACGGGATGCTTCTCAAAGACTGATCAGTGAGACCTAATTTCTGCAAAAGTGGAGCTAGGGAAGGGAAAGGATGCCTTATGCAACTGCAAAGACAATTCCACTGAGGTTTGGAAAGGGCCGTATTTCTGTTACGTTGAGAATTCATGGTGTAATTTTTTCCAGATAGGTCCTTTTGTGCACATCAAAGCTTTTGTGTGCTCTGTGATTCCTGTTGTCTGTAGCACAGGTCTTCTATACCACAAAACAGGAAAATAACACTGATTTAAGTAGTGGGTTACAAAGGACCTTAAGGTTTTGCAGTCTGGTGCTGCTAATCGTGCGCATCACAGACTCCTTCAAAAATGTATTTTCTATTTAGTTTTGCATCTTCATGATTTTTCCACAAAAATGACAGTTTGCTGAGAGGCAACAAACACTTTACCTATTGCTGTATGCCTCTGCTTTGTGGTAGTGGTGATTCTGAAGTTACCTATATTAAATACTGCCCAGGAAAATGCTGGCTTTGTGCTGATCCCTCTGCCTGGGAATTTTTTTCTGCTGCATAATTAACCACCCTCCTGGATCAACCGGACACTGCTGTTTGAAAGACAGACCCTTATCTTTCATCCATTCACTGGCCAAAATTATTTCTGCTAGTGTGAATTTATGCTACAAATGGTGGTGTAATTTCATGGCACTGGCAGAGCACATCTACCAGATCACTGCTGTCAGGAAAGGGTTTTACTTCTGGAGCATTTGCCTGCTGGCTGTATGATCCTCCACGCTCCAGTGCCCCTTGATTTGGCTCAGATGTCCTTGATCCCATGGTAAGCTGATCCAGAACACTGAATTGGGAAAAAAAACCCCCTAAGCCTATTTGATTTTTTCTGAGAAAATTGAAACTGTCTTCTGGTGAGTGTGAAATGTTTGCTTGACCCATCTTATAAAATGTCTCCCTGGTTTTCAGACAATCTGTTTACATGCAGTTCCTGCTGAACTGTTTTCTTCTTCAGAAGAGAGGCTGTTGGTGTGGCTCTGCAGCTGTTCCAAATGCTTTCACGTTAGCATGAACAGGCAGTGTAGGATCTCATAAATCACCGATGTATCTGAAACCAACTGAGCCAGAAGGAAGCATACTAAGTGCACACAAATAGCGTGCTGTTTGGAAATTGTATGGTTGATAGAAATAAAATGGTCTTTTGTGTGCATCTTATCCTGACAAGGCTCATCACTTGTTTGTTTTCTGCTGTTTTAAGCTAATGGACTCAAAGTCAGGCTTTTTAATATTATACAATGAAGTAGTTAGAACCAAACAAAGCAGGGACAGTTCAACTATTTTTTATATGCTTCACTTTTCCAGAGCTCTTTGCAATTTGTGGGATTGGAGTTATTAGCAAAAGTATGTGGTGGGGAGGCCGAGGACAAAAGGACAGCATATAGTAATTTCTTAGATGTAACAATTGTATTTGTAAAGAGCTCAGTGAGAGCTTGTTCTCAGCCAGTGGAATGTATCAGGACTACTTGATATTCGTCCTTTGATTTGCCATAACTTCCACATCAGTTGCCTGATGCAGTCTGTTGTAATGGGGTTCCAGGTGATGATATGACCCTCTCTGGCCTTCCTTGAGCCTCTCAGTGCCTGTGACTGATCCTCGTGCTGGGACAGGGAGCAGATGGTGGAGGGCGTGCAGGGGGAGTGCTAGTGACAGCCTCTTTTCTGAACACAGGGCTGAAGTCCTGCTCTGCTGTAGGCTGGCCCTCCACTCAGCAGAACACTCATCCCCAGCCCTCAGGCTTCATAGTGAAAATGAAGTATTGCAAATCTTGTTTTCTAAAAGGTTGCATTGTTTTCAAATGCCACTTGCACTCATCTCTTGTTTTGCCCTGGTTCTGATACATATTGGGCTCAAGGCAGAGTGTTAATCTTGATTTAAATCTTGCACCCCTTGGGTCTCTACACTTAAAGGACTTTTTCCTATAATGCACTATTTATGCTGATTTAGGTTTTCATCTTAATGTACCATATCTGAGCCCTTAAATTCACAATAACTTCTGTCACTATTAGATGTCCTTCAGTTCACACCTGTACACTGGAAATTGTTTTGAAGCCTAATGTCTGAGTTTCAGATTCTTGGCAGATATATCAGGGTCTCAGAATTTCTTTGCACACCTTGCACTCACAGTTTTGCAATTGCTAACTGAGTTCATGGAGCAAAGTATGTCTTTTCTATTTTAGAAATGGTGAAGTGTTCAGCTCACTTGTGCTTCTAATACCTTTTTAAGGTGGGAAGAAAGGTGCGTGAACGAGCAACTTCTGTGGATGTTTACCATAGCCTGTATAAACCTTTAATTAAATCAGATAACAACTAATTGCCCAGTGTAGGTATTTTTCTAATCTATCACCCCCAAGGACAGTTTTTAATGAACATGATAGCAAGATTTGAAGATGCTGGAGCAGCCTGGTCTCCTTCCTAGCAGCAGGTCTCCAGTCTTGCTCCACTGTGTGTGCTGCTGTATTCCAGAGACAGCAGAGCTTCCTTCTAACTTAATCTCTAAATGAGAAGGAAATTATTATCCTCCTCAGATAAAATATATGCTAGTTTATGTTCCTAAAAGCCACAAACTATTTATAAACAGAAGAGCTGACATCAGTTGCCATGACTTCCTGGATACCCAAGCTTGCTCTTGAGATGGCACATGAGTTCCCATCCACAGAAGAAGAGAGTGAGTTGGACCTTGGTCTGTTTTGATGAGATTTTGCTGAAAACATAGGAGGGAACAAGAGGCTGACGTAGTGGGAGGAAGCGCAATAAACACATGTGGGAAGAGAGGCAAAATATGGGAAAATGCCCTCTAAGAAGGGGAGTCAGTTTCATGTTGTAGAAAGGCTGTCTCCTCCTTCAGCAGCAAGAAATTATTGTTTATTAAGGCTGTTTAATGCTTTCTATTAGAAGACTTTTTTTAAAATTTCTTTTTAACTAAGTTTCTTATTACTTCAACAGACTTTGCATGGGCTGAAATAATGGGTGTTATGAGTCTGTCTCAGTTTGACTAGTGTGCATATTTTTGAAGGGGGATGATGGAATGTGTAGAGGGCTTTGCCCACAGCTACCTGAATGTTACAGGCAGGTAATGCTGGATGGAAAAGAGGTATGAGTGGCTAGGTACAGCTCCACTTATCCAGGTTTCTCTTTTTCCATCTCAGACTCTGTCTCTTCAGACTTCCAGTGAGTGATGGTTAGCTTTGCTTGGGAAATAAAAATACCTTTATGATGAGCAGAAAGATGTGAGGCAGTGGCTGTAAATGGTGTTAAAGGGAAAGATATAAGTGGGGCAAGAATATGTTGACTGTGGCAGAAAAGGGCAAGGTCACACAGAAGGGTCCAGCATATTCCTGTGGAGCCTGGGAAGGGGCAGTGGGGCTGAGGAGCACCACGAAAAAGCTCAATGTCAGAGTAACAACATAATTATGTTGTCTGAGTGTGGTTTGAATAGTTGGCAGTCAATAATATCATCCATAGGGAGAACCAGAAATACTGATTGAGCAAAAACATTTGTAGGGTAAGGGATGGTTTACAGCATCTTCAAATCAGACAGTTCTGGATAAAAACTTCAAAAATTACCCACAGTTGTCCCTTTTCTTTTTTTTTCATTTAGAGTCAAAGCTTATATTTGGATTTTTGTGTTTGCTTTTTTTTTTTTTTAAGTGTAAATCAATGTTACCCTAAACATTTACTTTAAATGAAAGAATTAATGAATGAAAAGGGCAAAGTCAGAACAAAATGTTCTGAAAATATTAAAATAAAACAAATAATAAAGCAATTTTAATTTTCAGAACAATAGCTTTTACCCTGAAATCAAGCTGAGAACCAGTTCCAAAGCAAGACTTGTCTTGGCTAGGTAAAAAACATTTGTGTCCCGATGGCATTGTGAATGCAATTGTAATTCTGGTGTTTTCTACCTTTCCCGTGATGGATTTTCACTCTTAATAATAGTTTTCTGCTGCAGTATCTGGAAGGGCACTTTGCAGGTGGCGGTTTAGGGGCTGAAATTTTGGTTATGCTGAAATTGTGGGGGTTGGTTGCCTTCAGCTTTTCACAGCAAAGGTCTGCTTCTCTATTTTGTCTGTGAAAGAAGGAAGCAGAATGGGAATAGAGAGTGGAGGTGGAAAACACTGTGTGGGAGCCTCTGGTCCAGGGCATATGGCAGGTGATAAAGACTTGGCCCTGATCCTTGGCTAATGAGCTCCTCTGAAAAGGGCAGAAGGACCCATGAGAATCCCATGGTGCACTTGCAGCATGAGCTGAACAGGAGACTACTTTCAGAGATGTCTGAGGACTTTGTTGTTGCCAAAGTTGCTTTGCCATAATAACTGGTAGCAAAGCAGTTTCGACTCAGCAGAGGCCAATAAACATATGAAGCCCAGCATTCAGCTTGCATTGGGTATTTTAATGAAATGTATTTCCAGGCTGTTCCCAAACTATGTCCCTTCACTAATAACATATAAAGCAATAGGCCTGTGGCTTCTTTTATAAGCCTATGTTTATATTTGTTCTACTGAAAGGACTTAGTTTTGACATATTTAATTAGCGGTAAGAGCCCAGAATAAAAGCTTGCAGGTCTGAAGGATACTTCAGCTCTTCAAAAGCAGCTACCGAATGTCTGCTCTCAGAAACTCACCGAGGTAGGTTTTGGTTCAGGCAATACTTCAGTATGTGTATGCTTTCATCTGCTGGACTGTGGTTCCAGAAAGCCCTGACTGGGCATGCAGCTGCTAAATCCCCAGATGTATGGGAGATGCATCAAATGTGATGCTTAATTGTGATGCACACTTTACTTGTCTACAGTTTAATATCTCTTGGGCCAGTGCTGTATAGCTGCTTGTGTGTAATATACACAGAAACCACTACACCTTGCTGATACCTATTCACCCGTGTGTACAGCAACTGCTTAACCTTGTAGAGGAATACTAAATTTCAAATGAGCATGTGAAAGAAGGGAAAGTAATAAAACTTCAGGAATAGGTCTAAGAATATAATGAATTTGTATCAAATGGTTCCCTCATTCTGTTCCTCTGGGAAGTAAATTTTTGTTAAGAGAGGGATTTTGTTTGCTTTGTGTTCTTTCTGTTAAATGGAACATATCTAGGCTGAAGATGAAATAAATCTAAACCATAAACAACCAACTCACAATGCAACTTTTCAAGCTAAGAGAGCATATCTGAGGAAGATCTGTTCAAATTCATATTTACCCAATCCATCTGGCAGTGCTGGCATGTCTTGTGGTGACTTTTATTGGACATTGTTGTGAAATGTTTACTTTACTGTTTTTCTCCTTCTTTCCACACATTGCCTCCCAACTCCCACTCCCATACCGTGACCTCACCCCAAAGAGATTAACCAGTCTCTACCACAAGTGCTCTGGAACAAAAAGAAAGTACGTGTTTTGCTTTGTGAGGAGAGAAGGCTGGCAACAATACTTGGCTCTGATTTAGCAAGTGCAGATGAATGTAGTTGTTGTCCTGGAATTTTGTATATACGAAGTTAAAAGAGCTATTTGTGTGAATAAAATTAAACACTTACCTTGGTTTACAGAATTGAGGCTATGCTATCAGACATTTGGGTGTTTGTTTGCTTTCAACAATTAATTACAGATGTTGGAAAACTGCTTTTAATGTGCCATTAGGCGAAACGTCATTAGGATTGGTAATCTATAAAAGGCATTTAGGTCACAGATAATTTCCAGACTAAAACTAGCATTTTAATAACTCTGCCCCCAGTGTGCATTGTGACAGTTCCACCAATCCTATTGTGTTGTTCTTGTTTCCTTGTCCTGCTGCTGCTGCTTCTGAAAGAGACTTCCAGGGAGATCACAGGTGATAGCAATGTGAGTAGAGCTCCACTGACGTGCTCTTTAGGTCACTGAGGTAACAGTGCATGGCAAACGTATTTAACTTCCAATAATGGAATAATAAACATGAGGGCAAATAACTTGTACTCAGTAGCCTTGCATTTAACAGATACTCTATCATTTTGTTATATTAAAGATTTCTGCTCCAGGAGTGCCAGAGGAGACATTGTGAGATAAAAATCTCTTGTTCCACTGGATTACAACAGAGGAGAGAAAATGCAGACTGCTTCCTGATTGTGTGTAATAAGAATTGAATGCTCTGGACTGTAGGTCAAAGATGATACCATCATAGCATGCAGTTCAGATCAGAGCTCAGCTATGGCAGTTTCCTTGATGCCTGCATTTCTTATCAGCCTGTAACAAAGTGGCATGAGCAGATGCACTGGCACTGCTGAATACTATCACTTACATGTATGTCTTGCCAACAAGAAAAAAAGAGAATGTACAGCTGCCCTGCTATCTTCACCCTGTTAAACACTCCTGTTACAGCAGGAAGCACTCTTCCTGTTAGGATTGTTTTATTTTTCATTTTAAAAAGTCTCTAAGTATGGAACCAAGATTCAGAAGTGTCTGTGGTTTTCCTGCACTGGCTAGTGTTCATGTTAATGCAGGTGCTCCAGAGATATATAATTTTGAGCCACAGGCTCCAGTTCCCCAAGCAATGAGCAGGAGAAGGGTGTGTGGGTGCTCCCATTCTCACCTCGGTTAAATCATGTGGGCTTCAGCCAGTACAGGGACACTGTGAGGGCAGCAAAACAACTGATGTGTGCTGTGCTCTGCAAACAAAATAGCAACCAAGTCATTAGAAAAGAAGAAAGTTTTAAGACATTTTAATACCGGCTTTGAAAGAGACATTTTCTTGCCAGATGTATAGTGTGGTAGATGCCAAATAACCTGAAGGATGGGCATACCCAGAAATTTGTCATCTCTTCCCCAAGTACAGAGTTTGATTTAATGAGGCATTATCTCTCCCTGCAGACTTTGGTTTGCCAAGTTGCTTCTTTTATGATTAATGGTACAATGCCCTTCCTGGACAGCCAGCCCCAAATGCCTTTTCTGGGTTGGCTGCCAGATGCAGTGTGTCTGTCCCTGAGGGGTGCCATCTTTTTCTGGTCCTCTATCATTGTCTTCCTCAGCAGTTTCTTTTTCAACTCAGGACTCTGAAACAATAAAATCCCAAACTTTTGCTTTTTAGTGGGAAATAATCCACACCTCTGAACATCTTTGTGTCCCTTCTCTGAATCCTTCCCAATTCTATTATGTGTAGCTTGAAGATGAGAGTAATGGAATTGCACACAGTACTCAATTTATGGATAAGCCCTGGATTTATACATGGACATAATGGTCTTGATTTTTGGTCTCTGTCCCTTTTCCAAGAATTCTTATTATTCAGTTTGTTATTTTGACTTCTACTAAACTGTACTTATGTAACTAAGCACTAAATTGTATTTATATAGCTATTTATCATAATCTCAAAATTTTGCTTGAGTGGAAATGGTTAGTTTGGAAAACATCATCTTACATTGGAAATTAGAATATTTTGGTTTTCTCCCTTAAGACTGGCTTTATTATTATCTGTCCTGAATTTCTGCTGTGTTATTATTTAGAGTAATTCAGTTTCATGAGATTCTCTTGAAATTGTTGAAGATTGCTCTTTTCAACTATCCTTAAAAGTACACATCAGCAATATCACCACATTGGTATTTCCACATCATTCTAAATTTCTTCTATGCCACGAATCCCAGAGCAGAACCTTGGAGAATGCTTCCTGTCACCTGACTAGAAATCCTTGGTGGATGACCTTGCTGATAGTGTTAGGCATGCAGAGAGATTATCTGACAATCATACACAGACCTCCACAAAATTGCGTATCTGTCCAGACAACTCAGAGAGGTTTGTAGAGGACGGCACGCCTTTGTGAAACAGTGATGTTTCCCAAATCATCTCCTCTCTTCCCATGTTTGGTTACTGTAGACCCACCCTCCTTGATTCCAGTTATTTTCATGCTGCACAGAACAGGAAGGCATCCTTAAGGCTGTGAGGTCAAGGAAATGCTGAGCTGGAAGGGTCAGTTTTGGTTACTCAAGCTTCTTTACCTTCTTGAAGTGTATGCTGCTGCTTTTCTCCTATTCCTCAGGTTTGTATTGGTCTAACCAGTGGAGTCCTACCTACATACTTTATCCCGAGGTCACCAAGGAGATGAAATAACATGGATGTCCTAAGACACAAGTGAGGGCATAGTCCCTCCAGAGGGACAGCTCTTACAGCTCAGCTTACAGTCAGCTCTCCTGAAGCTGCCTACACCTTAGAAGTTCTTGCAATAATCCCTCCTCCTACTGAGCATGTAGTCTTCTGCAAGTTTTTGGCTGGTATTTATTAAAGTTTGTTTCCTTTTCATGATTTTTGAGAAGCTTTTAGTTTTCTTCCTAAGGCAAAAGAATACTTCAGCCTGGCTTTGCCTTTGATACACTTGTATTTTGCAGTTTCTGTTTCACTCTGCCTTCCTTAGATGACTTTTCCTAATTGGCTCTAAAACTTTAATGCCATTGAGGTTTGGCTAATATAGGTTGTTTTTCCTAGTTCCCTTGGTCTCCTTCTTCTTTGAATATGGATGGCTTTTTTCTATTATCCAGTCATATTGTGCCTTCACTGACTCAAGAAATTTGTAGAAAATATTTGCTATCAAAGTCAAGATTTCATGGAGGAGAGCCTTCGAAAGTTCTGAGATTTGGTTTGCTTCAGTCAATCATTTCCTTCAATCAAGAATGCACAAAATCTTTCAGTTATGCTTCTCCTTTATTTGAGTTAATTTAAATGTTCATACTCTTAGTCCCATCTTCTCTTTGCTGCCTGTATTAGTGTTTTCCTTAATCAGTGTTTAATTTCTGATTTCAACTTGTCTTAGGTCCTATCTATTCATCCTTATAGTAATAGAGCTTTTCTGACTTATAGCTGAACAGTTTTTTGGTTGCTGTTAAAATGTCACAGTCATCATAACCCTCAAAGCTTCACCCATTGTTACCATGCATATTCACTTTTAAAACGTTGTTTCCTCTTCAGTAGTTTCTCATTCTTGACAGCTTCTTTGATTAACTATGGAATTATTGATACATAACTCATTCCTTTGTACATGTGAGTGCATGTTTAGATGTGTGTTGCTTCCTGCCAGTAAACTGCTTTAGTATGCATTAGCTTGGCCCAGTAGTAATTTCTCAGAGTTCAGTATTTATTCATGTTTCATGGTAATTTATAGAAGTTCAGCCTTGAGTAATACACTTACTCAGCCTTTGGAATATGTAAATATTTCCCTTCACTCTAACTCTGGGTTACTCCGGAGGATGGTGAACTTACATGGAAAACACATGATTTTTCACTTCACTCTAAAAGGAATTAAGCCTTACCTAGTTCATATATGATGTGAACTAAAATTTATTCTATCTGTTTTTTTTCCATTTGCGTATAATCACACTTGCAGGAAAATCTCTGTGGTCTTGATTTAAAGAATTACAGAATCACAGAACAGTTAGGGTTAGAAGGGATCTCAGGAGATCATTCTGTCCAACGCCTGTGCCAAGGCAGTGTCACCTGGAACCACTGACACAGGAACACATCCAGGTGGGTGTTGAGTGTCTCCAGAGGGGGAGGCTCCACAACCTCCCTGGGCAGCATGCTCCAGTACCACCCTCAATGTAAAGTTCTTCTTTGTGTTTTAGTTTATGGACATTGCTTGTTGTCCTGTTTCTGGACACCACAAAAAAAAAAAA
>WBMY01006242.1:12729-24076 GCA_013397315.1 Donacobius atricapilla | reverse complement strand
TGCTCCAGACCCCTCATCATCTTTGTGACCCTTCTCAGGACCCTCTTCTATATCTCCTTGTCTTTCTTGAACTGCGCAGACCAGAACTGGACACAGATGTGGCCTCACCAGGGCTGACTAAAAGTGGGAGGATCAGCTCCCTCATACTGCTGGCCACACTCTTCCTGATGTAATCCAGGATCCCACTGGTCCTCGAGGCCGTGAGAACACAGTGCCAGCTCATTGTCAGCTTGTCACCCATCTTGGGAAGTCACCCAAAACTTCCAAGTCCTTCTCAGTAGAGCTGCTTTTTTGTGGAGCAGCCCTAGCCTGTGCTAGTACTTGGGGTTATTCCTCCCCAAGGGAAGGACCCTAAGTTGCCCTTGTTGAACCTCATTAAGGTTCTTTCTGTCCCAGTTCTCCAGCCGACCAAGAAAGACAGCAGAACCTTCAGGTGCATCAGCCACTCCCCCAGTTTCATATCAACAAACCTGCTGAGGGTATCCCTTCATCCAGGACATTGATAAACAAGTTGAAGAAGTCTGGACCCAGTATTGATCCCTGGGGAGCACCACTGACTACAGGTATTCAACTGGATTCTACTGCCCTGATCCTGACCCTCTGAGCTCTGCTGTTCAGCCAGTCCTTGATCCACCTCACTGTCCATTTGTCTAACCCACCTATCCTTATCTTACCTACTGTTGTAGGAGACAGGATAAAAAACTTTGCTTGAAGTCAAGGAAGACAACATCCACTGCTTTCCTGCCATCAACCCATCCTGCCATGGCATCACAGCAGGCTGTCAGATTTGCCACAGAAAGTGTTTGCTGCTGCTGCTGCAAACAGACAGAAAGGACATAAGCTTGCCATGGGAGAGGTCCTTTTGCTGCTTCCATAGGACTCAGTCAGGCCCAGGGACTCAGCTGCTGCGTTCTAGGGACATAGGGGGTCATGCAAAGATGTAATTTTGAACAGAACTTCTTTTCTGCAGTGATATGAGCCAGGGAAGGTCACAACCAGCCCTTAGAGTGGTACACAAGCAAAGCACTATTTTTGGTGCCTGCGGCAAAAAGGCTTCATCACAGCCCTGGGCATGTATCATGACATTGTGTGGTGCTCTCTGAGATAAAGGCTGCCAAAGCCTCAGATATGATTGTTACATTTCCTCTTATTCAAGATATATTCTTGTTCTTTTATCCCCAGACTAGAAGACTGACTTAGCTAAGTGCAGTGTTTTGTTTCGGAAAGAAAGTAAATTGGGATTTATGCTGATGATGTAGGACAGGTGAGGAGGATTAGAGGAACAGTGTTTTGTTCCTCCCCTGGCTGCACAACTTCCGCCTGTCTCAGGTAGTACGTGGATCCTTCACCTGCAAGGATAAGCCCTATTTGACATTGGCAACATCCAGGCTTTTCCCCTCAAGGACCACATTTGAAAAGATTCTCAAGAATTGGGCACCCTTTCCACCTAGTTTTTCAACATTTTTAAGGGTTTTTAAAAAATAGTTTGCTTTTTCTCATTTTGTTCTAAATCATGCTGTGTATAGAATTGCTAGAAATCTAGGAATTATAGGAAAATAACTTTTCTCTGTGTGTGTATGTATGTGTGTATAAGTAAACTTCTAGTCCTGACATTCTAGAAAGTGTTTTGACAGCATACTGGTCTAGATAGGATCATTATGAGCACTGTATAAAATATACAGCCTTCCAAATCAAGCACATATATTGCATTTATACCTGTTACAACAATGAGTCATTGTGACAGTCCAAGAGTTTGAGTTAATTGCTTTCCACTACTAACTTGAAAAAAAAGGACTTTTGATTTCCTCATCAGATTGTACAACTCAATCCCATGATGTGGAACAAGGTATTGGTTTGACAGCATTTGCCTCTGATTAATTTAAGGTACAAAGCAAAAATACTTGATGTAAGCAATACCCTAGCTGGTACAATGTTTAGGCTCAAGCATAAAAAGAGCAAGTATAGAGCAGAACACATTGAAAAATGTCTGACAGCTGGTATTAATTGAACAGATTCAGGCAATTACACAAAATTGAGTCAGACAAAAAGTGCTTCAGTGGGGATGTTAAGTTCTGCTCAAGGGTGATCTGAATGAATGACACACTAATAATTTTTGAACAATGCAAGTCTAATTTCTTCTACTGCTTTTGTCTAATAGTGGGTGACCTATGTGCTCTCTCGTAGCACCAAGCTTGTAGCAGTACTCATTCTCCTCTGTCCATGCCTTACAGATTGCAACCACATCCTCAAAGTTAAAGTTCACAGCTGTCCCTGCTAAAGAAATGATAACCTCATTCCACAGTATTTCTGAGATAATTCATGCTTTGCTATTAATTCCCAGCTCCTCCTTGGGTCACCAACCCTGTTATCCATAATCCATTCCCTATGAAATGCCACTGATTTCAGTTATTAGTACTTAATTAATACTTCAGTTATTAGACAGTAATACATCAACTAATACATCAACGTATTTTCTATCTGTAACAGTGCACTGACACAAAATCTATGTAAAAAAGAGATATTAAGAAATACCCAGGTTGCAAGATTAAATATTTACAATGTAAGGTATGCCACATTGAGCAGTATTTTGAGCAGCCGTATTTAGCATATGCAGTACAAAATCATCAGCTTTCTTTAATTACAAGACTACATATCCTGCTTTTGGCCCAGACACTCAGCCTTCTCTAATACAGAGAGCCCAGCTGCTCTGAATCCTCACGGAGGGTGAAGACCAGATGGGGCTCCTTTTAGTAGGAACAGCCTTTTTTACATTGCTTTAGGGGATGTCTAACAGGCAAGACATGTCCTAGTCAGGTCCCCCATCTTTCATCTAATGGGGCCTCTCCAATTGGCTGGTTCAAACCTTGCTTCTTCCGTGTGAAGATCAGCAAGGTGGTCCAGTGGTGACCACCACCTCTGCCTGATGCCTAAGAGTCCAATTCCCCAGCCAGAGCAGGCACTGCCCTGTCCCAGCCTTGTTGAAAGCAGCAGAGAGGTCAGCTGCTCTCGGGCAGCAGCTGGAGCTCTGAGCAGCCACAGCATATCAGCAAGCCTCTGGTGTGAAAGCCGCTCCAGTCGGGACAGATTTTTATGTGAGCTGCAAAAATTCTAAGGTTCATCCTCTCCTCTTTGTCTCCTAATCATCTGTGATCCTAGGTGTCTTCTAAGACTAATTCACCAAGTTCTAGTGATTTATTTTATCCTGACCTCTCTTCTCAAACAAAAATAGCTGTTTTTACTGAAAAATTCCAGAAAGATTGTAACAGATATCCAGTATTGAGGACTTAAGTTGGAACAGTCTGTCTGGGAAAGCTGAAATGGGGAACATAAGCATACATTGTTTCCTAGAGGAGGGTTAGTAAGGTAATTAAGCACATGGTGTGCTAGTAGTCATTTGTGATGTCTTCTAAGGAGAGGAAGAACAGCTGATACTGGGATTTTGGGACTGCTATATAAACAATAGTGATGCTTTCCTTCCATTCACATAAGGATTTTTCTAACACCTCATTAATTTATTAAAACCAGAGAGCAAATCTTGAATAAAATAATGGCAGTGATCCCAGAATAATTAACAACAGATGGCAAAGTCTGTTTAGTTAAAAACACACACATATAACAGGGTACCATTTATTGTGACTGTTGCTGTCGTCTCTGAATGTTCATGGTGTCTTGTTAATGATTTTGGGGCATAGTGAGTGGTTATGTCTTCTCACTATGATTAGTATTTATTTTCAGCAGCTGTTGAAAGTCATTTTTGTGATACTGAATAAATCATTTTAGGTACAGGAAACATTAACAGTGAACCATCTGTTTTGGGATACATTAAGATCTCATTTAAAGATGACATTGAATATTCATATTTGCATTTTGAACTTTTAAAAGGAGAACTTATTTTTTAAACCATGATTGCTTGTGCTAATGTTTTATGTTTTCTCCCCTTACAGAATTGATAGTTTTACTCTGCAAAAGAGAAGGATTCTGTCACTTTGAAGTTATTCAAACTTTCAAGCTTCCCTAAATCATATGCATTCCTCCAATCCCTGGAATGTGCAGTAATATGCTTAGAAGGATTATGATGGGCAGGTGCAAAAGTTTTTTGAAGTATACTTATAATCCTAATAATTTAAATAAACATGATGAAGCAGTTATAAAAATGCAATGCATACTTTAATAGGCCAGATGTTCCCCTTTATTAGGGTGCAGAATAACCCTCAGGATATCCTTCTTCATCCATCTCCAATGGAAGAAGCCAGCGGGTGTCTCTCCATTGCTGAAGGTGTGGCACAGGATACAAAGCTTCTGAAAGCCATTCTTGTGCAGATTTTAGAGCTGTGAGATACTTATACAGCATGCATGTCATGTGCATGGCATGCCCGAGTGTATTGGCACCACATAAACCTGTGCCTGGCAGGGTTTAAGGGTTCCAGGACATGCGCTTCCTGTCATCCTGGAGGAAGGATTACTGGATCCTGGCAAGAGTCTCACAGAAATGAAGGCACAGCAAGCAAGACCAGGGGAAGGTAAAATTTTTAGCCATTCAGGTTATCTGAACACCCCCTTTGTTGCCAGTGCACAAAGCCAATTTGGCAAGCTAATTAGTTCCTCTTAAGATACCTAGACTGAACAGACCTTTGTGCAGAGGAAACCTTGGAAAGCCTGTCAGGATTGGACAACTATGTTTTAGGTGACTGTAGGCAGAGTGAATGTCACCCAACACAGAGTAGCTCCACACCTCTCACCTATGCAGGCTGATTACCTTGTCTTGTTTGGTTCAGCTCGCTCTTTTTACATACTTAAAAAAAAAACCCAAAAACACACACCCCGATTTGAGCAGGCAGAGTACCATATATCCATAGATACGCTAATATACTCAGTGCTTCACAGCTATGATTATCCATCTCTTCAGTATTTACATCACAGCAAAGAGCAAAAGAAATCTCCATTAGCCTGATGATAATGAGGACTGTACCAAATTTTCTTCTTTATGCTTTTGCTCAATAAGATATATAGTTTTTGAATAAATTGATTTCATAAACAACTTTGAATTAGGGAGCTTTCATCTGTTTCTTCTTTCAAGAAATCAGAATGATGGCTGATATATTTCTACTGACTACCAGGAACTACTGTTAATAATCTATAATATGTGGCTTATAATTTGTGAGTAACTCCACATCTTATGAAAGCAGACTAACTGTACATGCTCACTTAGGCCCTACAATATTCATCTCTTGTGGGAAGCAAAAAGCCGTGGTGCTTTGTGATAGATTTTGATATGATTTAATCTGAAAAAATGGAAGTAGTCTTCTTTGTATAAAAGCTCTCACTTCATAACTACAAATACTTTTTAATAGTCGCTCCCTCTCAGGCTTTATCTGCGTGGTAGTTTTGACTAAAGCTTCCATGCATAAACAGTGTGTGTTGTGAATTTGCAGTTTTCTTTGTGAAAAGTAACTGGGGACCCCTTGCTTAGCCTGGCCTTCTCTGTATCTACTGCCCTGGGTGTATGAGGGTGATATCACTGGCTTTATTCTCTAATGTTCATCCCCAAAATCTCCTCCAGGGAACGGACTTGCTTTCTCAAACCGGCTAGGAGCAAATCTAAGACTCTGGTAACCTCAATAAAAGTGGTGCCTGGTGGTATGTCCTCCAACACACAGATTACTCCAAGAATTGAAGACACAGGCTTCCCTTCTTTGGCATCTGGGGAATCTCTAGTGTCTCGATACCAGTTGTGCATTATAACAGTGTGTTTTAAAGTTATCATTACTAATGCTTTATGGTGAAACTACCAATGAACCTGAAGTAAAACTGGGTAGTTCTCTAAAGTAACAGGCCTTATTTCTCTGCAGAAAATGGGACAACAAATTAGGGCCTAGAAGATCACGTCCTGTAGTCATTTCAGAGGAGAGAACTAAAACTGTAGCTTTTTTTTTTTTTAATGCAAATAAACTCTCCATTAAAGCAAAATATTTTCAAACTCAGAAGATTAAATAATTTCCTGCTGGGTAACTTAATTGCAAAATAACATTAAATCACAATTATTTACTGTGAATAAAGATATTGGTGCCAAACTTCCATGAATAATATTAGGGGGAAAAGAAGTTATACTTTCCTCACAACATCTCCTAAAAAATGTAGTTTAGGAATTTAAGAACACATAGTCTTCTGGTCAGAGAGATTGTAGTTTTAGTGAATGAAAAGTATAGGACTTAGAAAGTCTGTAGCTAACATAATTTAGCAAATAGATACTGGAAATTACATAGCTGCAAGCTTAAAACATCAAATATTTACTTAAATAAGAGTCACAGAATCACAGAATCTTCTGCATTGAAAGGCACCCACCAGAACCATCCAAGTCCAACTCTTAAGTGAATAGCCCATACAGGGATTGAACCCGCAATGTTGGCATTATTTGCACCAGTCTTTAACCAACTGAGCTGTTAATAAAGACAAATTTTTGGCCACTGAATGCAGACATGAAGAAAACTGCATCATGGCATGGTGATCTAATTAGTACAGAAAACCTTAGCCTGGAAATCAGTGTACCCAGACATGCTGACTTTATGAACAAACTTAGCAGTCTTATGGTTATAGATTAGTCAATACTCCATTCAGAAGTGATCTACAAAACCCTACTGTGTTTCCAAGATTTGCACGTGCAAGTCAAAAATGGAAAGTGGTTGTTAAAAAATGCATTCGTATGACAGCACATATCGGAGAAACCTGATAGCTCTTTTCATGTCTCTTCAGTCTTTCCTTGTCTTTTTTGTCTTCCACTGTTATATTTTAAATACAAGGTTTTCCACAAGATTTGTTTTAAGAAAAAGGATAACTTTCTAATGCTGTTATCTCTTTAATTGAATTCAATTGTTCCACCTGAACTTTTACTTTAAATGGAAAAGGCCTTTGTTTTTGAAATGAGAGTTAGTGATATTTAATTTTCTCTGTCTTGCACTTATAATTTATAGTGCTGAGGAAAAAAGGTCTCATTTAACAAAATGAACAAAATGAAGATACATATAATCACTACCCCCCACAGCTGAACATTATTTTGAAAAAAAAAAGCAAAAGTTTTCAAGCTATAACAAGATGCCAATACTTGAAAAGTTTTCGTATAGTCAGTTTTTTATTTGCCTTTTTTAAAAAATTAATGTTTAAATCAAAAGTTTGTTGTTTTTTCTAAACTCACTTTTAAGTGCTGTCTTTTCAGTGGCTCCCATTGCCTTGTAAGAGTGATCTCCAGCTATGTCAGTTCCTACTATACCACTGTGCCTGAATTTCCTAGTGTGGTACCACCGGCAAGGGTACCTAGAAAATGCATCCTGCAAAAGTTGCCCAGAGTGCCCAAGATTTCAGAATCTGTTAAATTATTGATTAATCAAATTCAGATTTGTACAAGTGTTTCTAGCAATTAGGATCCCTGAAAGGGATCTTCCTGTATTTAGAGGCTCCAGGTTAGGCCAAAGTAGGAAAGATCACTCTGTAATTTCTCTGTGTTTTAAGCATCTATCCTTTATATTGCTCCAGAGAGGGTAGTAAAAAAGATGAATTTTTACTTTGACCTAATGCTCATGCCAGCATTTGGTGCATTTTTTTTCTCACAGAAGGGTTACTTATTTCTGACAAAAAACATAGTAGTAATAGGAGAAAAGTCTGTATTTTTTTTTTTACCTGCAGCCACAATTGTATTAAAATCTGATCTGACTTACAGTACATCCTTCCAAAAAGAATAGAGCAAAGATAAAATAGGAACACAATTCTAAACATTGAAACAGAAAGATGAGTTTTGTTACTAAAAAAAAAAAAAACAAAAAAAAGAGGGGATGGCTTAGCCTCATTTTCACCAGGCCTGCCAAAATTTGGGACTGAGTGAAGTCCTAATTTCTCATTTTGTTTCTCTTATCCCTTTAATGAAGAAATATGGATGATGGCAGCTTGTAAAAGTCTTTTGTCAAAGTGTTTGTCTCCAGAAAACTAAATGGAGGGCAATCTGGTCTGGATTGTTATGGTAGCAATTAGAATCAAGCATTCCACTTTTGAGCCAGTGCTGAAACCTAGGTGAGGTCCTTCCTTCTGGTGGCAGGCAATGGACAAAAAGTTTGACTGAAGAAGGACCATGGTGTTGGCATTAGGGATTCAGTTCAACACTAAAGTAGGGTGCATAGCAGGGCTGCAGGATGCCCATGTGTGCAACGAGGAGTGGAGGGAAGGAGTATGAATAGGAAGGTGCTGGAGGGTACCCAGGGAGCTGCAATGAGAAACTCTGCTGCATAAAAGAGGTAAGCTTGTGAGGGGAATCAGAACTGGAAAGACCTGCCTGGGGAGAGAACGGAGGGTTGGGACCATGGGGACACTGTACCCTAATGGCACAGTGACTTTTGGCAGTACAATTTATAACTGTGAAAAGCCCTGTAGAGAGAGATTCTTCTTTTTACCTGCAGCCACAATTGTATTAAAATCTGATCTGACTTATAGTACATCTCTTTGAAAAGAATAGGGCAAAGATAAAATAGGAACACAATTCTAAAAATTGAAATGAAATTCTAAAAACCTTCCCTGCTTGCCACCAAGGCCATCTGCAGAAGGATCTGTCAGCCTGTTTGTATGGTAGCTCCATGGTTCAAGCACAATGAAAACAGCAGTCAGTGGAAATGATAAAACACAGCCTACAGTCTGGCTGTGACCATAAAAGAGTTGAGATTTTGGATCTAATGTCCAGGACAGGCTTTTTGTATTCCAACTTGGAATATAAAAAATATTTATAAATGGATTTCTATTAAAGCAGAGATGAACCAGTAGGCTGCATGTTTTGGATTTTGATCTTGCAAACAGCCTGTTGACTTGCTGTTCTTGTCATGCGATTTTTCCTAATAGAGTATCTTGAAAGCTGATTGCATCATCTCCACTCTGCTGTAGTATAAACTGAGGAGATAACAGAGAAAATGCAGAAGTGCTTAGTTACTCATAGCTCTGATCTTGTAATAAAGAGGTTGTATTATTGTTTACAAAATAACTGATTAATTCAGGGATGCTCTGAATGAATTATTTTGAAATATGAAATACCATATGTTCAGTGACTCAGTTTCTGTTGTTTCCACTGTGCTCCTTCAGACGTTATATCTGGTTCATCAAAATCTTGAATTCTGCTTCTTCTGTATCATATTTTTTTTGTTGCTTGTCTACATAAAATATTCAAAGTAGTACTTTGGAGTCAGTTGTAAGCCAAATATCAGCTGTAAGCTGATACCAGTAATAGGACCATAAGCCACCATCCCTGGGATTTTCAGTCAGGGTGAGTGTATTTAAAAACTTAACTGGTCCAGCTGCCGCTGGAGTCAGCAGGAGACTTTTTCAAAGAGAACAACAGAAGGGCAAACTCCCACTTTATGTATTGGTTTTCATAATGCTGGATTTTACCCCTCAAACCAAAAAAGAGCAGAACACTTTGATTTTGATTGATCAAAACCATAATGAGAAGGGCTATTGATTTTGAGGCTGTGCTGCTTGATCTAGCTTTTTCCCGAAACTATCAATCTGTAATCCTTGTTTGAAATAACTTCTCTTTATAACAGGAACTTGGCTGCTGTACATGTGTGGTTGTACAAGGGTTGTGTTTTGGCTGGGACGGTACCCATCATACATCCTAAGCCTTTGGGAGCCAAGAGAGAACTTCTACCTTCTCTTCCTGTTGCTGGGCATTTATCCTGGAGTGAACAGAGAACTAGTTTTCTAATAAATATATCAGCCACTTAGTATTTAGGGCAACAAATACATAACCTTGCCGCCCACACCATTAAAGTAAGGTTTTCAGTCAGTAACCATTATCTTCAGTTAATTTTTAAAAGGTCCTTTGCACAATGCCCCAAAATTTTGTCCAAGCAGAGAATGTTGTATCTTCTTCCTGGCCAGGAAACTTAAAGCACAAAATGTTGCTATTTTATTTAATATACTACTGGCAAATATATGCCTAATATATTTTTTGTTGTTTTAGTCAGTCATTTGTAGCTTAATGGTGGTATTTAAATGTCAGAACTGCTTATTTTATTGGAAAATTCTGTCTGTCTATCCTTTCTGGTTAGACTCATAGGTATTAGGAGCAGAAGCACATTGGTAGCTCATTTTTTTGTGCCTGTAGCCCAAGGCAACGGTAGGAGGAGGTAACGTCCCAACATCATTAACTTTTGTGCCACGACGTTCTGCTTCCAGCCAGTGTGGGAGAGTTAATTATGGTGAACATATGGAGGTGAAATAATAGAATTTCAGTGCAAAGCCAGGCATTAAATGGGATTGGAAAATACTTTCTCCTTGGACATTTGAAGTTATACATCCTGTTTCCACTCTTGGCCCAGCAAAGGCAAATCTCTAAGGGAAGGAAGCTCAGCAAACACCCTGTGCCTGCTGTTGATGTGCCCTAAGAGTGCATTGTCTTCAGCTGTCTGCCCTGTTCCATCTTACAACACATTCTGTGGTTCTCTGATTCTGTTATTGCAGGGGCTGTGGAGTAGGACATGCACTCTCCACTCCAGCAAGGGCAGGGGTAGTTTGGATTTGCCTGATGGCAGTTCTCCCTATGTCCCTGCCCCAGCAGGAATAAACTCAGGAGGTGAGCTGCAGACGTCAAATGGGTGGGTGGTATTTGAAAGGTAATGTGAAGAAATATGTCATATTGCATGTCCTGAAGGACCAGACAAGTAAGCAGTAGGTTAGGAGTTGGCCTGTGAGATGCTGTTTTGTATCAGCAACCATGAATCACCAAACCAAAGAATGAAACTTGGTCTGTGCCATATATGTTGCTCTCTGGGAAATTCTGTCCCAACAGACCACACAGTGGTTAAGGAAAACATTTGTTAAAATTTTGTGTTCTTAAGCACGGTTATACAGAATGCCATATATTAAAAACTGTGTTGTTTCATAGTGGTTTCAGCACAGAAATTTAGCTTATGGCTTTGAAGCTGAGAACAATGTCACATGAAACATTAGGCTGCAAGTTCCCTTGAGCAGCCCTTGTTCCACCACCCACCACACCCAGTGCTCTGAAGCTGTTTCATTATAATCCCTTATTACAGCAGCTCCATTCAGCTGTTTGAAGTCTGGGATTGAATTCTGCTATATAAACTTTTTTGCCTTAGGGCATGTTTTTCCTTCTTCAAAAGGAAGAATAAAGTTTGTAATATTTTTGTGGGCTGTGATTGTTTCTGGTGTAATTTGATGTCAGTGAGACTGTACTTAGGCAGTCTCTGGCATAAAGATGACAGATACCTGAGGTGGCTTTCCAGTTTCAATGACAAAAAAAAAAAACCCAAAAACAACCCAAAACCAAAAAAACAAAAAAACAAAAACACAACAC